>JARJHC010000107.1:14568557-15147303 GCA_031304145.1 Cardiospermum halicacabum | reverse complement strand
TCCTTTAAGAATTACAAGATACTTCTTTCCCTTTCCTTTAATTTGAATTGGGCCCATGCTTCGAGTTGTCTCATGCCATAAATAAACTCAAACACTCAAAAAATCCGTTGGACAGGCGAATTCATATCTCTTAATCATAACAAAAGTATGACTTTACACTCCCTTTATTTCCTTTTTTTATTTCCTTTTTGTTTCTCCGAGCTTCCTGGTTCGAAGAAAAACTCCTTTCTTTTATGAAAGGCTTTTCGATACTTTTATTTTCTTATTTATTATTGTGTTTCTTTAAATTATTGAGATTTTTTTAAAATTTGTTAAACTTAGTAACACATATAATGAAATTCTCATTATTCATTTATTTTATCGCCAATAATCAATTTTTTTTAAAAAAAATTTAATGTAATAAAAATTGAAAATAATTAAGTGTTTAAATTTTTAAGCTTGTGGATCTGATTGCACTTGAATAATGACACTATTAAAAAAAACAAAAAAAAACTGTCAAAATCAAACTAGGTAAGGTAATGAATTAAGGACGTGTTCCGAAATGTTCAAACTAAATTTATAAAATTTGATATAAATTTTGAAGTTTGAAAGGTGCAAATCTCAATCAGATTGTCCAAAATAGTATTTACTTACCAAATATTTACAAAATAAATTAAAAAAATTCAAAATTTAAATATAAAAAGTAAAAAGTCGATTATGCTTCCTTGAACATTAACATATCAATTCGTTAAACATCACACTTCAAACACTTCACCACTTTACCATATTATTCAAAATTCGCAAACTATTTCCGATGTATCATTCTGACCTCCAATCTCATCTCCAAACACGACAACCAACATCTTTAGGTTTGAATCGTTGTTCTTCTCTTGATTTTATGTTATTTATTTCTCTCATCTTCTATTTCATCTCTATCAAATTTTTGGTTTGTATAAATAGGCATTGTTGTTGTAAATATTATTGCTTGCTTTTCAGGTTCGTCTTTTTTTTAATATATATATATATATATATATATATATATATATATATATAAACCACACAATCATAAAAGACACTCAATCGTCAAAGCCAACTACTCAAATTAACATAATCAACACAACAAACACACTCAACTATAAACACACTCAACTATATATATATATATATATATATTTATATATATATATAGTTGAGTGTGTTTGCTGTGTTGATTATGTTAATTTGAGTAGTTGGCTTTGACAATTGAGAGTCTTTTACGATTATGTGTTTAGTATCTACTATTCTTTTTCGATATTATTATGTTTGACTTTGCTTTTAACTTTGATTAATAGTTGCTTCAATAGTTTTTTTTTCCTTCAGTTTTTGTTGTTATTTTTCGAAGCCCTAGAGATATTAAAAAATAAAAGATTAATAATTCCCGTAAGTTAAAGGTTTCATGTTCAAACAATAGTGAAGCATAGTTATGTGCGGAAATAGTAAATTCAATTATATTGATAGGATGTTAGGGTTTGACGAAAATTGATATTCAATATACTAGTCTTTATTTGGAAGCTGAGAAAGATTTAAAGACTCTTTTGGAAGTGAAAGATTTGAAGATTGTTTTGGAAGTATTATATTTGACTAGGAATTATTTTGTCTTAGTAGAATTGGAATTAGGAAAAAATCATTTTTCCTCTTTTTAAGGAATTCTAGGAATAATAGGTTTCCTAGTTTATTATGATTTACTTGGTGATTAAGTCATGGTTCACTATAAATATGATGTTGTAGTCTTCAATTGTAGAGACACAAATTGAGAGATCCTGAGTGTCTTGTGAGTTTCTTTCTTGTGAGCTTGGGGTGAGATTTATGATTGGGTTTGGGTTAGAGAGTGTTTTCTAGTTGTGGCTGTAACATCTTTTGCTACACAGTGAAAATCTTTATCCGTCCTGACGTCCTTGGTTTTTTTTTTTTCAGTTTTGGGTTTCCACGTAATCCTGGTGCGTTAATATTTTGTTTCTTGTCTTTTTATGTTATTTACTTATTATTGATCGAGGCGAATTCCGCTGCGACGAGCCCGATTTTCCTAACAAGTGGAATCAGAGCCAAGGTTTGTATGAGTTTCGATTATTGAAGTAAACATGTCTACAAGCAAGATGTATGCTGGAAGATTCAATGTGGAGAAATTTGATGGAAAATCAATTTTTGGCTTGTGGCAAGTACAAGTCAAAGATATTCTAATCCAACATGGATTGTATAAGGCTTTGAAGGGGAGAACAATTACGGTAGTCTCTAAAAGCTCTGGTGAAAAAGAAACTGATAAAGAGAAGTCTGAAAAGTCTGAAAAATCTCTGATGAGTGATGATGAAAGGGAGGAACTTGGGAGGAACTTGATAAGAGGAGTGCAAGTTTGATATGACTATGTCTGGCCAAGAATGTTCTCGCGAATATACAAGGAACTACTTCTGCAAAAGAACTTTGGGGAAGACTTGGAGAGTCGTACCAAGCAAAGAGCATCTGCAATCGATTCTACTAGAAGGAACAATTTCATCTGTTGAAGATTGATGAAGGTATGAAGGTTTCTGATCATCTTGCAGAACTCAATGGGATAATCTTTGAGTTTTAGTCTATTGGAGTGAAGATTGATGACGAGGATAAGGCGTTGAAATTGATCTGATCTCTTCCTAATTCATATAAATATATGAAATCGATCCAGATGCACGGAAACTCGACTGTAAGTTTTTCTGAGGTTGAGAATAAGTTGATCTTTGAAGAGTGAAAATAATAACTCTGATAATCTGTAAATTCTGATGGCTCGAAAAAAGAATGGGAAGACAGGGTACTTCAAGAAGAACATCATGTGTTGGAAGTGTCGACAAAAGGGACATCTGAGGAAGGATTGTAAAGGTGTAAGTTCGGCAAAGGACTCCGCTGATGGAGATACTCCATGTGTCTCCTTTGCTGGAAGCTGAAGAAGGTTTATTCCTCTAAGGAGGAATGGGTACATCCTCATGGTAGGTCGCTAACCACTATGGTGCCATGAAAGAGGATGTAGAACTTCCAGCGGTCACAAGTTTCGCACCTGGCCATTGGACTGGCATTAATGCGATTGTGTGGTGAATAAGATGTCGATGGCTAATGAACTTTCTTGAAAGCCAGTTAAGGAAGTTACACTATGATCTAATTAGCACGAGTTGTCGACATGTGCTGGAATAAATTTCAGGATGGATCGTTTGATAGTTCCTAAGTGTTTATATCTTCACGGTGAGATATGATGACTCGATATAGAGTCATGGTCATCGTTTAAGGGATGTAAGTTTAGGAAATTTTTGTCAAGGGGTTGTTTGTTAGGGTTTGACAAAAATTGATATTCAATATACTAGTCTTTATTTGGAAGCTAAGAAAGATTTGAAGACTCTTTTGGAAGTGAAAGATTTGAATATTGTTTTGGAAATATTATATTTGATTAGGAATTTTTTTGTCTTAGTAGAATTGGAATTAGAAAAGAATCCTTTTTCCTCTTTTTAAGGAATTCTAGGAATAATAGGTTTTCTAGTTTATTATGATTTACTTGGTGAGTAAGTCATGGTTCATATAAATATGATGTTATAGTCTTCAATTGTAGAGACAAATTGAGAGATCCTAAGTGTCTTGTGAGTTTCTTTCTTGTGAGCTTGGAGTGAGACTTGTAATTGGGTTTGGGTTAGAGAGTGTTTTCTGGTTGTGGCTGTAACATCTTTTGCTCCATAGTGAAAATCTCTGTCTGTCCTGACGTCCGTGGTTTTTTCTTGTTTTGGGTTTCCACGTAATCCTGGTGCGTTAATATTTTGTTTCTTGTTGTTTATTTTGTTTACTTATTATTGATCAAGACGAATTCCGCTGCGACGAGCCCGATTTTCCTAATAAGGAATTTTACTTTTGATAAATTTTGGTGTCAAGCAAACAATTGAAGATTGTAACTTTATCTTAAGAGAACATTTTAGACTGTCTTATATTGATGTTATTTTAATATGTATTTATGATTTTTAAATTTTGAATAATGTGAAGTAAATCAACTCAGCTTGTCGCATGAGATTAAAAAATCATTTTTAGTACGTTATTTTTTGAAATTATAGTTTTAAGATCATTGCAATGTGGTAGTCTCACTTAATTTTAAAGATTCAATCATGTTTTTTAGAATGTCATTTTATGAAAAACTCAGCATAAAATGATATTATATTGATTGGAATGTGTCACTCTCAAATGCTAAATGAAGATGGTTATAGTTTTTAGAGAAAAAAGATTTGCTTCCACACCCCCTCACAATACGAGAGAAGCCCTTATAATACTCAAGAACATGAGGTATACGGTCAGATGGCCAGAGAAATCGAAAAACCCTACCGGCTGAAGGGACATGTCCAGATACTGCCTATTTCATGGTGACCATGGCTACAACAAGGCTAATAAAAATCAAGTCTGGACACTTGCGAGAATACTTGACTGAAAAGGGAAGAGAAATAGCGACCAAAGTTGATAAAAATTGACAGCTAAAAAATCAAACCCTAGTCGCGAATGTAGAAGAAGAGAGAGTGATAAACATGATCGTTAGTGGATCAGAAATTTGTAGGTTGACGAGCTCAGCGGCAAAAAGAAAGCTCGGAAAAACCCAAAACGTCTACAGTATTAATCGCAAATTGCTGAAGAGAGAAAGTCTAATCAACTTCACGGAAGAAGAAGCCATAATAGCCTAAGCCCCACATCATGACGCCCTAGTAATCAAGATCTCAATCGCGAACCTAATCATCAAAAGGGTCCTAGTAGACAACGATAGCTCTGCAAACGTACTCTTCCTCAAAATAGATGAAAGGAGAATGCGGAGGAAAATAGTACCCCTCTTGGGCTTCGATGGATAATCGACTTCCACCATTGGAGATATTGAGCTACCAATATTCGCCGAAGGGATCAATCTTCATACTACATTCCTGGTAATTAATTCAAGCTCCACCTATAACGTAATACTAGGCAAGCCTTGGATACATGGAATGATGGCGGTCCCATCCACCTACCTTTAACTCATAAAATTTACAACTCCCAAGGCATCAAGAAAATTAAAAGGGAACAAAACGCCTTGAAGGAATGCTACCCAAACACTCTTCGGCCAAAGAGATCCGACAAATAGCAGTCACTACAACAGCCGGAAATACAGAAAATGAAGTAGACGAGATCCCACTTAACGACAAGAGAGAGCAGAGAGTGTTGATTAAGACGAGATGATAGCCTTCTTAAAAACCAATCAAGACTACTTTGCTTGGTCGAATCAGGATATGACTGAAATAAATTTTTGGCAGTCATCACACACAAGCTAGATGTCAAAGAACGGGCGAAGCCAGTCAAGCAAAAATGATGACGGTTCGCCCCCGAGAGAAACAAAATTGTAAACGAGGAAGTAGAGAAGCTCCTTGCAAATGGCTCCGTGAGAGAAGTCTAGTACCCCAAATGGCTAGCCAACGTGGTGGTAGTCAAAAAGAAAAATGGGAAGTGGAGGGTGTGCATTGACTTCACGGACCTCAATAAAGCATGTCCGAAAGACCCGTTCCTGCTACTCATATCGACCTCACAATAGATGCTACTATTAAATATGAAATGTTTAGTTTCATGGATGCCTACTCCGGCTACAATCAAATCCTAATGCACTCGAACGATCAGGAAAAGACACCCTTTCTCATTGAAAGGGAATTTACTATTATAAAATAATGCCTTTTGGTCTAAAGAATGTAGGCTCTACATATCGGAGACTCATGAACAAGATGTACGCTGACAAAATAGGAAAAACCATGAAAGTGTACATCGACGATATGCTAGTAAAATCCAAAGTAGCCAAAGAACATGTCCACCACCTGAGCCAAACATTTGAAACCCTTCGAAAATACAATATGAAACTTAACCCTACTAAATGTCAGTTCGGGGTTAAAGGCGGAAAATTCTTGGGCTATTTGGTCATGAAGAGGGGGATTAAGGCCAACCTAGACCAGATCAAGCCGATCTTAAACATAACGGAACCCCAAAACAAGAGGGATGTGCAAAAGCTTACTTGTAGGTTAGCGGCATTAACCAGATTCATCCCAAAAGCCTCAGTAAGATTTCAGCTATTCTTCGACACATTGAAGAAATTCAAAGAATCCAAGTGGACCAAAAATGCAGAAAAGTTCTGGCAGACATCAAGGATTTCTTGACCAGCCCCTCACTCTTGGCGAAACTTGAAGATGGCGAAAAACTATACTTGTTCCTAGCACAATCAGATATTGCGGTAATTGTTGTCCTTTTAAAAGAAATCGGGGGAAAGCAACAACCAGTGTACTTTGCGAGTAGAACTCTATCATCGGCAGAAACCAGATACCTTAATCTGGAAAAAGCCATCCTAAGTCTCGTATTCCCTGCAAGAAAACTTCGAGCATACTTTCACAGACAACCGATTCTAGTGATCACTTCATTACCCCTAAGGAGTGCAATTCACTCCCCTAATAAATCTGGAAGACTAATGAAGTGGACCCTAGAACTCAGCGAGCACGATATATCATTTGAAGGGAAAAAGGTCATCAAGTCGCTAGCATTGACTGATTTCATGACAGATATTGAAGACACTACTCAAACGGCCATAACAACTTTGGCCGAAGTCAACCAGCTAGTGATCTCTTCAACTGAAGAATGGATACTTGAAGTAGACAGTGTTAGCAGGCAAAGCGGTAGTGGCTTGGGTGTATGTCTCCGACCCCTAAATTTACAACCAATACTCCAGGTCATTCCATGCGAATTCCCGGCCACCAGCAGCGAGGCTGAATACAGAGCCCTAATAATAGGACTTAAAGTGGCCAAAAAAAGTGCAGCGCGTAATCTCACAATCAAATTTGACTCCAAATTGTTTGTGAATCAAATCAATGGCACTTATAAGGCCAGAAATGAGAAAATGGATAAGTACCTAAAAATAGCCAAGAAGCTCATAAAGCGCTTCCAAAGGGCAGAAATAAGATAGATCCCGAGAGAAGAAAATTAAAGAGCAGACGCCATAGCAAACAAGCATCAATGCATCGAGAAGAACTAAGGAAACCAATCGTATACGCTTTCCTCCCAAAACCGACAATCGAATACGAATAAGCAATGGCTATAGAAAAGAGTGATTGAAAAACTCTCATCCTCAATTACATCAACCATAGACACGCTCCTAAAGATAAGGCCCAAGTCAGAAAATTTAGAGCATAGGCCGTCCGATTTTGCATTATCGAAGACATATTCTTCAAACGATCTATAAGCGGCCCATTCTTGAAGTGCATCTCCTTCCAGGAGGCAGTCGTGATGCTAAAAGAGCTACATGAAGGGCAAGCCAGGAACCACTTTAGAGGCAGAAGTTTGGCCTTTAGGACATACTGGACCGGATACTACTGGCCAACGAGAACAGACTAGCCGAACTAGTTAAGAAGTGTGACAAATGCCATAGGCACGCCAACTACTCAAACCTTCATGCCGGAACTTTACACAACATCACCTTTCCATGGCCATTTGACGAATGCTGGATGGACATCATTTGCCCCTTCCCAATGTCCACCCATGGACGTAAAAGATACATCCTAATGGTGATAAAATACTTCACTAAGTAGGTAGAGGTCGAAGCCTTAGAGAGGGTAAGAGAGTAGGAGGTACAAAGGTTCCTATGGAAACAAGTTATCTGCAGATTTGGCATACCCCGAGAAATTATCACCGACAATGGGCCCCAATTCATAGCCCAAACCTTAAAAGACTTCTGCGGCCGAGTGAACATCAAGCTCACATACTCAACCTAAATATATACTCAAGCTAACAGGCAAGTGGATGCCTCAAATAAGGCAATAGTCGACGACAACAAGTCCGAGAACGCTTAGTTAAGACCAGGAGCATCAAGGGAGGCAATTTTTCGGCCAAAAAGGCCACAGCTAGACGCTGCCCTCTTCGGACGAAAGACAACACCGAGAGCCCAATGGGCCCTCCCCTAATAAGATCAAATGAATCAAGCAGGACAAGTTGACCTGGGTCCACCAGGCCCAACCCAAGCCTATTTTCCCCAATACGGGCAAATAAAAGAGATCCTATTCAACTACGATAAGGAAACCAAATCCAAAGAAACATAGAGAGACTGAATCCTTGTAGAAATAGAACACTTAAGACCTTGATAAATATATGTCAAAGACGATTGTCAAAGGATCTAATTTTTGTTCAAGCAAAACTCTGTTATATTATTCTATAAACTTTTAGCTATCTTAAAGGAATCTTAGTCTTGATATTTGGTTGTGGTTTATTTGGCATTACAACCACCAAAAAATAGTTAAACAAACGATTTTGTTTTAAAGAAGTTTTACAATATTTTTAAATCTCTTAATTTAAGTTTTCTGACTCACTTAGTTTTAAATTGGAAAAATAAACGGGGCTTCAGTGGATGTTTATTTTTTTAACTTTTAACACTTATTGCAATTTAATTTAATGCTTATTGCAATTTATTTAAAATATTTTAAGCATAGGTGATTTTAGATACTAAGTGGCAGGAAATAAACAAGATATTTGTATATCTGCGTTTTTAATATATGATATTGAATCTAGATTTTACCTTTAAAAGCACACAGTTTATGTACATAAGAATGAATATATATATATATATATATATATATATATACCATTTATTCTGATTTTATACCTTGATATTCAATCATCCCATCTTTTGAACACCCTCACCTTCAAACCATGCTTCATTTGAAGAATGACAGACACGTTGGGGACATTTACAACATCATCTTCGACAACCTGAACTTCAAAGTTACGGAGTACAGAGGCAGCAACAATCTTAATCTGCGTAAAACCTACTTCCTTCCCTATACAAGTCCTGGGACCCGAATTGAAAGCCAAAAATTTATAAGACGGCTCTCGTTTAATCCCACCTTTCTCCGAAATCCACCTCTCTGGCTTGAACTCCAAGCAATCCTCTCCCCATATCTCCTTCATCCTCCCCATTGCATACAATGAAAACAATATCTTCCTACCTGGAACCACTCTGTCACCACTCGGAAGTGTATCTGCTTTAACAGGACTCTTATGTTGGAATGGAACCGGTGGATACAATCTCAACGCCTCACATATTGCTCCGTTTAGATACACCAATTTGTTTACCTCCTCTGTATGGAATTTGGACCCTTTTTCGGATGATATTGATTCAAGCTCTTCTCTTATTAAACATACGGCTTTCGGGTTCTTGGATAGAAGATAAAACAACCAAGTGAGAGCAGAGCTAGTTGTGTCTCTCCCAGCAATCATGAAGTTCAAAATTGTGTCTCTTAAGAACTTTTTATCACATCTCAAGCCCATGGCCTTTCCTTCAATTATATATGAACTCAACAAATCAATACCCTCCCCTTTATTCAATAATTTTCTCTGTATATATTCATCTATCTTTTCATGTAAAATCTTCTCAGCTCTTCTCATTTTCCTCTCTTCTCCAATATTTAGCAATCTCTGTAGCTTCCAAAACCACATAGGTCTTACATGTCTGTAAAAAATAGATTCCTCTGCATCTTCCAATGCTTTAGAGAACACAATTCCCGGGAATTCAACAGATAAACATCCCGGATCATAGCCTGTCACTAGAATACAAGTCGAATCAAATGTGAATCTCTGAAACAAATCTTGTAAATCTACAGATATCCCATGTTTGGACACATGTTCAAGTATTGGAATAAGACCGTGTTCCACTTTACTCTCACTTGTCTTCACCAAGAAGTTGTGGAAACTCTTATGATTGATCAATGACATAGCCACTTTTCTCTGGTTCTTCCATGAATCCGAATCCGAATTAAAAATCCCATCTCCGAGAATATCAAAAATTTGATTGAATTCATATCCTTTGGGGAAATTGGAGAAGTTTGAGCTCATAGTGTAGTGGATATTGGCTGGATCAACGGTGATCAAAACGTCTTTGACAAACAAAGGTCCTTTGAATGAGAATGTGTAGTGGTAGTGGCCTTTTTGGAAGATTCGTGTCAACCAATCGTGTACATGACCAATGTTTAGGAATAGTTCGGGTGTCATTCCTAGCAGTGGGTAATTTCTTGGGAGGCCATTGTTGTTGTTGTTAATGGTGAAGAAACGGAGGATGAAGAAGCAAATGAGTGATAAGATGATTTCAAACAAACCAATGAAGGCCATGAGAGAATGAAGAGAAGTTGTTTAGGTATATGGGTTTGTGATCATCGTGGGTTTTATTGGCAGGTTAGATTGTGGAGGTTTACTTAGCACACTATAGATGCCTTTTCTTTCTCCTAAAGATTGAATTTTATTTATTTACTTATTTATTTATTTATTTATAATTTTTAAATGATGATCAAATAATATTACAATTTTAATCCCCATGCGTATTAACTCATTTGCTACGGAGAGAATTTCGCTTCATGAATTCCAAAGTTCCATTCAATATTTCCGAGTGTTCATTTAAATTATAAATTTTATTTTATTTTTTTAAATTTAAAATTATAGGTGAAATAAAGTGAAAGCAAGAATGGTATTATTTTTTAAAATTTACACTTATTCTTTTTTTTTTATATGAGTTTCAGTTTTCAAAGTTTGAGTTTTAAAAATAGTCTTACTTTAAAATTTTGTAAAATTAATTTTTTTAAAAGTTTGTTTTCACCTTATAAATTGTATTGTCATTTCTACCTTTAACAGAAAGTTTTTTAAGAATCGGCCGCGTCAGAATTTGTAACACACGATCGGAAGTTTCTTTTTCGTGGTCAAAATTTGTGATGACAAAACTATATGAAAAAACTTTTGATGTGAGTTTAAAGACGATTCATAACTTGTGAAGACATCAAAAAATTTGGAAATGACTGTTTTGAAACTAAAATTTTAAGTCGATGATAAAAATGTCAGTACAGTATATGAAATACAAACAAACTTTCAAAATGATTAGTTTTGAAAAAAATAAAAATTTGGTTTATTTTTAAAAGTTAAAACTTTTGATGTCCCATATCATGTAAGTTTCTCAAAATTTAATTATTAAAAATCTATTTTTATTATATAATTTAAAAAAAACTACTATGAGAATTGTCGACACGAACGTGATGGGTAATGCAGACGGTATCGAATTAAACATAGGTGTAGTAGAAAAGTAACCTTGGAGCACCAGGGATAGAGGCCGAAACTTTTGAGGTCTCAAGAGTAAGACATTTCGAGCAAGAGTCCAAAGCAATAAGCCCAAAAAGGCCTCTGTCGGCCGAAGGTTATATGGCCGAAATAAAACCTAAGGAGATCTCTTTCGGCCGAAGGGGCTACAGCTTGATAAGGCCCCCTTTCGGACGGAGGGTAACGCAGAGAGCCCAACAAGCCCTCCTAAAACAAGGTCAGAGAACTCAAGCCCACTAGACCCAGTCTAATTCAAATAAGGTTTCCTAAAATCTCACTGACAAAGGAAACCCCTTTCTACTGTAACACAGGAACCGAATCCAAGACAAATTAAGAGATCCGCTTCTAACGAGAAGAGGACTCAAATACTCCCTATAAAAAAGAGGTAGAAACGAATGTAAAGGGATATGATTCTTACTTTTCTTAAGAGAAGATTTTATTCAATCACCATTCTAAGCTTTTAACTACTTTTCTCAAGCAATTGTAGCCTTGTAATTTGCCTATGGTTTATTTGGCACCACAAATTGGTACCCACCGTGGGGCTATGAACCTCACACCCACAAGGTTGAGATTTCTTGAATCCAATTTGTCGGCACCGGCATCTTGTCACCCAATCTCCACGATTATTTGTTCAACTTTGATCAGCAATATGAGTCCTGATTTGACCAACAACACGGAATACCAGACCCCAAAAACCCAGAAGAACAATTGGCAATCTTAACTTAGATGCTCAAAAAAGCAGAGGAGATATACTCTTCAAAATATCCATAAGTGGCCCCTTTTTAAACTGCATCTCATCCTCAAAGGCCATTCTAGTGCTAAGGGGGCTCCACGAGGGGCTAGTCGAGAACTATTCAGGACAAAGAAGTCTGGCATTTATAGCATACAGGGTAGGATACTGTTGTCCCATAAGGAGAACGGACGCGATCAAATCGGTAAAGAAGTGTGACAAATGCCAAAGGCACGACAATTACTCTAACCCCTTTGTCGGTACCCTAGACAGCATAACTTCACCTTGGCCATTCGACAAGTGGGGAATGGACATCATCGGCCCCTTCTCGATAAGAACCCATGGATGCAAAAGGTACATCCTAAAAGTGATAGATTATATCACCAAATGGATAGAGGTCGAGGCCTTAGAAAGGGTTAGAGAGCAAGAAGTGCAAAAATTCCTGCGGAAATAAGTTATCTTTAGATTTGGAATACCCTGAGAAATCATCACCGACAACGAGCTTCAATTCATAGCCCAAACTTTGAAAGATTTCTGCGCTCGAATGAACATCAACCTTCCATATTCAATCCCAAGGTACCCTAAGCCAATGGGCAAGTAGAGGCCTCAAACTAAGAAGTAGTCGACTCCCTCAAGAAGAAGCTAGAATGAGCCAAAGGATTATGGCTAAAAGCCGTCCTCGAAGTGCCCTGGGGATTCAGAACCATTTCGAGGACCTCAACACTCTAAACACCCTTTTCAATGGTCTATGGGATGGAAGCAGTACTCCTAACCGAGATCCATCTACCCCTGGAGAGGCTAAATGTTCCCACCAATCAACAAGTTCTCGCCTACAAAAGGGACACCTCGGACGAAAAAAGGGAAAGCGTACATCGAAGAATTGTAGAATATCAAATGGGGATCGCAAGACAGTATAAAAAGAAAGTAAAGGCCCGAGCTTTTCAACCCGGTGACTGGGTGCTGAGAAGAGTCTTCTAAAGCTCAAAGGAGCAAACTCATTGATAGTTCACTGCAAGCTGGGAGGGGCCCTACCAAGTGGCATGAGCATCAGGGAAAAGGTCATACGAACTACTCACTAAGGAAGGAAAAGATGTGAAACACAACTAGAACATTCAACACCTCAAAAGGTACCCATTTGAGCTTAACTCACTAGTTGTAAAAATGGGCAATATTTTCCCTACACAGGATTTTTTACGAGGCCCCACCGTTATATAATAAAATGAAACTTTATTCTCGATATACTCTCCTAAATCTCAATTTTACACACCACGGATAAACTTTTAAGGCTACGGGGATAGAACCGAATAAACTCAAGAGATTACAGGTGAAAGAAAACAAGAATGCCACAGATAAACTTCTAAGGCTACGGGGATAGATCTGAATAAACTCAGGAGGCTACGGGCGAAAGAAAACAAGAATTCCACAAATAAACTTATGAGGCTACGAGGATAAGAAAGCTAAGGGTGAAAAAAAAATAAGAACGCCATGAATAAACTCTTGAGGCTACGGGGATAGACCCAGATAAAATCAAAAGGCTATAGGCAAAAATTCTTCAAAAAGCTCCACTGGTAAACTTTTGAGGTTATGGGGATAGACCCGGATAAACTCAGGAGGCTATAGACGAAAAAAGACAAAAGTGACATGGATAAACTTCTAAGGCTACGAGGATAGACCCGGATAAACTCAGTAGGCTGCAGGCGAAACAAGACAAGAACTGACGCGGAAACCCCCAAGATCACTAAGGTCTTGAAAACCCCCAAATCAAGTTTGCAAAGAAATCGAACCCAAAATAGTATTTATCAAAGGATTTTTTTCCCTCACCCAAATGTACGAAAATCGATTAAGAACCTGGTCATATATTATTCCCAAACCCTTAAACAAGATTAGCACAAGAACAAAGGAAATAGGAATTCAATTGTCTTGCAAAAGATTAATTCTATTGCAAACCAACAAACACCTTAAAGATAAAAACACGAGAAAGCTTTAACTCTCTATTACTTTTAAAACTCTCAAATCAAGCTGTTTCATTACAAAGGAAAGCATCCCCTTATATTGGGTGGAAAATAACTCTCTAACTAAATGTTGCATTAAATCCTTACATAAATATAAAAATGTAACTACTCTAATTAAATCCTATCATAAAACCCCTGCTTGTAACAACTAAAGAATTAAAGGTGGTGTTAAAATGCTGGAGTTACATTTCTAGGAAGATGAAATCGACAATCAAATATCCATTTACGGGCTAGGTTCCATTTATGCAAACATGTGGGCTTTATTTTCGGTGTTCTGCATTCATCTAAACCAACCCCAATTTATTTGATTAGTCCAAGTTGTTAGGCCCAATCAAAGTGACCAATTTGGGCTGTTGCTCCAAGCTTAAGCTCTCATCTCTAGTTGTTCCTTGAATGGACAGTCCTTCATCCATGTGTCTTTAAATGTAAATCTGAAGTAACACTACAAGATTTAAGACTAATGGCAGCAGGTTAAACCCGTCACCATTAATCATTAAGAACGGTTTTACAACGTGATAAAAATGTGTTGTTTATAGATGTGCTGCAATTGCCTTATTTTATTACAGCGATAATGAGACCGTTGTAAAGAAATATAAATAACAACAGCCATTAACCGCTGCAAATATATGTTAATAACAACGGACATTGAACGCTGCAAATATATGTTAATAACAAGGGGCATTAAATGCTGCAAAAAGAATATTAAAATAGGCGGCCACTTTCGTGTTGCGAAAACATATCAATGTCAACGACTATGGACCGTTATAATAGCACATCAATAGGGACACAAAATTTGACCGCTGTAATAGCACATCAATAGTAACGCATCAGTGATAACACATTTAGACTGCTGTAACAAAAATATAAATAGCAACACTCATTGCATGTTTCAATATGCATTTGTATTACAATATATAATGAATTTATATATTTATAAATTTATTAGTAGTTAATTACTTTTGTAGCCAAATACAAATAAATAGAAAATTATATCTCGTCATTAAAAGTAAAATAACATAGTATTTGTTGAGACATACATAATTTATCTGCAAGTCCATAATTATATAAAATAAAAAGTATTGAACGTTAAAAAAGTAGCACATATAGTATTAAATCAAGTTAGATTTACATACAAAAATATTGAAACTTGATAATACTAAATATTAAAGTTTAAATCGTACTAGTATCAAATACCAAAATATTAATCCGTACGATTTATGATACAAAAGATTACACCAACTAATTAATATAAGTATCCATAAACCACACTAATAATCGTCCAACAAAACAAGAAACCGCAATGGCCATGCTATGAAGCTGTCAATTGCTTCACCTACTTCAGTGTGCTCTGGAGTGCATATAGGCAATGAAAAATTTGGAATATGTACCTTCAAAACAATTACTCGGTAGTTGAATGAACCAAGCATTACACCGTGAACTTTAGTCTTTGGGTCTGTAGCATCTATCACTCCTTCTGCTACTATTTTACCTGTACAATCCGGATGCATTAACTTGCATCTTCTTCTTATAGTTGCTTCCTTATAATTGAAAAAAAAAAGTTACTTAATTAAATTGTATTACATAACATATAATCCACATGCTTGATAGAATCAACCAATTCACATTAATCAACCACAAATGACAATAGCTATTTTAATAATTCAAAATCTTATAAAATCAGCTCATTCATAATAACATAATTTTAATAAAGTACAATTATACCTGCTGAGGGATGAGTGGTTCCTCTCGAGCAATATTCTCATCTTGAACCATGTTTGAACATGACGCACTTGGATGACGAAACTATAAACAAAGGAAAAATTAAACGAATATTGTATAACTTTATTTACATATATATATAATATCATAATGAGAAAACTAAGAACTAAAAATTAAAACCACATACTTCTTGGATTGAACCTTGTCGTATCAACATTTGCATCAAAATTTTAATTTCCTTCATCTCTTCTTTCATTTCTAAATTTTCCTTCTTGAGCTCATTATATCCTTGTTGATGTCGAATGGAGGTGGACACTAAAAAAGGTGTTGCAATAAGCCCCATTCCACATAACCTACCTCTGTGTTCTTTTCCTATAACATTTGAAATTGGATCATCATCGATGGAGGTTCCCGGAGGTGCTAACTTGAGACGAGCCTACAAAATAGAAGATAACATATAAGTTAATAAAAACATCACACATCAATTTATTATTATAGAATGTACAGCTAAATTAATTTACTTACAATGATATCTTTTGCATAATCATTCACCGGAATAGGATCTTTTTTCGGATCCTTATCTTTACGAACATGTGCAGCAATCCTTTTTTCGGATCCTTATCTTTACGAACATGTGCAGCAATCCATTTTTCAGTTCTACTAACTTCAGGAGGTTCACCTTTTGCTATATGTTCTTCCTCCTAGTAAAATTAATTTAATAAATAATACCAACATAAACATACAATTCACTACTATAAGGAAAAAAAAAACTAAAAAAATTAACATGTTACTACTCAATACTATCAAAATAGCAATAGCCCTTCAATATTATCAAATAATTTATAAACTTCAAACTTGTATAACTATAATGTACATATTTTTTACCAATATTTCTTCCAAGCATGCATATCCGAGGCGACCAGTAGTGTGAGGAGTCTTGTTCAGCTTGGCCTTATCACGCATGTTTTTGCTTAATTCCTATCATTAAGAAAAAAATTAGTATGAATGATATTTTAAGATTAATAGATGAAGAAAATAGTAAAATTAATATTACCTTGAATTCATCAGAAAGTCGATCACTAACAAAAATGTTCCACTGTTCTTCAGTGGTTGATGGAGGTTTAAGTAAAGCTAAACGTATACTTGTGTCTGCTTGTTTTGATGCATGCATAATTTGTTTAGTCAAACCACATTTGTAATTTCTTAAATCCGCTCCCATAGTGGCTATAACCCATTTTCTCGCGTTATCAGGACAAGCAAACTTTTGCTGCATGAATTAATTAACATTTGATAAAACATATTTAAAAAAAAAATAGTTACCATCAAATTAAAATATAAATCCCATGTCTAATACTTTAATTAACTTATTAAGTAAGTTAATTGAAAAAGAAAAATATCCCTAAACTAAATATTAAAAGTATTTTTCTATAAATTGGAGTCCAAAAATAATGTTTAAAAATGAAGGCATTTTAGTATCACAAGTATATAAACTTTTTACTTGAATGAGAAGCCATGACCTTTGCTTATCCTCCTTTGGTACTTTGTTCGAGTCAACTTAAGCGATTGGAAAAATTTGCCTTGTAATTGCACCAACAGCAGATGATAACTTTTTCTTCCATTTGCCCATAGGTTGCCCAATCGCATTCCACCTAATCTTACCTTTAGCTGCACTAATCTCCACAGAGTCACTTTTACTTGGACCTCTTGATCTTTTCACACTTTCAGAATTTGGATCATTCGATATTCTTATATCATTTTCGGAGCTTGACATCTTCTGATATTTTTTAAAAAAATGACAATATGAATCAAAAATCAATAACAATTGCATAATTTATTTTCAGACTTGAGAGAAATTAGTAAATAATTACAATATAAAATGTTAAAGAAATAAAAAAAATATTATTACAAAACCAAGTCATCACAATCATGACAAGCATATTCGTCACCATCCATGTTACAATTAAGCAAAGAAGCATCTAATGGTGCATATGTTACGAAAGCATCCTCATCGAACATATCTAAATCATGGAACCCTTTTGGAGGTGCTCTCAAGACAACATACCAATCTTTAATATTTTCTTTAGAATAAAATACTTGAGTTGCTTGCTCTGCTAAAATGAAAGGATCTCGGGTATGACTGCGCACACGTGGGTTTAGGTTGACTAATGTAAACCCATCTTCAACTTTTATGTTATTTTTACCGCTACCCACCTTATCACATTTAAAAATTGGAATTTTAAATCTATGAAAGTCTAACAAAATTATTTCTTTAAGCACCCCATAGTAAACAATTTTCCTCACAGTTTCAGAGCCATCCCGTTCAATATACACAGTTTCTACCTCGATAGAAACACCACTATCTTGTGTAGACCTTTCACAATCTTTTATACGATATCTACGTCCATTCACAACATAGCTTGTGTAAGTGGTAACTAATGAAGATGGTCCAAGTGCAAGCCAGACATTATGTGCATCCACAAAATTAGCCATCTGTGTTAGACATGGATTAGGTTAGTTTATGATTTATAGGAATATGGAATAACTATAAGAAGATCTAAGCAAACCTTTTGTCGAAATCAATCCCTAAACTCAGACATATGTTTGTCTTGCATTTGCTTTGACATATTAACGAGATTTGGATATTTTCTCTGAATCTCCTCAAAATGTTCACTGCTCAACAATATAATTAATTTTTTTACATAAATAAAAACTTATTATTCTTAATAGTTTGTAATCAATATCATACTTACCGTATAAAAGTTTGCACAGATTCTATATTAAAAAGTACAAGCTTATGAGCAATCTCAAGTATGTCATTCGACCAATTAATAGTAGTTCCTGCAGAGATAGGGTGTCCAACAACTATATTTTCATCACCTTTATCCTCATTTCTGTGATGCTTTACACTAATTTTTTGTGCTTCTGTTATATACCTACTACAAAACTGGATATACTCATCAGCTAAATAACATTCAGCAATACAACCCTCTGGACGTGCTTGATTTCTTACATATCCTTTCAACACCTCATATACCTATTGAATATGATTCTTATTAGTAATCTAAATTAAAATACTAAACTATAAGATACCTAACAAAAATAGAATGTTTAAGAACTATTACCTTTCAAAAGGGTACATCCAACGATAATGAACCGGTCCACCAATACGAGCTTCTCTTGATAGATGAATTGTGAGATGAACCATTACATCAAAAAATGAAGGAGGGATGTATCGTTCGAGCATACACATGGTGACTACTACCTCACTTTCTAGTTATCTAACTTAGATCTATCTAGCACTCTTTGACACAATTCATTATAGAAGTAACATAAACGGAATATAGCAACTCTTGGACCTTTAGGCAGTAAACCACGAATTGCCATAGACATCAAACTTTGCATCATTACATGATAATCATGTGACTTTAAACTAACTAATTTGCATTCATCCAAAAGAACACACTTAGATATGTTCGATGCATAACCGTCGGGCAGCTTTAAATCTGCTAAACGTTTGCAAAAAGTTTGTTTTTCTGTCTTTGAGAGTGTGTGAGGTGCAGCAGGTAAATGATATTTTCCCTCATTCTCTTTCACATGAAGCTCATGCCTAATATTCCAAAGCTTCAAATCCAAACGGGACTTCAATCCATCTTTTAATTTTCCTTTTATGTCCAACAATGTCCCAAGCAAACTTTCACATATATTCTTTTCAATATGCATCACATCTAAATTATGTCGCAAACTTAGATCCTGTAAAAAAAATAAAGGATCTTAAAATGTTATTACTTATTACGCTAAAAAAGAAAAAGAAGTGATAGTATAAGGATAAAAGAGAATTCCACCTCCCAATAAGGGAGATCAAAGAATATGGACTTCTTTCTCCATAATATATTTGCATGTCGCTTTCTTTTTCTTTTGCCCTCCTTCCCCCAATTATTTTCAATATGGGAAACTTCACATAAAACTTGTTTACCGTCATGGATCATAGGGGCGTCGGCCATTTCATCATTACCATCAAACCAAGTCTTCTTCTTTCTCCACGGGTGCGTCTTTGGAAGGAAACATCGATGACCCATGAATATGGTCTTCTTACAATTAACTAGTCTTCTAGAATGCACATTCGACCCACATATAGGACATGCAAATTCACCATGTGTACAACATCCTGACAAGTTTCCATATGCTGGGAAATCATTTATTGTCCACATTAAAATGGTCTTTAAATTGAAGGTGGAACCAATCGAAGCATCATATACTCTCATACCATTCACCCATAAGTCTATCAAATCTTCTATTAATGGCTGCAAATACACATCAATATCATTCCCAGGTTGTTTAGGCCCTGGGATTAATAATGACAACATGATATTTTCTTTTGCCATAGCTTTCCATGGAGGAAGATTGTAGTTCACTAATAATACAGGCCAACAACTATAAGTAGTGCTTTGATTACCAAATGGATTAAATCCATCAGAAGCTAACCCGAGCCTTACATTTCGTGACTCTAAAGCAAAAGATGGCCATGTTTGATCAATGACCTTCCAAGCCTCTGAATCAACATGATGACGCATCTTTCCATCTTGACTTCGATGAGTAGAGTGTCATTTTAAATCATTTACAATATCACGTGAGGTAAACATTCTCTTCAACCTTTGCTTAATAGGAAAGTAACGAAGCACTTTGACTGGGATCTTAGTTTGAAACTTCTCTCCATTCTTTCCAACAGTATATTTATACCTACTTTCACCACATAATGGATTAGGACAATGTGTGAGGTTGGCCAAATCTTTTCTGAACAAGCAACAATCATTAACACAGGCATGGATTTTTTCATAGCCTAAGTTAAACCTAGTTAACAATTTGTTTGCTTCATAGGATGTATCTGGCAACACATTAGATGGTGGAAGCATTTTTTTCAACAAACTTAATAAATCTCCAAATGACTTATCGGATGTACCACTAGTGGCTTTGTACTTATACAAAGCTACTACTGCTGATAACTTTGTAAACTCAAGACTACCCTTAAATAACAGAGTTTCAACATCCGTTAGGGTCTGATTAATGTCTTCACCATCCATTCCTTCATTATTGATCCTTGCATTTGCATCCCACTCATCATTAGCTTCAATGTTTGCATCCATAAACATTTGAAATGTCTTAGACACTTTATGCATAGATGTAGAAGCATCTTCTTGATTTTCATATTCCCCATGTGCATAAAATATCTTATATGTAGGGTCAATTCCATTAATAACCAAATGTTCCTCCACGACATCAATCTTATGATGATAGTGGTTTGCGCATCGTTTGCAAGGGCAAATGATGATTCCACTATTAGGTGCTCGATTATTTGCCAAAGCAATTAATTTTCAGACTCCTTGTAAATACGCAGGATCAAATCTTGGAATATTTAACCAACTTTTATCGAACTCCATTCAATGATGCACTACAATAATAACCCAAATCAACAACTAAACTTTGTAGTATATGATTAAGCTATATAAAAATCATATATATTAATTTACAAATAATTTCTAAATATACTTGTTTATTTCACAAGTATAACCTTATTTATAAATAAGTATTTGAAGTGCTCATGTATTTATGAGCATTCTTTATATTTAATTTTATCTATTTTTTTTCCTCTAGCCTTACATTAATTATGTATAATTTTATTTAACACTTTTGGAGATAGAATCTCATTAATTATGGCATTAGACATCACAATCTCCTACTTTCCTTCTCTAAGTTAAAAATAGTATAAGTTTATTGTAAATTTATACTCAAAACAATAGTTTAACTTCTAATTCTCTATAGGAAAACACAAACATGTATATAAAAAAATGAGAAAAACCTAAAGAACACTAAAAAAAAAACCCAATTTTACTAAAATCACTTGTGTAAATATATAATTTAAAAATAAATTAAGTAAATCTAAGTTAAGAATAATGACATGTAATAATAACATAATAATACAAACCATACCTCTAATCTTCAAGAATAATTAACCACGAAATCTCTCACCCAAAGCAAGATAAATACTAAGTGAATAATGAAGCCTGCAAAAAGTAAAAAATATCATAAATAATTAAATAAATAAAAAATAATCAAAAAATTGTAAATAAAATATTCTTATACTAAGAATTGTAATCATCACATCTAATTTTACTTATTAATTAACCAATTATTGGATAATATGCATGAAAAAAAAGTGAAAAAAATTAAAGTTATTTGTAAGTCAAAGGTACAATACCTCTAATCTTCAAGAACAATTAACCAACAAATCACCCACCGAAAGCAAGATAAATACTGAGTGAAGAATGAAGACTGCAAATAATAAAAATGATAGTAAATAATTTAATAAACAAAATACCAAAAAAATTGTAAATGAAATATTCATATACTAACAAATATAATTATCACATCTAATTTTACTTCTCAATTAAAGTCAGATAAAATATATTTAAAAAAAAAAATCAAATCAACCTAAGATGTCATCACATGACAAATGTTGACCGATCAAATAAAAAAGATTTAAAAACTAAGAAAAATAATGAATCAAATTTGGAGGTATAAAGCATACCCTCTACAAATAGGTTCTAAATAACAAACATATAGAAATTAGTTGCTTTAATTCATTGCAATGAAATCCTATGGGAAGTTATAAATATATATATATATATATTTCAAATCTGAAATTAACACATAACACACTATTTTTCTGAAATTATCATGAAAAATCAAATCCTACAATTAAAAATTAATTCTCCCATAATTACATGTGAAATGGATAATGTATAATATATACAGGTGACAGGTTATAAGAAGTATCACAAGTATCAAGACTCAGGAATTTTCGTCAGCCCACCTGTCAAACTGTAGAACGAAAATTTATTTGTATAGTATAGTGTAGGGTGCACTACTTTAAACTTGAGATTTTTCTACTTTCTTTTAGGTACTATTCCACCTCAATTTATACATCTTTCATTCCTATAGAAGTGAGTGTTGGACATCAGATTGGGAGAAGAAATCTATCAACATCAAAGTTCAATGAAATCCTTTTTTCCCCTCAAAATTGTACTAAACGCATAAAATTCAACAGTCCAGATTTGATCTACAAGAAGGGTCTGGTTGTGATAAATCCAATCACACCCAATTCTCTAACAGCAAGCTTGTAAAATACTAACTAGAAAAGGAATATTGAGTTTTGATGTTAGAAGAAAATTCAACAATCCAAATTTAATCTACAAGAAGGGTCTGGTTCTGATAAATCCAATCACACCGAATTCTCTAACATCAAGCTTGTAAAATACTAACAAGAAAAGAAGTGTTGAGATTTGTTGTTAGAAGAGAACAATTATTATTATCATTAAGGGGAGAAACTTGAATAGCCAAGTTCAAAAGGATATTGATTAGGCCCAAAAAGACCCACATTTCAAAAACTGAACAGAGACATCACGCACGTTTTCACACCCCCACAATACCTCTTTGGATTCTCATAAAAAAAAAACAACCACTTCAAACAAATAAGCATTGAAAATTATAAATAGCTACTCATAACTATGCTTCCTGTGAATACATGACATCTAACAGATAGTACTACTTGTGTTGTATAAGAAGTATCAGTAGTCAATAAAGTCGTCACTGGTTATTTCTACAAAGCTTCTAATGTTCATTTGTCTTCATCTTTGATTTTTCACACAATCATAGAAAATAAACAACATTGACAATAGTCCCAAATCTAATCATATCTCTCTAGATATATCCTACGAGTGATATTTCTTTCTATTATAGATACACAAAAAACACAACCAATAATTCTGGTAGATATATAGAGTATACAGAAATATCACAAAAATATAAATAAATTAAATCTAGCAAAGAAGATGTACTTAGATTGAACTCTTTATCCACCACCAAGCAAAATATTATAATTAAATCTAGCAAAGAATGTGTACCTCGATTGAAAGAGTTGACTTGAGATTGAACGAAAGTGAATATCTGAAGAATAAAATCCCTTTGTATCCTCACCAAATGAATTTGAATAACTCAAAACTATTAAATTTAAACAAAATAGACAATATACACTCACTAGTAAACCCTAATAGTAAACCCTAATGAATTCATGGTCTCTCAGATGTGTAAAACCAAAGTAAAAAATAAAATTAAAAAATTGTAATAAAGATAGAGATGGACATTACCAGAGATGGAGAGGTGGTATTCAAACTAGTATTCATACGCCCAAGGAAGATGAAGAAATTGTGCATGGTTTGCAGGTTTTGATTTAGTCTACTAAAGGATACAATGAGAACAAGTTTTAGGTTTTAGTAAAAATGGGCTTTACAACAATTTGGGCCCGTTGTAAATTTTAATAACATCAAAATAACCCGCCACTTAATTGGTTTCACATATTTGTTTTGGAGGCAAAATTTCAGAGCTCAAAAGCAACACGCAAGTGACCGCTGCAATAGTCTAAAAAATTGTATCGTTCTATGACCGCTATCATAGCAAATATAATATCAGTGACAGCGGTCTTTAAATGGCCGTTGCTAAATTAATAAATTTTTTAAACAATTGTAGCTGTCATAAAAGCCTGCTACTAATAAACAGCAATCACAATGGACATTCTATGGCCGTTGTAAGTGAATTGTTGTTAAAAGTCCAATTTCTAGTAGTGTAACTCTTTCAGCTTCTTCGCTCTAGATTTTGTCACAGGTCCATCGGCATTCTCCATGTTGGGAAAATCTGAAGTAAGTGAGGTTGGAGCACTTCCATTTAGAGGAAATTCATTTGGTTTCGCGTCATTCCCTCCCTCCACAAGAGGATTCGTCCTCGAATCAAAATCTGCGTTAAAAGGAGAAAGGTCACTAACATTAAAAGAAGCTGAAACACTATACTCACCTGGAAGATCAATTTTATAGGCATTGTCATTGATCTTTTCAAGAACTTGAAACGGTCCATCTCCTCTGGCATCCAACTTGGTTTTCCGTTTAGAAGGAAATCTTTCCTTGCGCAAATGAACCCAAACCCAATCACCAGGTTCAAATTTCATTACCCTTCGCCCCTTGTTCTTTTGAGATTCGTACTGCTCATTTCTCTTTGCAATTTCCTTTTGTGCTTTTTCATGGATAGATTTAACCAACTCTGCCTTGTAAACTCCATCTACATTAGAAATCTCTTTTAGTGGCAGAGGAAGCAAATCTAAAGGTGTGAGTGGATTAAATCCATAAACAATTTCAAAAGGTGAAAAACCAGTAGAAGAATGCACACTACGATTATATGCAAATTCAATAAATGGTAAACAGTCTTCCCATGTTTTAACATTCTTTTGAACACAAGCCCGCAACAATGTACCTAATGTACGGTTAACCACTTCAGTTTGCCCATCAGTTTGTGGATGACAAGTGGTAGAAAACAGTAATTTAGTTCCAAGTTTGGACCACAATACTCGCCAAAAATTGCTTAAGAATTTCACATCCCTATCTGATACAATCGTTTTTGGCACTCCATACAACTTAACAATATGATTAAAAAATGAATCAGCAATATTTGTTGTATCATCAGTTTTATGACACGCAATGAAATGTGCCATTTTAGAGAATCTATCAACAACAAAAATAGAATCTCTACCTCTTTTGGTCCTAGGGAGCCCCAAAATAAAATCCATCGACAAATCCACCCATGGATGAGTAGGAATTGGTAATGGAGTGTATAATCTATGTGGTTGCACTCTTGATTTCGCTTGTCTACATGCGATACATCGAGAACACACTCTCTCAACATCCCTTTTCATGTTTGGCCAAAAAAAATATTCATGCAGAATATTCAATGTCTTCTCAATTCCAAAATTCCCCATAAGACCCCCACTATGAGCCTTACGCACAAGAAGTTCCCTAATAGAACTAAAAGGCACACACAATTTCCCCTTTTAAATAGATACCGATCATGTCTGTAGAAGTCATTGAATGTGACATTTTCACAAGCAGCATACACTTTTGAAAAATCATGATCATTTGTGTACAAGTCTTTAACCTGCTCAAAGCCGAGAAGTTTTGAACTAAGAGTTGATTATAGAACATACCTTCTCGAAAGTGCGTCTGCCACAACATTCTCCTTACCTTGTTTATATTGAATCATGTAGGGAAATGATTCAATAAATTCCACCCACCTCGCATGTCGCTTATTCAATTTTCCTTGGCTTTTCAAATGCCTTAAAGATTCATGATCCGTATGGATTACAAATTCCTTAGGCCACAGGTAATGTTGCCATGTTTCCAATGCCCTTAACAAAGCATACAGTTCTTTGTCATAGGTTGAGTAGTTCAACTGTGCCCCATTTAACTTTTCGCTGAAATAGGCAATTGGCTTCCTATCCGTAATTTTGTTCACTGCACGACAATCAACACACATTCTCCATGTACTATCCTTCTTTGGTACCAATAAAACAGGCACCGCACACGGGCTCATGCTTTCTCTAATATGTCATTTCTCGAGCAGTTCTTCAACTTGCTTTTGTAACTCCTTTGTCTCTTCTGGATTGCTTCGATATGCTGGCCGATTTGGTATGGAAGCCCCGGGAATAAAATCTATTTGATGTTCTATCCCTCTTAAGGGTGGTAAACCTTGAGGTAGTTTTTCGGAAAAAACATCTGTAAATTCCTGCAAAAGATCCACAACAACACTTGGAAGAGATGAGTTAAGATCATTAGTTGAAAAATAAGCTTCTTTGTACATGAGCACAAAGATTGGCTTGTTGGTAACTAAAGCTCTCTTTACATCTCTCACTTTTGCATACAAGCTCACACTTTTTCTCTCATTCTCTTTTGGGCCATTTTCCCCTCTCCTCTCTCTATTCTCATTTTTCCACTCATTTTTCTCTTTTGCTTTTCCCTCATTTTCCCGCTCAATTTCTTTTCTCTCATTTTCTTTTTGTTTGACCTCTTTCTTTTGCTGCTCATCAATTGCTTTTTGCAACTGAATTTCATCTTCATACACCTTTTTTGGAGTTAAAGGTACAAGGATATGTTTCTTTCCATTCTTTTCAAAAGTGTACCTATTTGTATACCTATCATGTACTACCCTCCTATCGTATTGCCAAGGTCTCCCTAACAACAAGTGGCTGGCATGCATTGGTATTACATCACATACAAGTTCGTCATGTTACTTCCCTATTGAAAAAGGAACCCTTATTTGCTTATTGACCTTAACCTCCTCACTATTGTTCAACCATTGCAGCTTATAAGGCTTAGGATGCTTCATGATCTTCAAACCCATCCTATCAACAAAAAGAGTGCTAGCAACATTAACACAACTACCCCATCTATAATCATGCTACATATCTTGTCATTAACAAGACATCTAGTATGAAAGATGTTCTCTCTTTGCATTCTCATTCCCTCATCATCTTATTTCATTTGCAAACTGAGTGCACGCCTAGTTACAAGCAAACTACCCTCCATAGGTATTTCAACATTAGTACAATCTTCCAAAGGAGACATCTCATTCTCATCATCACTTTCCCCATCTGTCTCTACCCCATTACCACGCATCACCATTACCTTTTTGTTTGGGCATTGAGATGCTATGTGTCCATACCCCAAACACCTGAAACACTTAATGTCATGGTTTCTAGAGTTTTGGGTAAAAGAAGTACCTTTATTTTTATTGTCAAATGATTGAGCTGGTTGGGTCTTATCATCCTTTTTTGATTGGGCAGCTTTGTTGTCATTTCACCAATTCGACTTCCAAGGTTTGTTTTGAGCCGAAAAAGTGTTGGCTTGTTTCCCCTTTCCTTTACGCTGCAATTGCTTTTCTATCTTCATAGCCATATGCACCATATCTTCTATCTCCACATAATGTTGCAGTTCCACTCTATCAGCTATGTCCTTGTTAAGGCCATTGAGAAACCTTGCCATTGTGGCTTCTCTATCTTCTTCCACATTGGCCCTGATCATTGCAATCTTCATCTCCTTATAGTATTCCTTTACACACTTTGTTCCTTGTACAACGATTTGCAATTTTCGGTGCAAATCCCTATAATAATGGCTTGGAACAAATCTGCACCTCATGATAGTCTTCATTTCTGCCCAAGTTCGGATGGTTCTTTCTCTATTTCTCCTTCTACTTATAAGAAGTTGATCCCACCATACAAGTGCATATTCCCCAAACTCAACCGCTGCAAGTTTAATTTTCTTTTCCTCTGAGTAATTGTGACACTCGAAAACTAATTCCACTTTCTGTTCCCACTCCATATATGCATCTGGATCATTCTTTCCCATAAAGGATGGAATTTTCATTTTGATCTCCCAATATTCCGATCAAGGTCATTTTGATTCCTCCCGCCTCTTCTATAATTTCGACCTTCATTAGTTAGATCGTCAAATTCTTCTTCAAATTTGTCTCTATATGGAGGTGTAGGTTGCCTCATTCTCTGTGGATTTTCTTCACGCAAGGCATTGATCTCATTTTGTTGCTTCTCCAGAGTGTCATTCCTGTTGCCAAGGACAAGTTGAATCCTCTCAAACTGCTGTTGCATAGCCTTGAGAAGGTATTCATCTTTTGGTGCATTTCCACTTCCTTCCATTTCAATCTGAAATAGCAAAAATAATAATTAACAAGATCCTCACAAACACTCCCTCACGTGTTTCTCTCGTAGTATTTAACAGTTCGCTCGTGTTTAACTCAAATTGGCTTTTTACCCTCTGATAGGCCCACACACTCTTGCCTTTTACCACTCAAGCAATCTTTTCGGTTTTTATACAAAAGGGTTTATCAAGTTCACAAAAGAATAAACCATACACAAAATCAATTGATTAGTCCTATATCCTTCATGTGTGGAAACAAGAACTATTGACAGAACATTTGTCAAAGAGAAAAAAAAGGATGAGCCATAGAAGAAGGTACTCTTTTGTTTTGTTTTGTTGTTTTTTTTCTTTTGTTTTTTTTTCTTCTTTTGTTTTTTTTTTCTTCTTTCGTTTTTTTTTCTTTTGTTTTTTTTTTTTTTTTTTTTTCTTTTTCTTTCTTTTATTTTTTTTTTGAGAATTCAAGGAGTACACGAAATAAAATAAGATAGAAATTGAATTGAATTAAGCTGTAGATACTTAATTGGATCCAAATAGAAGAAATGCTTGCAGGAAATAAAAATTAAAACAAATACAAATGAATAGCAATGATAGCAAATACTCAATTTGGACCAATGCTCTGATACCAACTGACGCGAAAACCCCCAAGATCACTAAGGTCTTGAAAACCCCCAAATCAAGTTTGCAAAGAAATTGAACCCAAAACAATATTTATCAAAGGATTTTTTTTCCCTCACCCAAATGTACGAAAATCGATTAAGAACCTGGTCATATATTATTCCCAAACCCTTAAATCAGATTAGCACAAGAACAAAGGAAATAGGAATTCAATTGTCTTGCAAAAGATTAATTCTATTGCGAACCAACAAACACCTTAAAGATAAAAACACAAGAAAGTTTTAACTCTCTATTACTTTTAAAACTCTCAAATCAAGCTGTTTCATTACAAAGGAAAGCATCCCCTTATATAGGGTGGAAAATAACTCTCTAACTAAATGCTGCATTAAATCCTTACATAAATATAAAAAATGTAACTACTCTAATTAAATCCTATCATAAAACCCTACTTGTAACAGCTAAATAATTAAAGGTGGTGTTAAAATGCTGGAGTTACATTTCTAGGAAGATGAAACCGACAATCAAATATCTATTTACGGGCTGGGTTCCATTTATGCAAACATGTGGGCTTTATTTTCGGTGTTCTGCATTCATCTAAACCAACCCCAATTTATCTGATTAGTCCAAGTTGTTAGGCCCAATCAAAGTGACCAATTCGGGCGGAGACTCTCATCTCTAGTTGTTCCCTGAATGGACAACCCTTCATCCATGTGTCTTTGAATGTAAATCTAAAGTAACTCTTTCAGCTTCTTCGCTCTAGATCTTGTCACATGTCCATCGGCATTCTCTATGTTGGGAAAACCTGAAGTAAGTGAGGTTGGAGCACTTCCATTTAGAGGAAATTCATTTGGTTTCGCGTCACACCGTGAATAAACTCTTAAAGCTACGGGGATAAACCCGAATAAACTCAAGAGGCTATGGGCATAAGAAGGCAAGAATGCCACGGATAAACTCCCGAGGCTACGGGAATAAACCTGAATAAGCTCAAAAGGCTACAGGCAAAAATTTCCCAAAATAAACCTCGGGAATCTACGGGCATAGGCCTAGATTATACATACCAATATATCTAATTATTTTTATTATTTAAC
This sequence comes from Cardiospermum halicacabum, assembly GCA_031304145.1. Classification (NCBI taxonomy): domain Eukaryota; kingdom Viridiplantae; phylum Streptophyta; class Magnoliopsida; order Sapindales; family Sapindaceae; genus Cardiospermum; species Cardiospermum halicacabum. Next base: position 15,117,428 of record JARJHC010000107.1, on the reverse strand, counting down.
TTTTTATATTAATTTCATTAAAAGAAACATATCAATAAAATTATTATTATTTAATAATATTTTTTAAAAATTAAAAAATATACAAAAATACCTATAATATAATAACTAAATATAAAATTAAATTATTTAATTAAGTATAGATATTCAATAATTACAAATGATTAAGCAATTAAAGTACATATTTAAAAATTATGAAAACTTCATTTTTTTTTTATTTTACAGTAGTTTAGTAAAATAAAAATTAAAAAAAAAATTCCAGAATTTTGAAACCTAATTTTAAAAATATATATTAAAATAATTAAGTAAAAATTAAAAATCAAAATTAAAAACGTTAAACATTATAATTGGAAAGAATGACTTATTTTAAACAAAAGTTATCCTCAACAATATGCATTTTTTATTTTGAAATGGTTTGATCAGACTTATCAAAACTAAAAGTTGAAAAAAAAATTGAAAAAATGAAGGATTTTCTTATACAGTAATATAGATTATTTATCTTAAAATTTATTATTTTATATTTATTATTATTGCATTAAACTACACTTATAATATAAAAAAATAGAAATTACTTAGATATAATAACTAAAGTGTGAAGAAAAATATACAAAAATAAATAAAAGCTATAAATATTATCAATGTGTAAATGAGAAAGTAAACGGAATAAAAACATAAAGAGGTTGAGTAAAGAAAAAAAAATTAAAAAAAAAATGACGAGAGAGTGAAGAGAGCAATTGAAAAGTTTATGTTGATGCGTGGCGTTATTATAAACGATGTTGAATAAATTGCTTATTGTATTCTCAATCTCTTGTACAACTACAACATACATATTTCTACGGCAAGACAAAGATAACAAATTGAGTATCAACACTTTGAGAACGCCGAGGCATGCAATGGAAGGTTCCTACACTTGGCATTTGGTGCAATACAATGTGACTACCTGCCAATCTTAAAATGGTAGAGTCTAATTAAATATATATATATTTTTTATATATAAATCTTCAAATATATTATTTCAAAAAGTATAATAATATTTTTAAAATTTCTTTTTAATTTTATAAATTTATTATTTAAAAATCTATAAACACAAAGCGGCAAAATCATATTATATATACTAGTGAATTATGTGTCTAAATAATATTAAAACTATTTTAAAATTTTGATTTAAAGTAGACAAACAATTTTTTTTTCCAATTTCTTAACATAAATTTTATGTCAGTTTTATATCGTTATTTAAATTTTAAATTAAAAAATTATTCTAAGTAGAATGGATAATTATAAATAAACATCATTAAATTTAAAATATATTTATTTATATTTTATCCCAATAATTACTCTTATGGTAAACTTTTATTTTGTTACTTTAAGAAAAAATTTGGTTTTTAAGTCATAAAAAATTTAGTATGCATTTGTAGGCATGTTTTGAAAAATTTATAATTTAATTTTCACTCAAAAGAAAATGTGATCATAATTCGCAGTCGGTAACCATAACTCACAGAATCAGTTAACTGTAAACGTTCAAGAATATTTTTGAAAATTCAACCTACGGAGTGAAAACCAAACTTTTAAAAATTTGTTTTCGTATGTTTTATAATTTGAATTTTAAAAGGTTTATTTAAAATTTTTTTCGATAAATTTAATATTTTTTTCTGTTTTGATCTCCAAGAAACAAATATCAAACAAAAATATTTAGTTAAAAAAATAAAATAAAATATATAGGTGTGGTGACATTATCACACATCCTTAAATGATATTTGACCTTTCATCAAAATGAAGACTGAGTATTGGGGTAACCTTGGCTCGCAAGAGTAAGGTATCATGAATGGTCAAAACTCTAATTTGCTTCTCCATCACACACATTCAAATGATAAACTTTTTTCTCATAAGTAGTTGTTTAGTTATTATGACTGAAAATTATCATGTAACCTACTGATGAATCTGCTAACATCTGTCAAATGTTTTATATTTTCTATGATTGGAGATATCAAGATCTTGATTGATTGCATAGGGAAATTTTGTAGCTAAGGAATATAATAACGTGTTAATTTAGTTTTGGAAATAACAGTCATTTATATTTTCTTTGACTGATTTTAATAACTCAAAAGTGCTCATTTTGTATGTTATCTACTGGTATTTTAGTGCTCATTTTGTATTTAATGTAGGGATAAAATGTCAAATGTATTTCATTTCTATTTTTTTTTATTTTCAAAAGATAATTTAACTATTAAAGAAAATTGAAATTCATGCTCAATATAAAGTTAAATTTAAATATATTTTAAGTATATTGTTTTAGTTTTTTTTTATATAAAAATAAAAAGAAACTCAGTGTATTTTATATTCTCAGGATTGTTGTATACTACAGCTTATTAGTGTGATTAAGCAATCTACAAATAATCATTTATGGAAGGATAATAAAACAACACAAACAACAACTAGAATATTAATCAAGAGATAAAAACACAAGTGGTTTACCCAAATGGGCTAGTCTGTAAGATCTAAGTAAAGAGACATAAGGCCGCAGTATGAATTAGAAACATGGATTACATGAGGACAATTATGAAGATTTCAACAACAGTAACAGATCACAAAGGAAACACAACAAAGATGAAATCCTAGTAGATCAGGAGTGAGAGAGACCAAAACAATTCTCTCACTAAAGCTATTCAGACCCAGAAACGAACATTATATAGGTAGGTTTGAGTGAGTGGGTCGGTATACACGCGGGTCACAACTAGATCTGAATGGAACATATCAGACTGGCGTGTACCAGCCTCTAAATGTGTAACCCCAACTCCATTCAGATAACTCAACCAAAAAACAATATAACAAATTACTAAGTAATGAAGAATAGTATAAAATATTACATCAAAACTTCCCCTAGTGTTACATTCTAATCCAAGATTTATAAAAGATTATTCTTCATCTTCAATCTTAATACCTCCTAACCATTTCTTTCACAAAATAGCATTGTTGGTCCAAATACCTTCAGGTTAAACATGGCAAATATGTAGAAAATTCCTATAGAACAATATTTTCCTAGTTGATACTACCTTAGTGCCTATATCTAAAGGATTTTTTTCTGCAGCAATCTTTTCAATCTATCTTTTCAAGGGGGTTTCCCTCAAATCCTTCATTTTGAATTCCTGACTCATTCAGCTTTTACAGAATGTAAATATTGTAGTTCAGACTCATTAACAATATACCATCCACATATAGCAACATAAACACAGGTAAGTTATAAATAAACTTTTAGTACAAGCACACATCTTACATGCTCCTTTTAAAATCCATTTTCACAGCATATTCATTAAATATTTCATTCTTTTATCATGGAGAGTATTTGAGACTATATAATGATCTCTTTAAAAAATACATTTTGTCACCATACCTTATAAACCCAATCAAATTTCAGGATTTCAATCCAATAATCATCCAGGGTTTCTACCCAACCAAAACCCTAACCAATCAATAACCAAGAAATTCTCAAATTATCAACAATTGCATACCAGAGTTGTGTCGATGAAGAGATAGCGAGGGATTCGAGAAGGAAAGCAATTGCACGATGAGAGGATTTGGAAAAGATGAGACGAATGAGAGAAGCTCGGCCAATTAAGTTTAAAAATCTCGATTCGGTGTCTGGCGACAAGGCTCGCGATAGAGACCTTTTGTCGCTCGAAGCACCAGAGACAAGTACTTTGGCTTTGCAGAATTCGCCCGCTGGCGACATAGGTATGTCGCCAGTGCTGGCGACATGTTTGGCTAGATAATGCTTATGTTGCCAGCACGACCAGTGGTGCGCACATTCGTTTCCTCCTTCGTTCGACTTCGTTTTCGCTACCGATTTTGATGGAACACCAATGAAGCATTGCTAGGCAATCTTATAGTAATGCAATCAATAATTTAATCGCTTTGATTAATAAAAATCGATTCAAACATTACAAAAAAAATGCTCATAACTCAAAAATTAAATCAGTACAAAATTACAAAATCGTTTAGCCCCAAAATCGAGACATTATAAAATATTTTATTTTCTTTCATATTTCACCAAGGATTTTTAGGTTCTAGAATTTTCAAAAACTCCAGTTTTCAGGTCAAACAAAATTTTGAAAAATCATCAGTAAAAGATATAAAATATGTGCGGTGACTAAAAGTTTTGGGACCTACGAAATAGAGTGAATATAATGAAGCACAACTTTAACTTTAATAAACCGATTTATCAAATGGTGGTTTGGTTTTTTCGCAATAAAACATTTTTCACAATTGTGTAGGCCACAAGATATGTCTTTATCAATCAAGCTATGCTTTTGAAGTTCCCTTAACTCTCTGATTTTTATATGGTCTACTCTTTTATGCCACAAGAAAGCTCTTTCTAGATTGTCACTAGCCTTTGTGTTGGCAACTAGAGCCTCTAAGGTTACCCCTTCTAGTATGTAAAGGTTTCCCACTCTATTCCCTCTCATTACAATATTACTATTGCCAGTCTTAGCAATTTCTACTCTCTTATCCCTGAACACACACTCAAGACTCATCTCACTAAGTTTTTGAAGAGACAAAAGGTTTCTCTAAGGTCATGAACTAATTTGACATCACTAAGGGTCACAGTCTTACCATTACATTGTCTAATGGTAACATTCCCCAGACCTATGATTCTACATTTATGTTCAGACCCCATGTGATCCCCTTAACAATCTTACGGTGAGAAAATAATTTCCCAATTAGTGACATATGGTGTGTGCAACAAGAATTAATCACTCATTCATTTATTAATTTTCAAACACATACGAGTTATTCATTTCAATCACAATAATCAAGCCTTCACAAAAAGAATCAACAACAGTCATAGAATTAGAGATAACATTAGGTTTCACAATACCATTAACTTCATCTCTCTTCTTCTAGGAGCATCTTTAATAGGCTGATTAGTTTTCTTACAGTAGTAGCATTTTCTCTCCTTGTTGCTGCCAGTTTTACTCATATTATTATCTTTTTGCTTATTATCAATCCTATTCAAATTTTTTGGTTAGCAATAGATTTCTTCCCATTTTCTTTATTCGTATGGTTGTTATTAGGCTTACTATGAAACATGCCCTCATTTTTTTTCTCTTATCATTCCCCCTCCTAGAGATATAAAATTAAGAACATCTATTATATCGTTAATGGTTACAAATTTCTTATTGAAGGAAATAAATTCTCTAACTACACTATGAGTTTCAGACAAAGAATGGAGGAGGACCATAGCAATATACTCATCACTAAGTCTTTTTGCTTATTTAGTCCTACTGTTTAGGTCTTGCACTAACCTTTTAAACACAACCAAGTTCTCATTTACAGTTTTATTAGGGGCAAACCTAAAGCTGAACAACTTAGGAAAGCTTATATTCCTATTTGGAAAGTTAGATTCTAAATAGTTAGCCTCTAAAGCTTTCCACAGAGCATCAGTCGTCTTAACAAAATCCACAAAAGTTAATACATCTTTAGAAAAATGCACTAAATTGTATGATGCACATTTGGTCATTCCAGCCTTGTCATTGTCAGAAATATCAGTTGGATAATCATTATTCATAGCACCTTTAATGCCATGGTGAACTAAAACTAATAACATCTTCTTTTGCCACAAATCAAAATCTTGAGACCCATAAAAATTTTCATTATAAATTAAATTTGAACAAGAAAATTTTGAAGACGTTCCGTAAAAGTATTACTTAAAAGTTTATAAAATACAAAAATGTTTTTTAATGATGTCTTGATATTGATGTGAGAAGCCCTGTATAGTTAAATGACAAAGAATGAATGTGATTGATTGATGTAATAATAATATGCAACGTATAGACAAAGAATGAATGTGATTGATTGATGTAATAATAATAATAGTAATAACAAAATCCCTCCTCGGATCAAATTGATCTGGATCAATTACTTTTTTCACATTAAATGTAATAATTTTTTAGAACTCTACCCTTATTAAATAAAATAAAAATACAATTTTAAGTTCATGCATCACAATTAATGACAACATATTAATACCTATTATTAATGGTAACTCACTATATTTTAATGGACTATATTTTATTAAACGTAATTTATTTCTCTTTTTTTCATAATTTATTTTTTTTTTTTTTTTACGATTTCTATTTTTATTAAAAATCTTGAAATGTGTTTGTTGAAATATTAAAATGTTAAATAACAAGTTATCAATAATTTTTTTAATAAAATAATTAATTAATTATGTGTACATATTGAATTTGAGATTGATTTTTTTTTTAACTGTCACATTTTTTTTTTCTTTGAGAAATTTCTCTTATTAACAAATTAATATTAAACAAATGTTATTATTTGAAATGTAATTATAATTTTTAAAAAAACATTTTAATGTGTGTTCTTATTTATATAATTTTATTTCAAAGAGTAATGATAGAGAGCCTGCTGATTTATTTTTATTTTTCTTGTCTACCTTACATGACAAAAATTGGTTAGAGAGAAAAATTAATGCATTAATATTAATAATTATGAAATATCTGTTCAATCATGTATTGCCATGTAAGGTAGACGATATGAGTGAGCATGAAATGGTAGGTTCTGCAGTATTGTTACATTTGGAATTGAATTTTTCACCGCTATTTTAATAGGCTTAAACCCTGGTAAAGGTTCTACCAAAGGCACTAAAATGTTCAAGTTAATATAATTTTAAAAAAATAATTATAATAATAATAAAATTAACAAGTAAAGTGCTATTACTTGATGGTTTAATATCGACTATTGGATATTTAAACTTAGATCACAAGTATGGAGAAGAAAAATTTACTAAAGTCATTTGAATTTTGATATCGTCAGAATTTGTGTTTACTAGTAAATAGTAATTTTGGTAGAAGTTTGATAAATAGATATTGAATGGGTTAGAGTAAGGATGTCTCTTCTATTTATAGCGATCTGAAGAATGTCAGTTGGAAGAGATAAGAGTATGATCCCAAAAATTATCATAGAACGATCTCCACAAAATTAACTGATCAAATGGTGGTTGGGCATATAGACTGTGCAGACTTAAGGTTTAGGCCAAATTTGATTGTTAATTCATGAGTGGTTGGACATTTAGAGACTATCTGTAATATATAGTGTACGTATATCAATATCAATTTTTGGTAAACTGATGTAAGACAGGTTTAAGTACTTGTAAGTTATATTTTATTTTTTTATGAGTGTTTCAGTTGGAATTAAGTTTACTTTTATCCAAAAATAAAAAAATAAATAAACAAAAATGTAGTAAAATTATCTTAGGGCCTGTTTAAAAAATCTCTTGTAGTATGCAAATAATATTATTGATTAAAAGAAATTCTTTTAAAAAATATAGAAATAAAATAAAATAAAAATAGTATTAAAAAATAAATTCTAATCAAATAAAATTTCACTCATATAAAAATAGTATTCAAAAATAAATTCTAACCAAATAAAATTTCACTCATTTCCACATAGATATGTTTATATTGCTTGAATCTCTTTCAGGCCGGTCTGATAGACCATAGATAAAATCTTTAAAAAAAAATTCTCTTCAATAAAATATTATATTGCTAAATTCCAGCTGCGAATGCTCCTTAGGAAAAAATTAAAGTATTAATTAAAAAATTAGTGTTTTATATTATAAATTGAAAAAATAATAATAACTTTTTAATTTCATATCAAGATGATATTTCAAACTTAAATATTTAGATTTATTATTGTTGAAAATTATTTTACATAGCAAAAATAGTTATTATACTTTCATTTAAATTTCTTATTTTTTTAGGTTATTCATTTAATAGAAAATGAATAAAAGGAAAGGAAAAAATAAATTTTAAAAAATAATAATAATAATAATAATAGAGAGAAAAAATGAGTAAAAAAATATTTTAAAACTTGTCATCATTAAAAGGCTAAAATTAAATGGGGGAGAGGATAAATAAATTAAATAAATGTAAAAGTGGATATGGTATGAAGGACAAATTTGACATTTTATTTCTATTTAATGTTGTTATTCCGGATCAATTTGATCATATAGCACTACTCTAATACAAATAATAATAATAATAATAATAATAATAATAATAATAATAATAATAATAATAATAATAATAATAAGGGATAAATGACATCTGCCCCCTGTATTTGACTACTTGTCCTGTTTAGCTCCTATACTTTGTCTCCTACTATTTAGCCCTTCAACTTGACTTTTTTCTATTATTCCGCCACTTTTGATTAGGAGTGTGCCACATGCACGTGACGTGGCATGCCATGTGTATTAAATGTTATAATAAAATTTCATTTTGTCCCGAATACTTGACCTTTTTGTCACTTAACCCCTTGTACTTAAATTTTTTTTTGTTCCCTTAACCTTTTGTACTCTACTTTTTTTTTTTTACTTGAGATTATTTATTTATTTATTTATATTTTAAAGATTTTTCACCATCTTATTTTCTAAAATTTCAATTATAACCTTACTTTTACAATTGCACAATAAAATAAAAATATAAAATAACATATACTATTAATTTTTATATTACTTCTTTACTGTATAAATTATTTTTAGATTTAACTTATATGATAAGTTTAGTATAAAATTTTAAAACTTTATAATATTAATAAATAAGATTAAATTTTAATAATTATATAGTTATTTTAATATTCTTATTATTTTATATTTTAAATTTTTTGCTACATATCAATAATTATTTTGTGATTTAATGAAGTATGCACTATTTTATGATTTTCCATCTAAATGAAAATTTTATGCTTATATTATATTTATATGGTTGTAATTAATTTTCAGATTTAATTTTAAAGATTGATTTAAAATTAGTTTTCTATTATATGTATTTATTTTATTTTGTTACTAAAAAAAATCAATTTTCAAAATAAAATTAAAAACCATAAAAATGGTTTATGTAGTAAAAAAGTAATATAAAAATTAATAGTATATGTTATTTTATTTTTTTAGTTACTTGTGCAATTATAATAGAAATTTTAGAAAATAAGATGGTGAAAAATATTTAAAATATTAAAAATAAATAAATAAATAAATGAGCTCAAGTGAAAAAAAAAAAAAAGAGTACAAAAGATTAAGGGAACAAAAAAATTTAAGTACGATGGGTTAAGTGACAATAAGGCCAAGTATTAGGGGTAAAATGAAATTTTATTATAACATTTAATACACATGGCATGCCACGTCACGCGCATGTGGCGCACTCCTAATCAAAAGTGGCGGAATGGTAGGAAAAATGCAATTTGAGGGGGCTAAATGGTAGGAGGCAAAGTACACGGGACAAGCAGCCAAGTACAAGAGCCAGATGTCATTTATCCCTAATAATAATAATAATAATAAAATAAAGTGATTAAATTACATTATGTCCTATCGATTTTGACCTAAGTTGTCTATAATTAACTAGGTAATAGAACCGCGCCTTGCGCAGTATATCATTTTTATAATAAATTTTATTTAAAATATTTTTATATATTCAGCAGAAATATATATTAAATTTTATGTATAACCATAATTAGAATAATATATTTTATAAACAATATTTAATTTTATAATAAATAATTAGTCGAATTTAGGATGAGGTGTATGATTTGATTTTAGTTCAGTATCGCAAAAATATAAATTTTAATTTTATTAATATATAAAGAAATATGAAGCCATTGTGCACTATTTGATAATAACAACTTTCCTTTAACATAATTTAAAAAAAAAACAATTGAAAATGGTAGAAATGGAATATTTCATGATGAAGTTTATTCCAATTGAGAGGTCATCATTATCCTTATTATTTATTACTCCATTTTACACTATAATGATGTGTACTTCATTGCTCTATTTTGGAAAAAAAAAATAAATTTCATTAATAATAATTTTGGAAAAAAAATAATAATTTCATTAATATGGTTATTATGATATTAGGGGTTTTTATAATTATTTTATTAAAATGAAATGATTAATGTATAAACCATAATAATTATATTTATAATTTTTAGTCATATAGTTTAGAGAAATTCGAAAAATCTTGATATTACCCTATTATTCACAATAATTTAAATGGATAAATGAATAAATAAATTGATTTAAAAAAAGTGGAGTGTAAACTACATCATTTGTGCGATTATACTCGTTTTTAGAAATGTCAATTACAATTTAAATTTATTATTTTATGTTAGAGCTTATCAAATAATTTAAAATTTATGATAATTTCAAATTTATGATAATTTCTCAGTGACTTTATTTTAAATACATTTTATATAGTTTTTTTTTCAATATTTTAAATATTCATTACTCTCGAACTAATTGAATATAAAAATATTATTAATATCAATATATAATTTTATTTTAAAAATATATAGCAAATTATACATATATATATATATATATATATAACATTGACTCATAATATTCAAAATTAATTTTTTTATTTCTTTAAAAAAATCTTTTATGTATCTTTATGACTAAAAATATATTACTACTATTATTTGATTGATTTGGAATGATAGGACAATAAAATATAAAAATTTATTATCCAATATTAGTTATAGAATATACCAGAGTTAGAGTAAGTTTTAGTTCTCGAACTATACAATTTTGTTGATTTCGTTGAAAAAAGCTTTATATATTTAACCTCGATCTTTTTAAATTTACTCATTCCATCCTTATTGTTAAGTTAATATATATTTTGTTCCTAAACTGTATTAACTTTTTCCTTAAATTAGATTAATATTTGATTATTTTTGTGCTTTAACTCGAATAATTGTCATTTTTTATCATTACATTAATAAATTCATCAAGATTTTAAAAGGCGCTAGGCGGTGCTAGGCAGTCATCCGATGCCTAGCGCCTAGGCGGCAAGGCGGAAGCCTAGGTGATTTTTAGGCGTTGTACTCCAAGTGATGAAAAATTATACATGTTATTTGTTTTATGAAAAATTATTATATGATTATATATCATGTCTATATAAAATAAATAAAAAATAAACCCACATCAATAATATATAGTCTTATTTTATTATGATTTAATATTTTATTAATAAAAAATTCAAAAAAAATTATTTTTTAAATATTGACCGCCTAGGCCACCTACTTGACCGCTTAAGCACCGCCTAGACCGCCTAAATGCCGTCTAGGCTGTTGAACTTCTAGAACTGCCGCCTAGCCCATTTTTTAGGCGTTTAGACACCACCTAGCGCCTAGGCGCGATTTTTAAAACACTGAAATTCATATTAGAAAACTTAGTTTAAAAAAATGAAAAACAAAAATGATTATGGAGTATAATTTAAATATTGAATAAACGAAATTGAAAATGAGATTAACAGTAAGCAATAATTTTAAAAGATGTAAACGAAAAATTAAATGTAAAGGTTAAAGTTAAATATATTTTTTTTTTCAAATATAATGGATTGTTGTTGATATTAATTTTTTAATTTTTTTTTTTAAATTCTGAACATTTGAAATAAACTAATTTTTTTGAAAATTACTCGAAAACCTTGGTTTAACAATCATTGGACAATCTTAAGTCCATTTACTTCATATGAATGGTGAGAAATATATTCATTTTTTAAAAAATTTCATTTTCCTATTGATGTGATGCTTCATATATTTTTTTCACGTTATTCTTTATAAATATATTTGTGTTAATAGAGTTAGGGAAATTTAATAATTTAATTGGTTCTATACATATTTGGTAGGATATAGATTTTTTGTTTGGTGAGTCTTGCTTTCACATTTGTGTTTATATTTAGCAATATGGGTTGCATAGTATGTGTTTAAAAATGAAGATAGAAGGCAATACTCAATTTTTTTCAATTTAATTATTTCATATTTGAGTAATTTCCTATTGTTAGATTATCTTAATAGAATAATACACAATTATATAAGTTATTGATTTAATTTTCTGATTTGTTGTTATAGACTCTTCCATGTTATTTAAGGTAGCCAACTCAAATAATTTAAATAAATTATTCATTTAAGTATAAAACATATAGTAACTTTTCATTATATTAATTTTGTTTACATAGTTATTATTAAAAAAATTTGCGATGTTATAACCAATTAATTTGACATTTTAATTGTTGCATATTTAATGTTTTATTAAAGTAGTATTTTTTAAATATTTATAGTATTTTTTAAATATTTTTATTTATTCAAGTCAATTAAATTAATTTTTTCTTTTAATATCAATTAAATAGAACATTAATTAAAGTCTTTTCAATTTTCACAACTTTTTATTTCTTTTTAAATTTTATTTATTATCATTTAATATAAATAAATTAAAGTCAATATTTCATATTCTCTTATCCATCATTCATTTCTTGTTATATTATATAGTTAATTATTATTATTAATATAAATTCAAGAGTTGTAACTATGATTATGAAAACTAAATGGTGATAAATAAAATTAAAAAATATATAAATTACTAATGTGTAGGTTTCCATATATAAAAATAATGAGGTATAGAAAAAAATAACTATTAAATATACTTTAAAATAAGTAAATCACTCCAACCAACATTCAATTTGAGAAATTAAGTAATTAAAAAATATACAAATTATAATAATCACATATTCAAATTTATAAAATTAAAAAGGAATATTCTAATTTATAAATTTCCAATATATATAAATAAATAAACGAAATAAAGATAAATAAATCTAGTTTAGTATGGATAAATATTTTTAGAAATTTCAAACCACTCAAATTTAATTTTGAGGGTAAATTTCCGAGCTCAATAAATTAAATTAAATCATAAATTTTCTAATTCTAAACTATTGATCCTATATGCATACTACGCAATCAACATACAAATAATAAGCGGAAAAGGAAAAGGGAGATTATCTCTTGGAAATATCGTTCAGTTCACCGGCTAAGAACCCCAATTGCACTTCTAGAACACGAACGCGGAATCTCTTCAAATCTTAAACTCTTGGAAATCTTAGAATAGATTTCACTTTGCAATTCACGTTTCAGAGAATGCTCTGAGATGTGATGTTTGGGATTATTGAATGAATGAGAGAAGGACTCTATTTATAACAGTCTTTGGCTAGTTCACTTGAACTAGGACTCATTTGTATTCAAACTCTTGAATTCTTATCTCCTGATCTCTTACTAATCCATTGCTTAATGGACAAGTGAGATCTGGGCTGGGCCTATCTTGGGTGGACCTATCACCCAGGCCCAATGGCCCCAAGTCCACATTAATATAAGGCTTGGGCCAGCCCATAAACATTATAAGTCCAACATTCTCCCACTCACACAAGAGAGGTACAGCCCACTAAGGACCGTCAAGGCTTAAACAGAGAAAGCACGCGTCGTTCAATCATTTGGTTTTATACGACAAATAACCGGTGTGACCAAATGAACCTGTTTCTTCAATAAAGAAGAACAATCTCGAAATTCATTTCATATCCCAGACTGCCATGATTTGAATTCACTTCAGACATGTTCGGTCCCAAGCGAACCAATAATCTGAAAACTTCGAAGTACTTCTAATCACAACTGTGTTCCCAAGAACCACAGTCCGCTAGCGCGTGATTTAAATAGTGTGAATACAATCTGAGTCTTCCAATTCGCTCTTGTCCCAAAAGTGGATGAAAGTAACCGACATCACGGTCATGTCACATAGGCCGAATTTACCGTAGCCATAGAAAGACACGCCAATGACACAATCATTACCCCAACACTCCGGATACAAAAAGAGATTGTACTAAGGATAAATAAATATGGGACTTTGCACGATAAGGAGTAGGGACTGTTCTCAAACTTATCTCCTATATGGTCAACTTATAGCTCGCACGGCATAAAAGCATGTGCGACAATGAACCTTGCCTCTACATTAGGCGCGTATGTCTTTTATGATAGTTCATTGTCTGGACGATAGCACAAAGCTATTCCTCAGACTTGATCACTCCCACTTTCTAAGTGTGATGACTCAAAAGTCTAGTCCGGCTTGTCAGGTCTCATGATTGTGGTTCTCATGAACGATTCTCAATCCATGTTGGAGAATCTCATCTTGACAACCACGTCAAGGTGATCATATTATACACCCCTCTTAGTTTATGAAACTCCTATTCAGAACATGAGTGTATAGATCTCATCTTGCATTATCATCGAATAATAGAGGCAACTGCGCGTGCAAGTGCGCAAGTCTCTCAAACCTGACGACATACTCTCGGATGAATCAACTCTCTATATGCCAGAAAACACATAAAGATAAACAATTATCATTAAAACATAGGCATAACAATCCAATACATTACAATCTACATAGTCCTAAAGACCTAGAATGCTTGATAAAAACATCTCTAGTTACAACCTTAGTAAATGGGTCTGCTACCATATCATGTGTAGATATATATCTGAATGTTACATGCTTCTTTGTCACTATATCCCTGACAAAGTGGTACTTAGTCTCTATGTGCTTAGACTTACTGTGATACTTAGCATCCTTAGTGTAGGCAATAGCTGCCTGACTATCACAATACACAGTGACTGGCTTTGGCTCACTCTCAGTTAGGTTAAGGTCATCTAAAAATCTTTTAAGCCAGACATCTTTCTGCACAGCCACCAAGCAGGCTACAAATTCTGCTTCCATGATGGACAATGCTATGCAAGTCTGCTTCTTGCTACTCCAGGAGATTGCTCCATAACTCAGAATGAAGGCATAACCGGAAGTTGACTTCCTTTCATTTAAGTCGCCACCCCAATCAGAGTCAGTGTAACCCACTAGATGGCTTTCACCACGTTGGTAACATAGAGCATAATCTGAGGTTCCTTTTAGATATGCTAGAATTCGTTTCACAACAATCCAATGCTTTTGTCCTGGATTAGACTGATACCTGCTTACCAGTCCTACTGCATAGCAGATATCTGGCCTTGTACACAACATAGCATACATCAGGCTGCCGATGACATTTGCATATGGAACTTTCTGCATCTTCTCACGCTCTTGCGGAGTTTTAGGGCACATCTCAAGACTCAAAGTCTGCCTTTTTGCAATGGGTGTATCCATAGGTTTGTAATTAGCCATATGGAAACATTCAAGGATCTTTTGAATGTAGAGCTCTTGCAATAAAGCCAATAGCCTCTTACTTCGATCCCTTGAAATCTTGACTCCTATATATAGGCAGCCTCACCCATGTCCTTCATCTCAAAAGTTGTCGACAACCAGTTCTTTGTTGACAATAAAATGTCCTTGTTGTTGCAAGCCAAGAGAATGTCATCTATATATAATGACAGTAACACAAAACCGTCACTGGACTTCTCCATATAAACGCAATGGTCTTTTTGTGTCATTTGGAAACCATATGACAACACCGAGTCATGAAATCTTAGGTACCATTGCTTGGAGGATTGTTTGAGTCCATAAATGGACCTCAAGAGTTTACACACTTTCTTTTTTTTTGCTTTTAGTTATAAAACCCTCAGGCTGTTCCATGTAAATCTCTTCCTCCAGTCCTCCATTGAGGAAAGCGGTCTTGACATCCATTTGATGCAATTCCAAGTCCATATGTGCGACTAAGGCCAAGATTAGGCGAATAGAAGCGAATCTCACCACAAGTGAGAACGTCTCCTCATAATCTATGCCTTCTTGTTGGGTATAGCCTTTCGCCACCAATCTTGCCTTATATCTCTCGATCGAACCATCAGCCTTCCGTTTAAAGCGAAGGACCCATTTATTTCCGATGGCTCTTCGTTCTGGCGGTAAGTCAACCAAGTCCCAGAAATGGTTACTTTTCATCGATTTCATTTCCTCATCCATGGCTTTCATCCATAGATCCTTGGCGGGTGAATAGAGAGCTTCCTTTGCGTTCTTTGGTTCATCACCATCGTGTGAAGCCATCATGAATGTTTCCCTTTCAATCTCATAACATCGTCGAGGAATGGGGACTCTTCTACTTCTTCGAGTCGATGACTCAGGCATCGAAGGATAAGGAATCTGCGTACTCCCACTGTCATGTACCAGTGGAGCTAATTCTTCAGGCACTTGTTCACTCCCACTAGGATTGATATCCATCTGTGAAGGAACTAAGTCCTGTGATTCATTTTATTCAAAGAAGGAAGTCTCTCTTTCTACTTCATCCCTCTTGGGGAATTCATTCTCAAGGAACACAACATCACGTGACTCTAATTTAGAAATGGTACCATCTGAATTTTCTCCTACTAGTACATATCCTTTGGATGCTCGGGATATCTTATGAAAATATATCTTTTAGCCCTCGCACCTAGCTTCCCATATGGGCTAGAAAGATCATGTACATAACACGCGCACCCCCAGGGTCGCATATAGGATAGGTCAGGTTTTCTACCTGTCCATAACTCATAAGGTGTAGTAGTCACTGATTTCGTTGGAACCTTATTTAATATGTAAGTCGTTGTCAGAAGTGCATCTCCCTAATAAGATATTGGAAGATTTACTTGTGCCATCATCGATCGTACCATTTCTAACAGTGTTCTATTCCTCCTCTCGACAACTCTGTTTTGCTGAGGAGTCCTAGGAATAGTCAACTGTCTCACTACACCTTTCTCCTCACACAACGTCTCAAATTGGTCAGATAGATACTCTCGGCTTCGGTCAGTGCATAGCACTTTAATAGTCCTATCTAATTGATTCTCCACCATAGCCAAAATTTTTCCAAAGCAATCTAAAGCTTCAGACTTATGGGAGGTTAGATAGACTATACCGAAACGAGTGAAGTCATCTATGAAGGTAATGAAATATGATGCACCACTTCTAGCCCTAACATTCATAGGTCCACATATGTCAGAATGAACTATCTCCAAAGGAAAAGTAGCCCTATTGGCCTTTCCAAAAGGTTTTCTAGTGGCCTTCCCAGCTAGGCAATGATTACAGGCTGGCAACTCGATCTTATTATAAGATCCTAAAATCCCCTCTTTTGCCAACCTGTTCATTTTATCTTGTCCTATATGACCAAGTCTAGCATGCCAAGTGGAAATATCAATATCACCAGATGCAACAAGAGTAAAACTAGTATCACTATCGACATAAGAAGGGTTCTCATAATTATCAATGCAAAGATAAATAAATCCATCAGCCATTCGTCCAGAACTAATAAAAACAGAGTCATAATACAAACTCAAAACTTTCGATTCAAACACAAATTTATATCCAAAAGTCATCAAAATAGAGACTGAAACGAGACTATGTCTAATCTCAGGAGCGTAGAGGACATCATGTAGTAGTAAAACGTGGCCACTTTGCATCCTCAGTTTGCAAGTGCCGATCCCTTTTACTTCAACTCGAGAGTTGTTCCCCACATATATCAATTTAGTACCACGCGGTATGCGTCGGTACTCTACGAACGCTCATCTGTCTCTAGCTACATGGTCGGTTGCCCCTGAGTCTACAATCCACATAGAATAAGACTCGGCAAGCAAAACGGTGCTAGAAACAAAAACATTAGACATATTAAGATCAGAATAGGATACCTCCTTTTTCGGCTCGGAACAATCACGAGCGAAGTGTCCCATCTTGTTACAATTGTAACACTTGATCTTTCCCATGTCTCTTTTTTGTCCCTTTCCCTGTCTGGCCTTCTTTCGAAGGTTTTTGGTCCCGGGTTTATTAGGATTCCTCGAATCCTTATCTTTCTTGCTGCTCTTATCACCCCTCTTGCGCTTAGCATTACTACCCCACGCACATTTGAATCAGCCATGTAAAGCTGACCAGAGGATTTTGCCGCCTCTAAGCGCTCGTCCTCAAGTTCCACATGACGAGAGATATCATCAAACTTTTTGATGTTATAATTATGTGTCATGTTTATCTTCATGTTTTCCCAACTATTTGGGAGGGACCTTATCACTGCCTACACTTGTTGCTCGTCCATTAGGACATAACCAGCTGATTTCAACTCGCGGATCATGTTAGCCATCTCACAAAGATGTTGGCGTATAGTATGATCACCGCGCTTGCGATAAGTATCAAACTTAATCGTCAGCTGTCGGAGCTTGGTGGTTGAAGTCCCACAATATTTGTCCTTGAGTGCTACCCACATAGCCTGTGCAGTGTGGTAATCCTCAAAAGCACACATCAAATCATCAGCCATGCTCGACAATATGGTGATGCGCGCAATGCTATTCTTGCGCTTCCAGGACAAATAGGCATCCATATCACGCCTTGTTTGTGCAGTGGAACCATGCGCTGGTTCGACCATCGTGTTTGAAAGGGTCTCAAGAGCTTCTTGCTCCTCAAGGATATACTGGATCTTGCGATGCTAGATATCGTAGTTGTCTCCATTGAGTTTGTCACCCTTGTTCAGCTCAGCGACAATAGACTTAGTAGCAGAGGCCATCACTGACAAGCACCAAAAAGACACATAAGACCATCTATGCTTAATCTAGCATAATCATCCGATAGTAATATAAATGCAATAGCTAAACAATAAAAAACTCATTGAATCAATATGAGGGGGAATCGGAGAAGATAGGCAATCTACCCAATCCCCATCCTTATCCTCAAACTTCATCAACTTGTTAATCATGCAGTGTGCAAACAATTTCTAAGTATGCAAGCCTAGAGCATCCACTAAATTATTCAACAACGAAGGAATAATCATAAAGAATTCATGTTAAGAAATATATCTATAATATATTAAATAAAAAACTGCCTACTAATCTGTTCTAAACAAAACATGACTAACTTTAAAAGATATATGGTCTATGGATAGTCCTCTGAGTCCCAATCGGAAGGTGTGAGAGGGGTGTACTCGAGCTCAGTAATCACACTATCACCATCCTAAGCCTCGTCAGGTATCTTAGGTTCGTCGCCGTCTAAATCGATGACTGTCATCTCTTCGTCGCCATTCCACTCGGCGTCCTGCTCCTCCTCTCCAGCCCATTGGGCTTCATCCTCCTCTTCATCAACCCACTCGGGGATTTCTCCTTCACCATTCCATTGGGCAAGCTCATCTTCGAACTCATCATCTGCCTCATTTTGCTGCTGCAACTCAGCTTCGGCAGCCGTTTGCTGCTCTGCAAGTATGTCATCCATGAAGTTGATGTTCTCTCAAGAAACATAAGCTCCATGCACATGCGGAAACGGTGGAGGTGCATGAGCTTGAGCAACCAGATGTTGCTCAGGAAGAGGAGGAACAAAAGCTTGAGCAACCGGATGATGCTCAGGATACATTGGGGCCGGTGGTGGAACCATCGGTGGATGCTGAGGAGGCGGTGGACCGAAATAATGTCCCACCGGGGGGTGTGGATGGGGAAAAGGATGTGCCCATCTAAAACCCATTGGCTGATGTGGAAGTGGAGGTGGTGGAGCAGCCGGATGTTGTTGCTGGACTGGGTGAGCATGTCCAAAAGGAGGTGGCACCATCATTTGAGGAAGATTTGGAGGAAATATGTAGACGAGGGCGGGTGCAAGGTGCCTGTTCGGATACTGAGCAGCCCTCTCAGCGAAGACCCAGAAGTCGTTGTCCACAATATAACCATATCTATGAACCATAACCTGTGCAAAACAAAAATGCACATGCTATAAGCATGCAAACGACATTAGTAAATTAATAAAAATAATAATAAAATGTCATAGTAATAAGAAAATAATATTTCAAAAATTTTCCACGAAATTGCATGCTCAAAATATTAAAAAAAATGGCATAAAAATGTTAGGTTTTAAATAAATTAAAAACCAAAAATTTGGATATAAAAAAATATATTTTTTTTGAAAAATTTTCCAGTCGCTGACAGTGGCGCGTGGCGGTCACGCGCCGCTAGAGGTCGGCGGTTGACCGGCGACGCGCCAACCAGGGCCGCATGATGGCTGCACGCGCCAGCAACATGTGGCATGCCGAGGCTTCGCCGCGTCAGCTACACAGTCAGCCTTTAGGGCTGACGTGGCTGCCACACAAGATGCCACGTCAGTGCTGACCTGTGCGCCACGTGGTGCCTGGTGTCAGCCTGCCCAGTCAGTAAAAAGTGCTGACTGGGGCGCTAACTTGGGAGTAGGCTGCCCCCTGTGCGCCTCACGCGCCCGCCTGGCGCGTGAGGTGCACGCGCCGCCTTGTCGTGGTGCGACGGCCGTCGGGACGGCGGCTGTTTGCTCCTCTCGCCGTCCTCTCTCCAGCCGTGCCTTCGGTTGTCGTCTTCGGGGCTCCGGTTTTCGGCGGTGAACTTCACTTTCCGAAGCTGTGACTGGTCAAAATTGCTCAACATGTGAAACATTAGTGCTGTTCGGGTCTGATTTGTTCGAATCTGTCCCCAAACTTCGGAAGGCCATAACTCATTCGTTTCTCGTTGAAATAATTCATATAATATATCAATGGATTCGTAATTCGAATATGAATCCAACGATATATAATTTGCATACAGGAAAAATTCGTGCAATTATTTAAAGCCTAAAAAAGCCACGAAAATTACATGCAAACTACTATTTCAGCACTTAGTTTACGTTCAATTTAAACAAAATAACCTCAGCATAGTTATATCGACCAACAACAATAATATAAACAGGCTCTGATACTAATGTTGATCCTATATGCCTACTACGCAATCAACATACAAATAATAAGCGGAAAAGAAAAAGGGAGATTACTGTCAATTGATCGACGATAAATCTCTTGGAAATATCGTTCAGTTCACCGGCTAAGAACCCCAATTGCACTTCTAGATCACGAATGCGGAATCTCTTTAAATCTTAAACTCTTGGAAATCTTAGAATAGATTTCACTTTGCAAACATTGTTTGCAATTCACGTTTCTGAGAATGCTTTGAGATGTGATGTTTGGGATGATTGAATGAATGAGAGGAGGACTCTATTTATAACAGTCCTTTGCTAGTTCACTTGAATTAGGACTCATTTGAATTCAAACTCTTGAATTCTTATATCCTGATCTCTTACTAATCCATTGCTTAATGGACAAGTAAGTGAGATCTGGGCTGGGCCTATCTTGGGTGGACCTATCACCCAGGCCCAATGGCCCCAAGCCCACATTAATATAAGGCTTGGGCCTGCCCATAAACATTATAAGTCCAACATAAACATTATTACATAAAAATTACCCAAAGAAAGAATTGTGAAAAAAAAATACATAATTAGATATAAGAATATAATTTATATTCAAATTATTATAAAATGATCTAATTTTGATTTTCATTGACTATTAATAAATAAAAATAATAATTTTATTATGAAATAAAAATGAAAGTAACTAATTACAATAACTTACCATATAAAACAAAATCATTTAAAAAAAATTAATTGTTGTCTTCATTATTCATTTTCATTATCCAGCTCTTCATTCCTATTGTCTTGGGAGTGACACAAATATGATCTAGTAAAAGAGAAAAAAAATATTACGTGTCTTGAGAGTGACACAAATATGATCTAGTAAAAGAGAAGAAAAATATTACATAACACAAAACATAAGAAAACGCAATAAAATATATTGAATTTGATGAAATTAGAATCTTACATTTTTCAAAGTTGGAAATATAGAAGAAAAATACCTGAAAAGAAAAATACCAAATCAATTTTTAAAGTTTTAAAATAAATAATATATTGATATCAAGAAAAAAAATAAACAAAATAGTAGAATAAGAAAAGGATTTAGAGAAAACGTTTAATTTGATTTAATGGAGAAATTGAAGAAGAAGATTGAGAAATGAACCGGCAACATGAAAAAATAGTTTTTTTTTATAGTAATGAATTTGTTATTTTCTTTTATTTTTATTATTATTATTATTTTTTTAATGTAAGAGAGATTTTACAAAATAAAAAGTTTAAATGATCGCATTGATGCATATAATTTAATGCATAACATACTGATATTTTCAGCATATTCTTTATGTTTTTATTAAGATTCCAAGAGTGATAATTACTAAAAAGATAAAAATAGAAATAGAAAGAGAGAGTGAATAGAGAATAACATTATGTCATATCATGTGTAAATAAATTAATGTCAAATAAATTCACACAAAACAGAACAAAAACAAAACTTGTCATTTTATATATAGAGAGAGATTCTTTTCAAGTATCAAATCTATTGCACATGAATAAACTTATAAAATTAATGTCCTCAAAGACAGAAGAATCAAAGTTGTGAAAATTGATTTACGTGAGAAAATTTTTAGCAGTGTCATTTATTTATTACTCTTCGTATAATTATACAAAACATAGTAAGATATGAAAACAAAAATAAAACAGCAAAAACTATAATAAAGAAGAAAAAATAATAGAAACAATAATACAAGAGAAACAACATGAATAAAAAAGAGAGAAACTCACGCTAGTTTGATGTCCACCTGTATACACAACTGTCAAATCTAAAAAAAATAGGAAAAAAACCAATATATAACAAAGTTATAAAATAAAATGTTAGAATAAAATGAAGTACGAGAGATCTAAAAATTATAAAAGAAACATATATGACAATATGGATGGATAAAAAGAAATATTAAGAAAAATACAATTGGTAAAACAGTATAATAAAATGGAGAAATGAGAACAATCACCTTTTGATTTGAGAGAAAACTTGAAATCTATGAAATCGAATTTAGAATGAAGAGAGTGCGTGAAAAATTATTTTTATATTGCGGAAATTGATATGAAAAGACAAACGTTTTACAGAATATAAAAGAATACATTGTTTTTAATGTATAGAGATGGATGTTTAAGAAATTGAAAGGTTATTGGAATATGGAGTGTCACGTATCAAAAATTGATTGCTAAGTAAATATTTAAGTTAAAAATATAATTATTTTAAAAGAAAAAACTATCAACTTCAAGAGATGTTACAAATGTGTCCATGACATACTTTGATTGGAACATGAAGTGTCACGTGTCGTATTTTTAAATTATGTAATCACACAAAATCTAAACATAAAAAATCAAATCAATAAAAG
This sequence comes from Cardiospermum halicacabum, assembly GCA_031304145.1. Classification (NCBI taxonomy): domain Eukaryota; kingdom Viridiplantae; phylum Streptophyta; class Magnoliopsida; order Sapindales; family Sapindaceae; genus Cardiospermum; species Cardiospermum halicacabum. The sequence continues at coordinate 15,094,559 of JARJHC010000107.1, read as the reverse complement.
AAGAGATGTAAAGACTTACAACAGCAGATGAACTCACCATCTCAAGCCTAGAGATCATTTGTTCCTCCCAGTTTGTAGATTTAATGTCTTAGTTGCAATTGGAGAGGCTTTTGTTGGTAACATTAGAAGGAAAAATTACATCTGTGACTAACCTTATCAATCGGCTTATATATGAGAGAACAGAAAAATATACTTTAGAATATAGAAAAAGACATTTAGAGTAGACGAAGAGAGAGTATGAAGTAATTAATAAGGGAGTAGATGAAGAGAAAGAGTAAGAAGTGATTAATGAGAGAGAGGAAGTGGAGGCAATAAGTGATCTATAAGTTTCTTACGTGGAAATTTAGTGGCATGTGGCACATTATGATTGGACAAACAGTTGCCACGTGTGTGCATGTGTCGTATTTTCAAGATAAGTAAACTACCACATTTTGTTTTATATATATATATAGATTCTTCAAAAACATCCAAGTCAACTCATAAAAATTTACTATTTTATAAGATCTTATGTAGTAGTAGTATATACATATTTTTGACCAGCAAATCATTTTAGCATAATTGAAAAAATTCTTTTAGATAGACAAATTTTAGAATTTATTTATTTATTTTTTTTTTAACTCTCCAATAAGAATTAGAAGACTCAATTTAAATAAATAAATAAATATTAGCCAGCAGATTTTGTTTTGTCAACTTTGTTTAATTATATGCTTTTGTTTTGTTTTCAACAATACAGAATATCGGCTTATAATATTCTGTCAAAATTAGTACTAATCATTTGCATATGGATCGCAAATATCATGATCTCTTGTTGGCTCCATCACATTTTATAAGCTATTGGATAAGTTATTATTATTATCTAAAATATTGTGAATAGATAATAAGTTGGGTTAATAAAAAAGAAAATTGTATTAATATTAAATAGCCCCACTATTATCTATTACTTTCGTCTATTCATGGGTCAGTCGGGGATTATTATTAACTATTTTAATGTATTTATTTTTATTTATTTAATATGCAATTAACAGAATATTTATATAAAGTATCATCAATATATATAATAAAATAAGATATTTCGCCTATTTCGAGAATTTGACACGTGGTATATACATGACAACAGTTTCTCCAATTATAGTATGCCACGTGTCTAACTAAAAATTGAATTATGCGTAATTGTTTTTGTAGTGTCCTTCTCTATATCTTACTTAATGCTTCCATTCTCTTACTCTTTCTTTTCCACATCTCTTTCTCTTCAAATTCTTTCTTTTAAATTCTCCCATTAATTTATTATACATATTATCATAAATATTATTAGCCTTTTGATTTTCTCATTTTCTCTATATGTCATTATGTTTTATTTTAATAGTTACATCTATTATTTCTCGAAAATTTCATCGAAAGTAGGTGTATTTCATTAAATTGTTTAACTAGTATGAAAAATCATAAGCTTTCAGTTTCTCAAATACGTTTAAAAATTATTAATTTATTCAAAAAAAAACTTTCTAATATAAATAGTTATCTTCCCTCTACATGCTATAATTCACTTCAATCTTCATTCTTTTTACTCTAATATTTTGGTTATTGTGTATGTTGGACTGAGGGCTTATAATGGATTGGCCCAAGCCTTATATTGAAGTGGGCTTGGGGTCATTGGGCCTGGGTGATTGGTCCACCCAACATAGGCCCAATCCAAGTCACTTACTTGTCCATTAAGTAATGGATAGTAAGACTGTAATCTGATAAGAATTCTTATTTAAATTCAAATCAATTCTAGTTCAAGTGAACTAGCTATGGACTACTATAAATAGAGTCCTCCTCTCATTCTACAAATCATCCCATCTCAGAGCATTCTGAAACGTTAAATCGCAAATAGTGTTTGCAAAGTGAGACCTGTTGAAAGGTTTCCAAGAGTTGAAGAGATTCTGCGCATTCTCGTTGGGTTCTTAATCGGTGACTTGAGTGGTGTTTCGAAGAGATTCGCCGCCGATCGATTGATAGTAATTTTTCGTTCCTTGTTTCCGCTTATTTTATGTATGTTGACTGCGTAGTATGCCTATAGGATCAACATTGGTATCAGAACATGTCTATATTATTATTGTTGGTCGTAGTGATTTTAGCATTATTATTTTTGCATGAATAGAGCGTAAAGTAAGTGCTGAAAATTGAATATTGCATCTGATTTTTGTGGCTATTTTTTAGCTTTAATTAATTGCTCGAATTTTTTTCTTACGCAAATTATATATCATTGGATTCGTCTTCGAATAACGAATCTGTCGATATATAATATAAAATTGTTCGATTAAAAATAAAGGAGTTATGGCCTTCCTAAGTTTGGGGAGAGATTGGAATGAATCAGACCCAAAACAGCACTAATGGTTTATTTTTGAGCAACAATGCCCAGTCACAGCAGCGGAGAGTGGATTTTACCGCAGACGACCAGAGCCCCGAAGACGACAATCAATGGCACGATTAGAGAGAGGACGGCGAGAGGAGCAGACGGCCGCCGCCCCGACCGCTCGCACCACGACACACCGCCGCGTAGGATGCACGCGCCAGACGAGCGTGGAGGCGCAAAAAGGCGGCCCTGCTCCCCTATCAGCAACGTCCCAGTCAGCGCTGACGTGTAGACATGTCAGCAATTTTTGCTGACTGGGCATGCTAACACTAGGCGCCACGTGGCGCACAGTTCAACACTGGCGTGGCAACCTGTGTGGCAGCCACGTCAACCTTAAAGGCTGACGCGGCAGCAACACGCGGCGATGCCTCGGCGTGCCACATGTCGCTAGCGCGTGCAACCGCCACGTAGCCTTGGTCGGCGCATCGCCGGTCAACCGCCGACCTCTGGCAGCGCGTGACCGCCACGCACCGCCGACGACGACCGAAAAAAAAATAAAATTTTTTTTTCCAAATTTTTTTTGGTTTTTTCTTATTTTATTTAACCTAAACTTTTATGCCATTTTTGAGTTTTTTTTTTTTTTTCATGCAATCTTGTAAAAAATTTTTGAAATATTATTTCATATTTACAAAGGCATTTATTATTATTATTATTATTATTATTATTATTATTATTATTATTATTATTTTACTAATGTTGTTTGCATGCTTATGGCATGTGTATTTGATATGGTTATGTTGTGGACAACGACTTCTGGGTCCCCACTGTGAGGGCTGCTCAGTATCCGAATAAACAGCTTGCACCGGCCATCGTCTACATAATTCCTCTTGAACTTCCTCAAATGATGGTGCCACCTCATTTTGGACATGCTCACCCAGTCCAGCAACAGCATCCGGCTGCTCCACCACCTCCACTTCCACATCAGCCGATGGGTTTAAGGTGGGCAAACCCTATTTTCCATCCACACCCTCGGTGGGACATTATTTTGGTCCACCGCCTCCTCAGCATTCTCTGATGGTTCATCCACCGGTCCCAATGTATCTTGAGCATCATCTAGTTGCTTAAGCTTTTGTTCCCCCTCTTCCTGAGCAACACCCGGTTGCTCAAGCTCATGCACCTCCACTGTTTCCGCATGTGCATGGAGCTTATGTGCCTGGAGAGAACATCAACTTCATGGATGACATACTTGCAGAGCAGCAAGCGGCTGCCGAAGCTGAGTTGTTGCTGCAAAATGAGGCAGATGATGAGTTCGAAAATGAGATCGAACCTGAGGAAGATGTCGCCCAATGTAATGGTGAAGAAGGGGAAATCCCCGAGTGGGATAATGAAGAGGAGGAAGAAGCCCAATGGGCTGGAGAGGAGGAAGAGGTTGCTGAGTGGAATGACGACGAAGAGATGACAGTTATTGGTTTAGACGGTGACGAACTTGAGATACCTGACGAGGCTCGGAATGGTGATAGTGTGATTACTGAGTCAGAGTACACCCCTTTCACACCTTCCGATTGGGACCAGAGGACTATCCATAGACTATTTCTTTTTTTTTTTGTTATTTATGTTTTTTAGAACTAATTAGTATGCAGTTTTTATATTAATATATGATAGATATATTTTCTTGGAGGAATATGGACGCCTATTTGTCCTGGAAGCGCAAGAATAGTATTGCGCGCATCACCATTCTGTCGATTATGGCAAATGACCTGATGTGTGCTTTTGAGAATTACCACACTACATAGGCTATGTGGGTAGCACTCAAGGACAAATATGTTGAGACTTCAACCACCAAGCTCCGACGGATGACGATTAAGTTTGACACTTATCGTAAGCGCGGTGAACATATTATACGCCAACATCTTCGTGAGATGGCTAACATGATCCGCGAGTTGAAATCAGCTGGTCATGTCTTAACGGACGAGCAACAAGTGCAGGCAGTGATAAGGTCCCTCCCAAACAGTTGAGAAAATATGAGATAAATATGACACATAATGATAACATCAAAACGTTTGATGATATATCCCATCATGTAGAACTTAAGGACGAGCGCCTAGAGGCGGCTAAATCCTCTGGTTAGCTTTACATGGCTGATTCTAATGTACGTAGGGGCAATAATGCCAAGCGCATAAAAGGTAATAAGGGCAGCAATAAAGATAAGGATTCGAAGAATCCTAATAAGCCCGGGACCAAAAACCCTCGAAAGAAGGCCAGATGTGGAAAGGGGCAGAAGAGAGACATAGGCAAGATCAAGTGTTACAATTGTAACAAGATGGGACACTTTGCTCGTGATTGTACCAAGCCGAAGAAAGAGGTATCCTATTCTGATCTTAATATGTCTAATGCTTTTATTTCTAGCACCATTTGCTTGTCGAGTCTTATTCTATGTGGATTGTAGACTCAGGGGCAACCAACCATGTAGCTAGAGATAGAGGAGTGTTCCTAGAGTACCGACGCATACCGCGTGGTACTAGATGGATATATGTGCGGAACAATTCACGAGTTGAAGTAAAAGGGATCGACACTTGCAAACTGAGGATGCAAAGTGGTCACGTTTTACTACTTCATGATGTCCTCTACGCTCCTGAGATTAGACGTAGTCTCGTTTCAGTCTCTATTTTAATGACTTTAGGATATAAACTAGTGTTTGAATCAAAAGTTTTGAGTTTGTATTATGACTCTGTTTTTTGTTGGTTCTGGATGAATGGATGACAGATTTATTTATCTTTGCATTGATAATTATGAGAACCCTTCTTATGTCGATAATGATACTTGTTTTACTCTTGCTACATCTGGTGATATTGATATTTCCACTTGGCATGCTAGACTTGGTCATATAGGAAGAGATAGAATGAACAGGTTGGCAAAATAGGAGATTTTAGGATCTTATAATAAGATTGAGTTGCCAGCCTATGATCATTGTCTAGCTGGAAAGGCCACTAGAAAACCTTCTAGTAAGGCAAATAGGGCCACTTTTCCTTTAGAGATAGTTCATTCAGACATATGTGGGCCTATGAATGTTAGGGCTAGAAGTGGTGCATTATATTTCATTACCTTCATAGATGACTTCACTCGTTTCGGTATAGTCTATCTAATCTTCCATAAGTCTGAAGATTTAGATTGCTTTTGAAAATCTTTGGCTATAGTGGAAAATCAATTAGATAGGACTGTCAAAGTGCTATGCACTGACCGAGGCCGAGAGTATCTATCTGACCAATTTAAGACGTTGTGTTAGGAGAAAGGTATAGTGAGACAGTTGACTATTCCTAGGACCCCTAAACAAAACGGAGTTGCCGAGAGGAGGAATAGAACACTGTTAGAAATGGTACGATCAATGATGGCATAAGAAAATCTCCCAATATCTTATTAGGGAGATGCACTTCTGACAGCGACCCACATATTAAATAAAGTTCCAACGAAATTAGTGACTACTATACCCTATGAGTTATGGACAGGTAGAAAACGTGACCTATCCTCTATGCGACCCTGGGGGTGCGCCTGTTATATACATGATCTTTCTAGCCCATATGGGAAGCTAGGTGTAAGGGCTAAAAGATCTATTTTCATAAGATATCCCGAGCAATCCAAAGAATATGTATTAATAGGAGAAAATTAAAATGATACCATTTCTAAATTAGAGTCACATGATGTTGTATTCCTTGAGAATGAATTCCCCAAGAGGGATGAAGTAGAAAGAGAGACTTCCTTATTTGAATAAAATGAATCAGAGGACTTAGTTCCTTCACAGATGGATATCAATCCTAGTAGGAGTGAACAAGTGCGTGAAGAATTAGCTCCACTGGTACATGACAGTGGGAGTACGTAGATTCCTTATCCTTCGATGCCTGAGTCATCGACTCGAAGAAGTTGAAGAGACCCCATTCCCCGACGATATTATGAGATTGAAGGGCAAACGTTCATGATGGCTTCACATGATGGTGATGAACCGAAGAACATAAAATAAGCTCTCAATTCACCCGCCAAGGATCTATGGATGAAAGCCATGGAAGAGGAAATGAAAGCGATGAAAAGTAACCATGTTTGGGACTTGGTTGACTTACCACCAAAACGTAGAGCCATCGGAAATAAATGGGTCTTTCGCGTTAAATGGAAGGCTGATGGTTCGATTGAGAGATACAGGGTAAGATTGGTGGCGAAAGGCTAAACCATATAATATGGCATAGATTATGAGGAGACGTTCTCACCTGTAGTGAGATTCGCTTCCATTCGGCTAATCTTGGCATTAGTCGCACATATGGACTTGGAATTGCATCAAATGGATGTCAAGACCACTTCCTCAATGGAGGATTGGAAGAAGAGATTTACATGGAACAGCCTGAGGGTTTTATGGACTCAAGCAATCCTCCAGGCAATGGAACCTGAGATTTCATGACTCGCTGCTGTCATATGATTTCCAAATGACACAAGAAGACCATTGCGTTTATGTGAAGAAGTCCAGTGATGGTTTTGTGTTACTGTCATTATATGTAGACGACATTTTCTTGGCTTGTAACAACAAGGACATTCTGTTGTCAACGAAGAACTGGTTGTCGATAATTTTTTAGATGAAGGACATGAGTCAGACTGCCTATATACTAGGAGTCAAGATATCAAGGGATCGGAGTAAGAGGCTATTGGCTTTATCGTAAGAGCTCTACATTCAAAAGATCCTTGAACGTTTCCATATGGCTAGTTGCAAGCCCATGGACACACCCATTGCAAAAGGGCAGACTTTGAGTCTTGAGATGTGCCCTAAAACTCCGCAAGAGCGTGAGAAGATGCAGAAAGTTCCGTATGCAAATTCCATTGGCAGCATGATGTATGCCATGTTGTGTACAAGGCCCAATATCTGCTATGCAATAGGACTGGTAAGCAGGTATCAGTCTAATCCAGGACAAAACCATTGGATTGCTGTGAAACGAATTCTAGCATATCTAAAAGGGACGTCAGATTTTGCTCTATGTTACTAAGGTGGTGAAAGCCATCTAGTGGGTTACATTGACGCTGATTGAGGTGGCGATTTGGATGAGAGGAAGACAACTTCGTGTTGTGTCTTCATTCTGAGTCATGAAGCAATCTTCTAGAGTAGCATATTTGCATAGCGTTGCCCACCATGGAAGCATAATTTGTAGTCTGCTCGGTGGTTGTGCAATAAGTTGTTTGGCTCAAAAGGTTTATGGATGACCTATATAAGTGTGAGCCAAAGCCAATCACTGTATACTGTGATGGTCAGACAGCTACTGCCTACACTAAGGATGCGAAATACCAGAGTAAGTCTAAGCACATAAAGACTAAGTACCACTTCGTTAGGGATGAAGTGACAAAGAGATTAGTAACAGTCATAATTTTAAAAAAAAAATTAATAGATTTTTCTGATTAAAAGGAAAAATAGTTCTAATTAAATACGTAAGCAATCCTGTGGTTATTCACACACCTAATTTACCAACATATAAGGCAGGACGAGTCCAGTAAATTATAAGATTGGAAATGCGACAATTTTATTCCGAAATACGCTAAAAATATATTCATATTAAAATGCATTATAATTAATTATAACATTTGTTTTATAGAACTTTTTCAAACTAATTTGTGGCTCACTTCTTGTAAAAGATAATAATACATTTTTTAAATGTGCAAAATTTATCAATATTAATTTTATAATAAGTTTTTAAAAATTATTTCAGAGTGGATTTATAATATAAATATTTAAAAAATACGATGGAAATACGGATTTAATATATTTTTTTCTAATTTGTGATAAAATTTTTAGTAAAAAATTATATAGAATAAATTAAATAAAATTTAAAAATCAAAAATTGAAATATATAATTTTTATCCATTCGAACTTTAATTTTCAAAATTAACTTTTTATAATTTTATGATCTCTTTATAAATTACCTTGTAGTCTCCCAAATCAATATAAAAAATCTTTGTCAAAAAAATGATTAATTTGAACATTTTCTAAAAATGAAAATTTGAAAATTTATTTAATTAAAAAATAATAAAAATAAAATTTATTTTTAAAATTACAATAAATTGTATTGAAGTATCGAAATCCATTGCAAAATTACAATAAAATCACAACCATTAATTTCTTTTTTCCCTTGCAGTGTATTATGATTCAAGTCTTTAGTCTTCTAAGGTACAACTCTTGGCTATAAGGAAAGATCAATTACACCTATAATTATAATTTTGAAGAGTACATAAACGTGTGCCAACAATCCCATTAATGAAAATGGTATGCCTGGAAGAAACTCCAACCGAACATGCACTCACTTATTTCGTGAAACTCTTGCCGTAACCATTCACAACACTTCCTCCCATCCAAAAAGAATCATACAAACATCTAACTAACAATACATGTGTTGTGTTAGGCATTCAAAACAAAGAATAGACATAACATACTTTTCTTTTCATTTATAATAACAAGACTAAACCCCAATAAATACAAGTAAAAAGAATCTAATTGCAATAAATTTAATTCGAATCTAAAAACTCACACCCATCTCTTCTTAATTTTGGCCATTAATCCATGCTCCATTTTCAGCACAATACTAAAATTAGGGTTCACTTGATGATTTTCCACCATTTCAACATCATAGTTATATATTATAGTTGCAATAATGCCCTTCATTAAACTAAATCCGATATCCTTTCCGGGACAAATCCTTGGTCCTGATGTAAATGCGAAAAATTTATGTGAAGGCTCATGTTTAATCCTTCCATCTTCAATTATCCATCTTTCCGGTTTAAATTCTCGACAATCTTCTCCCCATATAGACGTCATTCTTCCCATTGCATACGTGCACATGACAATATTCGTGTTAGGATCAACAGAGTGACCACTTGGAAGAGTGTCGGGTTCAATTGGAAACCTTGATTCATAAGGTACGGGTGGAAATAATCTCAATGATTCACATATAGCCGCATGGAGATACACAAGCTTATTCAATTGCTCTAAATTGAACGGAACCGAATTTTTCTCTCCTTGGAAAAGTACATCAAGCTCTTCTCTAATTTTGTATCCACAAATTGGATTTTTCGAAATCAGCCAAAAGAACCAAGAGAGTGAAGTACTAGAAGTATCTTCAGCTGCAAAAACAAGACTTGTTATATTATCTCTTATAACACTTCCACACGGTACAGTTCCACCAACAATCTCATGCCCACTCAAGTAACATCTCAATGCATTAGGACCATATTCATCAAGATGATCTTCCATAATCGACATATGATTTGCACAATATTCATCAAATATTTTCCCTCCTTTTCGAATTTCTCTTTCTTTTCCAACACCAATCCATCTTTGTATCTTCCAAATAAACTCAGGAAAAATATGTCTCATAAGTATTCCTTCACAAGCACCATCTAAGGCTTTCAAAAACGGAATTTCTGTCCTTCCAATGCTCATCAAAGAATTAGGGTTAGATCCATAACCTATCAAGCAAGCGAAATCGAATGCATACCTTGCGAAAAGATCTTGCATATCGATTGCCAAGCTTTGGTTCGCGACTTGGTCCAGAGTTGGAATGAGCTGTTTGTAAATAATTTCCGGGACAATCTTCCCTACATGTTTTAAAAGCTCCGGGTGACCCAAAAATGCACGAACAATCTTCCTTTGATGCTTCCATTCATCAGAATCCGCATTGAAAAGACTTTGTTGGCCAAATATATCGAATCTTTTTCTCCATTCAGGGCCTTTGACGTAATTAGAAAACTTTGTGCTCATTATATGATGAATGTTTGCCGGATCGCTTGTGAACAATCTATTATTCAAGCCGATTTTGGCGCCTTTGATTAAAAGGGTACCATTTCGTTTTCGGAGAGCGTTGGCTACGATGTCGTGGAATTTGTGGAAGTTGTGACCATGTTGTAGGATTCCGGTGAGAAGAAATTTGCAATATAATCTACGTTTTCCTGTGAGGATGTAGAAGAAGAGAATGAATGTGAATGATAAGAATATTTGAACGAATCCAATGTAGGCCATGTTGATGGTGTGGAATGAAGTTTCAATTGGACTTGAAATTTTTATATAGTGTTTCAAATTGACTTTGTTAGATGGTTGAGTGAAATTTGTAAAAAATGAGTGAATTCCTTGAATAATGACATGTTACCAACTTGAGTGAAGAGCACCACCCGAGAGAATCACTAGTTAAAGTAATCATCTTCAAAAATCTACTTATGGTTCTTAGCATGTCGTACGAGTAAAAAACAAGTGTAGAAATGAAAGTTCATTTATTATTATAATTGATGTGAGAGCATCACAAAAGTGGTTAAGTTTCACTTCATTCTTATCTTACCATAAAAAAATTAATTCTACTAAAAAATTTTATTAAAAAAAAATATTTAAAATTTTTTTAATTATTAATCACTATATTTTTAAATAGTAAATACTATTCCTACCTAATTTTATTTTGTATATTGTAATTTATATATAAAGAAAATATAGTCATATTATTTTATTTATTTTAATATCTATTTTTAAAATATAAATTATAATAATTTTTAGTAATTTAAAATTAAAAAATTTAAATTAAAATTGAATTTCGAATATCGTGTAAATAAGAAGTATGGTGAGTAAAAAAACAGAATAAATATTAAAAAATGTTGAGAAAAATTAAAAATTATAAAAATAATATAAATACTACTCTTTTTGAAAGATAAAGTTACAATTTTTTAACATCCTATTACCAATAAGTTATCTCCGGATCAGAAAATATGCCTACCTATAGAAATTAGGTTAAGTTAAAGTTCTTTTATTAATATTTTGCTAGGAAATAAGGTGTCTAGATGCTTTAGGAAGTGATGAAATTATTAAATTATTTTTATTATTAGTTTTTTAAAATAATAATTTATATAAATTTCTAATTTATGAATCAAAGGTAAATCAGGTTAAATTAAAAACATTAGTTATAAATTAAAAAAAAATGTAAGCAAAAAGGAAATTTTATTAATTAATGGAAACTATATAAATTTTTTTAGAACCTAATTTATTTTTCCATGTAACACTCTCTGATACTTTACTTAACACACATTTTTCTCAAATTCTTTATTTAATTAATTAATTACTTTTTCTTTTATTTTCAAGAGTTCGTTATATTTCCACAAACCAAAAACAGTTACATAAAAATACATTTTCATACAAAATAGTGCAATATAATATAATTCAACACTAATTTTATTGTCAGCCAAATCGTTAAAAAAGGTAATTGGATGTATTCAAAATAACCTAACAGACATTTGAAAGGCAAATGAACTCTAGATCTTGACAGGTCTACATTGCTTTAAAATTGATACTTATAGCTGCTTTACTATCTTAATTTATCTCGACTAGAATAGAAATCCAGCACACATGCAAACTGGTGAAATATTTGATAGATGTTGAAACTTATAAATAGAAACTCCTGCTGAATGTCGATGTAGGTGGTAGAGTTAAAGAGAAACATCATATCTATCTTCCAAAGTTAAAGAGTAGACTACAATCCACCATAGTCTTGATAGAGGAAGAATTGAAAACCTTTAAGGTAGGAGCACATTCCTAGACTAATCACGTAAAACTTGTTTGAACTCTGTCATTTTTGTGGACCCAAAAGAATTTATCACTTTCATCAGTTTGTTTGATAGAGATTGATTTTGAAGATTTCTTACAATAGTGACATTGATCAGAACGCAGTTGTTGGTTTTGTTTATTTCTTTTCTCTCATTATTTAATCTAAATATCTTGATGGTATTAGGATTTCTACTATTGTTGGTTCCTTATTTGGTACTGAAATATTGCATAATCTCTATATTTTATTAGAGTGCACGTTTAAAGAGGACTATGGTCTCATAAATTTAACTTCTCCCATCAATGAGGTTTTCATGTAAAAATTGGCTTATGTTGATTGTGTAACGTCTGGGCCCCGCTCCCGGATGAACCGGAGGCGCAGTGGCAGGGCGCCACCTTGTCACATAATAGGTCATAAGGCTGACCACTAGCCCCACAGACCACCATTATACTTTCCAGCATACTTTGTCTTCACTCGCATGCTTTCTAGAGAAACTTCCCGAAAGGTCACCCATTACAAGATTGCTCCTAGCCAAGCACAATTAACTTTGAAGTTGTCAAGTTTTGGGCTCCAAAAAAATGATTTGCACTTTGGGGATATGGGTAGCAATTCAATTCTTTTTAACCCTGGCTCAATATGGGGTGTTACGTTCCATCCCCTTTAGGACACAATGTCCTCTTGGTGCCCACAATCTTCCCAAAATCTTTATCCTCGCTAGACGATTGCCATGGGCTCTTCTGTCAATAGGCACACCTTGCGGTCACAGGGATGCTTTGATACCATTTGTAACGTCCGGCTCCCGCCTTCAAATGAACCCAAGGCGCGGTGGCAGGGCGCCACCTTGTCATATAATCGGTCTTAAGGCTGACCTCTAGCCCCACACACCACCATTACGGTTTCTAGCATGCTTTGTCCTCACTCATATGGTTTTTGAATAAACTTCCTAGAAGGTCACTCATCCCAAGATTGCTCTTAGCCAAGCACGCTTAACTTTGAGGTTCTCAAGTTTTGGGCTCTCAAAAACAATGTGCACATTAGTTATATGGGTAACAATTCAATTCCTTTGAACCCTGTCTCAATATGGGGTGTTAAAAATTATGTTATTTACATTGCTTATTATGTGAGCAAGGGTGATGGTGTATTGTACTTAAATTGATTAGATAATAATCATTTTAGGGGGAAAAGATTTCCACTTCTTTTATTGATTGTTTTTCCTTCTTTCATCAAAGTGGTAGCTTGAGTTGTTTAGTTGGAAAAGATGAATATAGATAATAGTTTCAATTAAGTATGATGACTACTCTGAATGGTTCTAATAATCACATTTAGAAAGGGAAGATGAATGCTCTCTTTTGTGTCAACAACTTTTACTTGTTCATTTATATTACTGTCAACTCTAATTGATAAGAATGATGTTCAGTGGATTTTACTACATAGGCAAGTATATGAGTTCTAAGGGATAACGGTTTTTTGTTTTTACCGAAATCGAACCGATAACCGAAAAAAATTTCGGTTCGATTAACCGAAAATATGTATATTTTTATTTTTGGTAAATTCAGTTCGGTTAACCAAAAATTGCAGTTGGGTTTTCGGTTTCGGTATTGGAAAATTTCGGTTAACAGAAAACCGAAATTTGACAAAAAATTATAATTTTAAGGGTTTTATCTTAAAATTTATTGGAAAAAATTAATTATTTTAATAAATAAGTAGATATATTGTCAATATATTTGGTTTTTGGTTAATTTATAGAAAAATTTGGTATTTTATCTTAAAATTTATATAAAAAATTTAATTATTTTGAAGAAAATATAACTTTTCGGTTAATTATTTGGTTTTCGGTTAATAATTTGGTTAACCGCAAAAGTTCGGTTTCGGTTTTCGGTTAACCGGTTTAATTTCGGTTCGGTATTCAGTTATCAAAATTTGAAGTTCGGTCAAATAAAAACCGAATTTTCGGTTTCAGTTAACTGAATTCTCAACCCTAATGAGTTCTTTAAGCAATATGTTATGATTATGTTTTAAACCATGTGAGTGGAGAAACAAAAGCTTGAGATGTGGTTGTTTATTAGGCAATTAGTTAGTGATGATGCATTTACGCTATGATGATAGTGCTCTATTGATATATCATTTAAATACTTATCAAGGTATTAGAAATCAATTAGCAGGATTGCCTATAAAGTTTGACGATAAAGTACAAGCTCTATGGTTTCTCGGTACACTTTCAAATTCATGGAAGACCTTTCGGATGTATTTGTCAAATCTTGCTTTGAATTGCACAATAATGATTAATATGATAAAGAATAGAATTCCAAATAAGGAAATAAGGAAAAAGGCTGAAGGGTCAATATCCACTTAAAAAATCCCTATGATAGATAGGAATGGAATGAGTAAAAGTAGATGTCCATAAAATATGATTTAAATTATAAGTAATTCAAAAATCTAATGTTAAGTGTTATCACTATAGTAAAAAGTGGCATATTAAAGGTGTGGTAGACAATCAAAATTAGAAAATAACAATAATACAAGTGAAGAAATGAAAGAAGAAGATAAAGGAAAAGTAACAGAGTTACTAACACTATATTTGTTATGACTTTATGCTAGTATATGATGGCTTTATCAACTTTGTAAGTAATGAAACTAATTTAATGATTGACTGTGGAGCTTCTTATCATATCTTAAGAGAGTATTTTTTTTCACATCTCACACTATTAGTGACATTGGGAATGTGTTAATAGGGAATGATAATGTAGCTAAAGTATATGGATATAGTGATGTGATACTAAAGATAAATAATGACTTCAAGATTATTTTGAAGAATATCAAATATAGTTATGATATTCATATAAATAATATTTCTATAGGTAGACTTGATGATGAAAGATATTGAAATAATTTTAGTAATGGTTAATTGAAGCTCATTAAGGAAGTTGTGGTAGTGACCAAAGGTGAGAAACAGTTTCACATGTATATGTTGCAAGTTAAATTTTCAAAATTTGTTATTAATATAGTTAAAGATGTAGATAAAATTTAATTATGACATTGATGAGAACGGTGTGACCCTTCTTATCCAGAAGATAGAAAGTTTTGATAAGAAGAACACACGATTAATGTATATTCCAATTATTTGGTAAGACCGAAAAATTAGGTTAGCTTTCACATTTCTTCATTTGACAGAAAACTAGATATATTTGATCTTGCACACTCAGATCTTTGTGGGCCTATGAAGGTAAAATCACTTAAGGTATCTTATATATTATGATATTTATAAGTGATTATTCAAGAAAGACACAGGTTTATAACTCGAAGATAAAGGATCAAGAACTGGATGCTGATAAGTTTAGAATTTACCTATATTTGATATTGTTATGAGCTTTATTTGAAGAAATTGAGCTAAAAGGATAAATAATTGAGTTGATTTTTGGTAGTTCTAGATTATTTTCTTGAGATAGGGACTTGGATGGAGTAATAAAGAAGAATTATTCAAAAAAACAAATAAAGAGGAGAAGGACTTAGCGGAAATTCATTCTAGTAAAAGATCCGGCAAAGCTCATAAAAGTAAATAAAGTATCGCCCTGAACCTCTTCTAGTTAATAGTTGAATTGGGCGACAAGAGAAGTTGGAAGTAAAGCGATCACCATCTATACAAAGAAGACTTGGCGAAATGTTAGTCATCACATGCATGTATCACCTTCAACAAACACAGCTTGGCGATAGGGAGAGGTTGCATTTGAAGACTTCGCCTAAACAAACGCAAACAGGCGATGAAGGATGACGAACAGTGAAAGCATTGCCTATAGTCATTGGCAATGTACCTGGCAATATTTAAAAATTCTTGCCTAAGGTAGATTTTAAATAGGAGAGATGCTTGGTGAGGGAATTCTGAATACCGCCAAAATTCAGGCAAAGTGATGCTAATGAATGGAAAGCTTCGCCACTTTATGTTTCTTTGTCTTTTCAAATTTATAAAATTGCCACTAGGTTTAAACTCTATAAATTGGCACCCAGTCAATGCAATTAAGACGTTTCGACAATTTTAGATACTTTCAAGAATCTTCTATGCCTTTAAAAAGTTTTGTTTAATAAAGTTTTCTTCTGAAGAGAGTGCTCTATTTTGATTATTTTGTAGAATTAGCTTGATAATTGAGAAGTGAAGATCGTAATAGAGTTAATCTTCCATCTTCCTTGGTAAGTTCTTAAATTGCATAATGATGATGAATCTGTGTTGTATTGAATATGCTGAAGTAGTTATGTGTAGCTAATTGCTCTAGTTAATTTGCTAAGCTCTATTGCTGTTGCTGGATTCATTTGTGTATTTCTTGTTCACTAATGCTTCAATTCACTAAGTATTCATGAGTTTATTGTAATTACGAGAACGAGAGATAAGTAATCCTAGTATGATATCTATTCTAGTCTAGAGATTAAATCTAGGTATCTGATCTAAGAATAGAGGATCAAAGTGTTGTTCTATAGGTAGAAAATATCAGATCCACTTTACTACCGATCGAACTTAATCAATTAGCCAAATTGTACTATAGAGATAAATGTAATCTATTAACTAGGATTAGTTAAATCAAATCGAGAGATCTTTGACCGATAAAAAATGATGATCTAGGATGTGATTTTGAATTCCATAGTCGAATTACGCATATGAAAATGAGAGCAGACAATAGAGATTAGCGATCAACTTAATCTTCATTAAATCAATTCAACAGTGAGTATTCGATTTCTTATTCATTTACCAAAGTTGTCAAAATTGTCTCAATTTTATCTTAACTACTATGATTCTTATGATCGAGTTACACTGATAATTCTTTTTGCTATTCACGTTGAATTTTGATCTAATCTTTTATTTTTGAAATAAGCAATCCCTATGGAGACGATATCTTTAAAACTACAATTAGAAGTTGATAGAGTAGTGTAATGAAAAACTCTCATCAGATACGTTCAAGTATTTTCAAGCACTCATTGACAGACGAACATGGAAGAGGTTAAAGTGCATCAGAAATGGTGATCAAGGAGAAATAAAAGCTCTTTTGAAGAGTGTTATATATAACTACGTATATGCCATCAAAAGACATCTCCACAAACACCTAATTTGAATAATCTAAGTGAAAGAATAAATGGAACACTAGTCGAAAAGACTAGAAGTTTGCTTTCACAATCTTACTTGCTAGAATCATTCTAGGGCGAAGTTTTATGTACAGTTATACATATCTTCAATCTCACATAATCTATTTCACTAGACTGAAATATTCTTGAGAAAATTTACATAAGAAGATATGTGACTTATTATCACTTACATGTTTTCAGTGTAAGGCTTTTGTATATGATCATAAAGATGAAAGGTCCAAACATGATATGAAATCTCGATAATGCATTTTTTGGGTGGTGGCTAAGATGAGTTCAGATATAAATTTTATGATCCGATAGTGAACAAGTAAGTAGTAAGCCATAATATTGTATTCATGGAAAATCAAATAGGATTAGATATAAAAAAGTTTGAAGTCGCCAAATATAGCAATTGTGATAGTTTGGTTAATTTGAGTTTTAGCTTAGACTCACGATGGTGAGTTATAAATAGACGAGAGAGAATACAAATTTAAAAGTAATTCTTCAAAAATAAACATGATAAGAATATGTTCAAATTTTAAAAGAATATTGCCAAAATTGCAAATCCCTCCACATACTAGAGAAGAGATAAATTTGTTGGTTGAGTTTCCTCTCATAGGTGAGGCCAAATAAATGTTAAGTACTCTTATATAAAATATAATGAATTTAGAATTTATTGGTATAAAAAAATAAGGTGAAAGTAGTAAAATTAGTAAAAATTAAAATATTTCATTATAATTTATATACATACTACATACAGGGCTAAAAGATTTCTTATATTTGTTAACGACTTTCAAAAATTTATTCCAACCTTTACTATTTGATAAGTCTAATATAAAATTAGAATCACCCTTAAAAACTAAAATGAAAATAAAAATTTATTATTTTATAAGAAAAAATACATTATACTAGTTTTTAATTTATCTATAATATTTAAATTTGTTTCATACATTATACTAAATATATTATATATCATTGGACCATTATTTGTAATTTATTATAAAATATCATATATATATATATATATCATTTTTTTTCATCCGCTATTAACAAAAATAACAATATAATTTTTGTAGAGTTTCTTTCTTAAAAAATAAAAAATAAAAAATAAAAAAATCTCAAAACAAATGAAATTGAGTATTAAAAAAATTAAATGAAAAAACTAATGATTTTTTAATTATACATATTACACTAATGCTTTTTCAATTACACATATGCTTTTTTGTTTTAAATGTAGATAGTGGTTTCGTGTTTCTTTTAAGTTTATATATTTTTATCATTATATTGATGAAATTATATAAATATATTATTATTATTATTAATATTAATAATATTTTACCAGTCTTTGACAAACAATTTAATAGGAAAGGAGGGAAAATATAGGAGTTTATTAGATTTGCCATTTGTATCTCTATTCAACCATTTTTTAACATTATTGGTTTATTTTCTATAAAGAAATGGTTAATAAATATTCTTATTTTTCAATTTGTAAATACAACATTAATTATATATATATAATTTATATTGTTTATTAAATAATATTTCATTAATAAATAGTTTCAATAATTTTTTTAAATGGTTTTAAGTTCGAATAAAAAGATTATTACTATATACCATAGTTTAATGAATAAAAATATTAATATAAATTTAAAATTTATTTTAATTAAATTAAATATATTTTTTACTTAAAATGATAAAAAAATATTATACTTATCTTGAAAATAAATAAGAAAATAATAATTTAAATCAATCATTATATTATTTTCATCTTATCGTATCATTTTAAAGTCAATAAAGTAAATTTACACTATTATAATATTTAAATTATTTTAAAATTAAATTACTTGATATAATTATGTTAATTTTAATTCACACTCTCTTTTTTATTATTACAACATAAATATTACTAAAATCATAAAATTGAACTTAAATTGTTATTGATATAATTTTATAAAAGTTTTGTGATAATATTATATTAAAGTAATTACAAATTTTGAAGTTAACAAATTTTCAAATAAATCATAAATTAAAACTTTTATTAGTGTGGACTATGTTGTAGCAATTTCCCATTAAATGACCTTACCTTTCGCTATAGGGTATTTCTGGTGTTTAACCAAAGGGTAAGTGCCGTCAATTGCTATGGGGGCTGTTTTGGCCTATGCTATAATTGATTTGTTTTGACCCCATACGGATTGGTTGAAGTCCATGAACCCATAGGTTACTTATTCTATGATATGGAAGCAAGCAGCTTATGCCTTCTTTGGTCCTACATTTAGGAGTCCAACTTGTGGGTCTGTTGTAAATAATCTCAATATTTATCATAGTTAGCTTCCAAACAGAATTGATTCAGTCTTGATAATTATCAAAATTTGTTAAATTTATAACAAACTCATAATTTAAACTCATAATTGCTCTTCGATTGCTCCTTTTAAATAGGGTTTATCGTAATTAGGTAAGTCCTCTAAATCCCAGAGGAAACTTAAACATAAACCCTGTCTACAGGGACAAAGCTAGCCTCTAGAGGGTAAGGTTAGTTAGTTATGGGGTGTCAGGCCGCACCCGTAGCATGATATATTTTTAATAATTTTTTAAAATTTAAATATAAATTATATATCTTTTTGACTAATTCAAAATATGTATTTTGTTTATATTATAAAATAATTATATATAATTATAATTTCATTATATGATTTTAAAAATTTATTTTATAGTGTAAATATTTTTAATGTCTAATTACAAATTCCTATTATTACAAATATATCTTATTTATAAAATTAGTTATTTTTATATTAGCAAGAGTTAAAAAGATTCTTTTTATAGTATATCAATTAAATTTATTAATATATGAAACTCGTAAAGGAATATATATATATATATATTATATTTATTATATGTATTACAATTTATTAATTAATTTTTAAATTTATAAAATTTGATCATATTTAAAAGTGATTTTAAAATTATTTTTGATTAATCACTTTTTTAAATTTATAAGTTTTAGTTCCTTAATACTGTAGGTAAGAAAAAAAACAATACAAATAATTTAATATAAATAAAAATTATTTATATAATTAACTTTTTTAATAAGAATTGAAATTTAAACAAATTTATGTTGTAACTTAAAAATGTAATATAAAAAAGGTATTTCATTATGTATGAAAAGGATGTTTAAAAAAAAAAATGGTTTAAAGAAAAAGAAAAAAAGCTCATAACCTTTTCCATGTATGACATGCTCCAACCATCAAATTATAATACCGCTGGTACATACAATCACCATATAAATAGTAATATTTTTGAGCCTTGGGGAAATTTTAATAAATTAAAAAAATTTATATTTATTAATATATATATATATATATCCTTTAAATTTTTAGGCTTTATAGGCCTATTTTAAAAATTATACAAATATAAACTTTATAAAAGTTGGTTTCAATGGTCTAACTTCCAATTTTACCCTTTTATTTTTAAAAATAATTAACATGTATTTTTAATTCACTTTCAAGAAAACAAAATCAAGATTTCCAAACATACACTTTAACCAGTTTCGAGATTTTAGACTGGTTCTTTAGTAGTGAACAGATTGACTCTAGTAAGCTTCAACTTCGATCTTCATTTTCTCAAAATTGAATCATCATTCTTCTTCTCTAACTTTGACCTAATCAACTGAATCCTCCATATTTTTCATTGTTGTCCATGAAATCGTCCATCTTCTTCTTCTTCGATAGGGATCACATTGAAAGCCATTGATTTTTCTCCAATTGTGACCTAATCAATTGTTGGGGAGGCATTTGCGGAATCCTTTCGACCTCTATTGCTAGGTCGTGACAAATATGAGGTCCCAGTCATTGTAGACTGCTGCTAGATCATGATGGATCTGATGCGAGGTCGTGGAGTTTCTGTTTTGATCATATCAAATGTAAGCTTTTGATAGTCAATTTGATACATTTTTTGTTTGCAGTAGCAATAATTGTTGATTGTTGCTGTTATATTGAAAAATTGGGTCTTGATTATACTTCCTCCATTTTTTTTTAATTGCTACACTTACTATTCAAATACTATTCATCGATCATTTTGTTTTACATATTGTTCCTTGTGTATAAAAAAATTATAGTCAAGTAAGATCTTATTTTGTTCGTCTTAACGTCTATATTTCAAATATAAAATTCTCATAATTTTTTATGTATAATTAAAGATATTTACCGTTAAAGTTAAGCATTGGAAAGTGTGCCTAACAAAGTGTAGCAATTAAAAAAAATGGAGGAAGTATAAATTAATGACCCGCTGATTCTGATTTTTGTTATGTGTGATTTTATATGTTGATATGAATGTTTAGTGCAATAGTTATTCATTTGGTATTTGGTTTCAAATTGTTTAGGTGATAGGGATATCAGTTTACAGAGTTGTAAAGTAACATAGTTCAGATATGTGATTGTTATTCACAGCCTATAAACTGATAACACAATCAACAATAACATAATTTATTAATTTATAGTCTATTACATATCAAAGGTAAGATTTTAATAATCATTTTGTGCATTTTAGGTTTGTAGTACTTCCTCCATTTCCATTTACCTGCAACATTAGAATAGTGTTTACTATTCATTGGTCAATTTTCTTTAATGTGTTATTTCTTATATATAAAGAAAAATATAGTCAAGTGGGGTCTTGTTTCATTCGTCTTGACGTCTATTTCTCAAATATTAAATTTATATAATTTTTAGTTATGTATTATTATAGATATTTGCGTTTAAAGTTAAGCATTGGACAGCGTGCCCACCTGAAATGTTGCAAGTAAAAGGAAACGGATGAAGTATTATTAAAATTGTGAATTGTGGACTGTAGGTGCTATTCTATTGAAACATTGGGTTTTGATGGTATAAATTGATGAGCTAATATATATATATTTTTTTTTTGCTGATTTGAATGTTTTTCGCAATGATTATTCATTTGATATTTGATTTGAAATTGTTTAGGTCATTATTATCGATTTACAAAGCTCTGAACTAACATAGTTCAGATATGTGATTGTTATTCACAATTTGTGAAGTATTAACACTGTTATCAATAATACATAATTAATCAGTTCACAGACTGTGAACATTGTGCACAAATTTATCAACTCATGGACTGTGCTAACAGTTTGTGAATGGATTTTATAGTTTGTGAATACAAATCAAATGGAGCTATTCATTTTTATGTACTGTGTATATATTTCGTTTTTTAATTGTCGGTGTTTATTTTGATGAACTATCTACAATTTTTTTCAGTTCGTGCTATTCATTTTAATTTTCACTGATATAGATTTACCAGAGTAAGAGTCGATGAAATTATGCCATGAGTATTACAATAAAAGAAATCTCTCAAGGAGCATATGGGCAGCCAACCAACTCTACAACAGGTCTAGAAAGCTGAAGGCCATCCAACATGACAGTCCTAACCATGATAGAAAAAAGGAAGGCCGATCAACCAAAAGAGAAGAGATTTCATTCTTCTGCTGAAAATATAAGTAGGAAGAAGTGTGATAGGTGTCAAGGGCTTGGCCATACTAGGAGAACATGTACTAATAATGTTTCATCGTCTAATGGAAGTACAAGTGGGGTGGAAAATAGTAAACAATCAGAGGTAGGACACGTAGAGTTATGCACTGTAAGAGCTGTGGTGGAGCAAGTCATACAAGGAAAACATGTTATGTTCTTGTCCTTGCCAGTGCCGATGAAACCCAAGTAGAAATGTCATCTCACATCAATTCTACCAAAAGTGAGACCTTGGATAGCCAAGAGCCGAATGTATCACTAGTAAATTAGTATAATATTATGTAATTTATAAATGTCACTTGACATATCCTGTATTAATTATGTATTATATCATCTGTAAAATGAGAACTATAATCATAGTCTGTTAACTGTAATAAAGGTCTGTTGAACTATAATCACAGTACCTGAACTATGGTAACAAGTATTTGACTATAATTGCAGCTTGAACTGTAATCACACATGTATTAACTTATTTTTTTTATGTAACTTGACATAGCATATATTGACTTATTTTATTAAGTAATTTGACATAAGATGTATTAATTGTATATTATGTATTATATCATCTATGAACTGTAATTACAGTTTGTGAACTGTGATCATTTATCATAATATATGAGCGAGGGTGACAGTGTATGAGTGCTGATCACAGTGTGGCTATATGCCTCATATAGGTTGAGTGAAGGAAATAAATAACCTCATTCCACTTTAAAGGACATAATACGGATCATGATATAATTTGATAATGTTTTCCTAAGACATGATATTTTGTGCAAGCCACTTGATCCTCTAACTTGTGGAATTCTCATGATTTGAGCTACCCAGGCATGAGGTAAATTTTCGACAATTAATAAATTTGAATTTGACATCACATTATGACTATTGGGATGGATAATTGTCTCTTTTTTATCTCCTTGCCTTTTGGGAGAAATGTTTATCGTTGATCATAAACTGTGAGTGAGGGTCACAATTTGTGAGAACTAATCACAGTGAGCCCATATGCCTCATACGGCCTCACTTATTGTAATTAGGGCCATTAATCAACTTGAAATGACATAATATGGATGTTGACATTGTTAGGTAATGTTTTGGTAGGTCTTGATTTTGTTCCTTATCCACTTAATCTTATTACTTATCTAATTGGTCATGTTTTAAGCTACCAAGGCATAAGCTCAATTTCGAACTATTAGTAAATGTGAATTTGACTTCACATTACGATCATTAGGATTGGATAATCGTGTCTTGACTGTCTCCCTAACTCTTTAGATCATTTGTGATCCTTGATCATAAACTGTGAGTGCCATCAATCGACTTGAAAGGACATTATATGGATGTTGACATTATTTACTAATGTTTTGGTAAGACTTGATTTTGTGTCTTATCCACTCGATCCTCTTACTTGTATAATTGCTCATGTTTTAATCTATCAAGGCATGAGCTCAATTTTGGATTATTAGTAAATGTGAATTTGACTTCACATTATGACCATTTGGATTAGATAATTGTGTCTTAGCTGTCTCCCCGACTCTTTGGATCATATGTGATCGTTGATCATAGACTGTGAGTCAGGGTCATAGTATGAGTGCTTATCACAGTGCGCCCTTATGCCTTATACGACCTCATTTAAAGCAAACAGGGCTTTGAAAGGACATAATATGGATGTTGACATCATTTTGTAATGTTTTGGTTGGACTTCATTTTGAGCTATCAAGGCGTGAGCTCAATTTTGACTATTAGTAAATGTGAATTTGACTTCGCATTATGGCTATTGAGGTTGGATAATTGTGTCTTGACCGTCTCCCCGACATTTTTTAGCAACTTATAAATCACTCCGCAAAGGATTAGACTCCATAGCAACAATAAGAGCTCTCTATGGCTTTGCTGGTCGCTCCTATACTTGGTCATAATACTTTGATACACTGCTTATCGGTAGACACTGACCATATACTTTTATAAACTCTTTGCCATAAAATATGAAATAATAAAACCCGTATAAGATTGTTTTTTTATAAACTCTGACTAGGTTTGTGAATTACATTCACATATTGTGAATGGCGTTCACACACTGTGAAAATAGTTCACATACATAAGTAAACACTGTGAATCTTATTGTAACGCCCAACCCCCGGCCACTGCAAGGCCGCAAATGGAAGCCGGAGCGTCACATTACATTCAATCATTACAATACAATAGGTGCGGAAATATAAGCATTAATATTAAAAATAGTCGATTACAAAGTAATCATCTAGACCCTATTTCGAAAACAGTTACATAATCCAGATAATTCATTTGAAAATAAACCTGTTCGCAATCCATAATAATAATCATTCGATCAAACGTTTACAATCTCCAAATAAACTGTTCAAAATGTAAGGAACTTGAAAGGTTTACAAACTCCATGATAACTGACTTAAAACATCATAAGCTAAATTGTTAGAAAAGTTTACTTGTCCTTCAAAACTAATCAAAATAAAGAAAAAATGATAGTTGTAAATATGGTTCCAAAAACATGAAGATATGCGATGCGACCTTCAAACTACTTGATCACCTATTTCACATTTCAATAGATAGACAAGAAAAAATGGAAGAAAAACAACATCAGACTATCGATGTTTGGTTAGCAAGTCACACTCCAACAAACACAAGCAATACATCTATTTAAGCAAACAATTAAGATTTTTGGCACACAATGCACCTAGGTCTAGCAATCAATCATAGTAGAATACAAACCCGCCCACTTTCCATATTATTCACGAGTTTAATAAGGGGTATTAATCCTTTCAAATATTATACTTATTATATTCAATTAACATTCTTAGGCATCCATATAGGTTCTATGTATCCATATAAAATCCCAAAAGCAATCAACTATCCACTACCATTCATCACTCGATAACAATTAGGCCAATTAGGCCGCAGCAACTAATTTTGGATCAATAATGAAAAATGGCCAATTAGGCCGCAGCCACCAATCAGGTCCAAAGACCGAGATCCGTAGAGCCGTTTATTCCCCCTTGGGACGGACTAATACCTTAGAATCCCATCAATTATGTCCGAAGACCACCAATAATAATATACCCGCAGACGGTGGTGCAGTTCCACCCAATATAAGTCGTCACTCAATTTTTCAATGTGGTTAGCTAAACCAAATGTCCTATTTTGCTCAATAGGTTGAGATATCTCGGGTACCCCTAATGACATGTCATTCCATCACTACTTTCAACCATGACTAGGGCAATCATTATCTTGATTTATTCGGTAATCAAAACGCAGAATTCAATTTAGCATTCACAATTCCATGATATCAATCCATTGGCTTTCAATCAATCAATTGTCCATTTATTTCCAGCTCTAGTTAACTCCTAAGTCTAACATGAAATAGACTTATCATTATATCTAACCAGCAATATAACAACAATAGCAGCAAGCAATATCCACCATATCAATCAATATCTAACTTTACCAATTACAATTCATGTGGTTATCTTGGTTAATCGTATTAATGCACAATCATAAAGTATAAAACAACGTTCCTAACCTTTCTTCCGACGATAATTAGCTAGGCATCACCGGTACGTTCTATGACACCTTATCATTATATCTAAGCAACAATATAACAACAATAGCAGCAAGCAATATCCATCCTATCAATCAATATCGAACTTTACCAATTACAATTCATGTGGTTATCTTGTTTAACTGTATTAATGCACAATCATAGAGTATAAAACAATGTTGCTAACCTTTCTTCCGACGATAATTAGCTAGGCATCACCGGTACGTTCTATGACACCTTATGCTTTACCTTACAAAGAACAAGGAACGATAACTCGATTAGACAATCGATCGAACACGTAGCACGCGTCAAATGAAATCTATTCTAATCGCAAAGAGACGATAAACGAGCGAACAGTAAACGATAACGATATCGCGAATATACTAATAGGCAATCCAATTATCAACTATCTATCATCCAAATCGATTATCCCAAAATCTTAGGGTTTCCAACAAACGCTAACTAATTCAACAGCCTAAACCAATAACTATCACTTCCAAATCTATCATGAATCATGCTTGAACACATAAAGAACAAGATTGGGGTTAATTGGAGACTTACTGGAGACACCCAAACGGAGAGATCGGCGAAGAAATAGAGAGAAAAGTCTCTTATGAGATGAGAGGATTCGAGAGAATGAAAGAGAATGAAAAGGATTCGGCCAAAATAGGTTTCAAAAGCTCAAATTCGGTCTTTGGCGACATATAGCCTTTGTCGTCAGATGGAACCGAGACCAAACCTTAGATTTGCAGATTTCACTCACTGGCGACATGGCTGGCTACTTAAAGCCTATGTTGCCAGCGTTGGCGACATGGCTAGCTACATAGGGTCATGTCGCCAAAACCACTGATGCTGCAAATTTCCGCTTTCTTCATTCGTTTGACTTCATTTTCGGTATCAAATTCGATGGAACACCAATAAACATTGATAGACAATCTTATAACCATTCCATTAGCATTATATCATTCAACTAATCTCGAATGTTTCAAGAATCACATAAAAGAGTTCATAACATTGAAAGCCAAAATCGGTTGAAAAATATAGAAATCATTTAGCCCCAAAATCGGGACGTTACACTTATACACAAACGTGTTGATAGTAAACAATTCATAAACAATCGCATTTTACACCAAGTCAAAATTACCACTTCACAATTAACCATAACTCCTAATTCTAAATTAATTACACTTTTCAATCATAACAAATGACAGTCACATAATTTTCACACAAAACTCTAGAAATCCACAATAGGGTTAAATATGAGATTACCAACAAAGCACATTATATTACGGCCGTCGAAAAGAAAAAATGGTAGGAATTTTTACCTTATTCATTAAAGAGCTTTGGTGAGCCGCGTTCTAAGGGTTCTCAATCTTCTTGTCCATAATGTTAGCAAGCAGATATGTTCCTCGACCGTAGGCTTCTAGGAAGGTGTAGGGGCTAGTTTGTTGTCACCCATTTCTTGGTGTTATGAAGGACCTTCCTCGTCACTTTTTCCCCTGGCTTTAACTTGTGCTTTCTTAGCGTGGGATCACGAAGGTTTTGTTGGTACATTTTGATATGCATAAGTGTAATTATTAACCTCTTGCCGATAGTATCTCCATTAAGGGCTAGCAGCTCTCATTCCATAGTTGGTCGATCATTGATCTGGTTGTATTGATTAGGACTTATGTCCCATATACGAAGGTAAAAGGTGTGTCACCAGTAGCTCTTTTAGGAGTGCAGCGGTACAACTAAAAGACGTAAAATAACGTGTCGTCTCAAGAATCTTTTATACGGCCTACTTGCCCATTTGATTACGGGTACCTAGACGTGGAATGATTTAGTTTGACATTGCACTTTCCATAAAAAGTGCTAAAGCTCTTGGAGCTGAATTGCATTAAGCTGCCAACGATGATTTCTTTAGGAACATCAAACCTGCAGATTATATGTTGTCAAACAAAGACAATGACTTTTTGGTCCTAAATACTTGCCAGCGCAGCCACCTTAGCCCACTTGGTAAAGTAATTGATTGGGATAATTATATACTTGTTCCTAATAGCTGTCTTTGACAAGGCCAACTTGGCATGTTCAGATGGAGTAGCTCGGCATGAAGATAAGTCATACTGACATGCTTTTGACACTTATGGCAAGTCATCATAAAGCTACGACATCCACTCTCATTATGGGCTAGTAGTATCTTTTTTTTTATTGAAATAGGCAAAGTTCATCAGGAATCCCTACTAGGTAGGCACCCCCTAGAATTGAGCCGAACTTTACAGAAAGAAAAAGGAAAACAAAGAGTCTGTCAAACAATACCCAAAAGATATAAATAGAGGCCTAAACAGGTGGCCTGATGAAAGAAAGGCCTAAACAGTGAGCCTGATGAAAAGGGGCCTAGACAAGGGGCCTAATAAAGAGTAGTGGCCTAAACAGATGGCCTAATATAATAAGAGGCCCATAATGGAACCTAAAATGAAGAAACGAAACTGGATCGTGAAGAGAAAAACTTGAAAACGTCAGTGTCATTCGCCGGCAGTCTGGCCTTGTTCCCTGGCAGCGGACGGTGGCGGCGGATGGGTTCGCCGTCACCTTTCTTCTGTTGGCTGGCAGCGGATGCTGACGGCGGACGCCTGCAGAGAGCGCCGCTTCTGTTCGCCGTCACCTGTCTTCTGTTGGCTGGCAGCGGGTGCTGACGGCGGGCGTTGGCCGTCACCTTTCTTCTGTTGGCTGGCAGCGGACGCTGGCGGCGGACACCTGCAGAGAGCGTCGCTTTTTTTGGCCGTCATCTTCCTTCTGTTGGCTGGCAGCGGGTGGTGGCAGCGAACCCCTGCAGGAAGCGCCGGGTTTTGGTGTTTCCTTTCTTCCGTGAGCGTTGAGGCTGTCCATCCCGAACGAGTCTTGAATCATGAAAACCTGAAAAAAGGTCTACCTTGGAGGTCCCTGCAAATGAAAGGCCACAGGAAATCCGGGCAGGTAGTCCAAGTCTTGATGCTATCCGTGCGAAGCTTGGTGAGTCTGTCTGCTGCTTGGTTGCCTTATCTGTAGATGTGCGAGATGACGAAGTCCAGACGCTTTATGTGATGAAGGCAGTTGAGCCATCTAGCCAAGAGATTCCAGGGGACGCAGTTTGAGCGAGTCTTGACCAGATGAACCACCAGAGTTGAGTCGGATTCCACCCAGAGGCGAGTCCAGTCCTTCTCGATCGCGTATTTGATGGCTACGATAAATGCTAGAATTTCTGCTTCGTACGCGTCTCCGAGTCCACCTGTACCTGCAAAAGCAAATTTAAAAAAAACCACGTGAGTTACGGAAGACACCTCCAGCCACCAGTCTTCCGTCTCCATCTCCCGGACTCTCGTCTATGTTGACCTTGGTCCATCCCGACGAAGGGCCATTCCACCACACATCCTTAACCACCTTTGGACACTGAAAGTAGCCGTTGAGTTTGAAAAGGGAGAGGGCTTTAAAGTCAGGTAGGGAATTGTACATGATGCCGAATTTGAAGGTTTTGAGGTTGTGGACAGTCGACCAAATTCTGGAGATAACTGAGTGATTAGGCATAGCTTTGTTGTTGAAGCATTTTCTATTACGAGCTATCCATATTTCCGCACAAATAGAGCTCATGAGGGTTTTCAAAATAGCTTTCATCCCAGGGCTGCATGCCCAGTGCAGAATGGTGCTAATCAAGCTCACTATGCTTACATTTAGATTCAAATGAAATCCCAGCTTGTCTAAAAAGTAGTCCCAAATCTTCTTGCTAAAGCCACAGCCTAACATAATATGATCCGTAGACTCCGAGTTTTTCAGACAAAATGGGCAGGCTGAGATAATCGTGACCCCTTTCCTCCGAAGATTGTTTTGGGTAGGGAGGGCTCCATGAAGAATCTTCCAAACTACCATAGACTCCCTAGGCGAAATGTAAGGGGCCCATATTTTCTTATCCCAGTCTACTTCAGGAAGGTGATGGGAAAATCCATCATAGACAGCCTTACAAGTTACTTTGCCCAACTTTCTGTTCTTCCAAATAAGTCTGTCTTTCCCCCCATGAATGATTCTGACTTTCTTGATGTCTTCACAAATATCTGCAAAGTCCACTTCCATTCGAATAGAAATCCAAGACCAGGGCATTTTGATCTTCAATTCTTGCATCCTCGACCCTGTCTCTAATAGTATATCCCAACCAGTTCATAGACCAAAACTTAACCACGCTATGTTCCCCCACAAGCCATATAGTTTCGGCCAGCAGCCCACTAAAGACATCTCTGATCGAGGACCAGATCGTGGATTTATAATAAACAGTTCTAGCAGAGCCATCTTTATTCACCAGCTTAGCTCTAAGAGAGGAGAGAATAGGAGTGTTACCTTCCAGGATAGCCCAAGCAAGTTTGGACAACATGGCTTTGTTTGTGGCTTTGAGCGTCCGAACTCCCAGACCCCCCTCCTTATTGATTGTGCAGACCTTTTTCCACGCAACAGTCAGTAATCTCCTTTCCGTGGTAACAGTCCATATAAAGTTTTTAATGCATTTATCTAGCGATTTCAGCATCAGAGCAGGCCAGCGGTATACTGCAAAAGAGTGATTAAGCAATCCTGATATAACAGATTTTACCAGCATTACTCTACCTGCCTGGGATAAAGTCTTCGTCCATGTATTGAATTTGGCAAGAACCTTGTCATAGAGCTGTTGCAGGTGCGTCCTTTTGGGAACTCCCAGAAAGATGGGGACGCCCAAATATACGCAAGGGAGGCTGCCAACCATCATTTTCAAAGCATGTTTTACAGAAGCCAATGATCCACGCTGAACTCCGCTTCCAAAGAAAACATGAGATTTAGCATAATTCACTATTTGACCCGACATATTTCCGTAGCGGTCCAGAAAAGTGACGATATTTTTGGCATTCGTCTGTGTGGCTTTACAGAAAATCATCACATCATCCGCATATAGAAGGTGAGAAGGGAGTAGTGTCTTCTTCGAGTTATAAGAAGGACGCAGCTCACCTTTATCAACCATCCGCTGCAAGCCTCTACTAAAATATTCATCAGCAAAACAAAAGAGTAAAGGCGAGAGCGGATCACCTTGTCTGACCCCTTTCGAACAGGCAAAAAATCCATGCGGGATTCCATCAAAAAGAATGGAGATGTGGGAGGACGAGAGCAGATGCTTCACCCAGGACAGAAACTTCTCGCAGAACCCAAAGCAACGGAGAACCTCCAGAAGAAACGACCACTCCACCATATCGAAAGCTTTCTTGATATCAACCTTCATAGCCATTTGACCCCCTGCCCCTCTCCGATTCATGCTATTGATTGCTTCAGAGGCCAAAGCAATACAATGATGGATATTGCGACCCGGGTCAAAGCCGAACTGATAGGGAGCTAGAACCTGACTTGCGATGCTACCCAGTCTAGTAGCCATAATCTTCGTCACCACTTTAAAAATGAAGTTACTCAAAATGATCGGCCTGAACTGCTCCACTCTGTTTGCCTGCTCCACCTTCGGAATGAGAACCATAAAGTTCGAGTTGAAGTTCATGGGGAGCTCACCTGAGATAAAGAAATGCCGGATGGCCGCATAAAGATCATCACCCACTATGTTGCAAGATTCTTTGAAGAATTTTCCAGTATAACCATCTGGACCCGGGGCGCTATCTGCTGACATATCAAAAACCGCCTCTTTGACATCAGAGGGAGAAGGGACAGCTGTGAGCATGTGATTCTGCAACTCAGTTACCACATTTTGGATGACTTCCTTAACATCTGATAAATCAACTGGCTGGGAATGGGAGGATTTGAAGAGGTCTTCATAGAAAGCGGTAATATGAGCTCTGATCTTGCCCTGATCTGATGTCTGCTCTCCCTCAACTTCTAATATGGAAATGTGGGCTTTAATTTTCCTAGAAGCAATGAAGGAGTGGTAGAACTTGGTATTTCTATCCCCACAAGTTAACCAAGAGACTCTAGCCTTCTGTCTCAGAAAATCTTCTCTTACATTCAGCTCCTCTTCCAACTTCTGACAGCATCTTGTCTCTGCATCACGAAGATCATCAGAGTAGCCATCTTCCTCAATCTTGCTTTGGATATTGAGAAGGTTTTCATTTGCTTTGTCTACTCTCTCAAAAATATTGCCAAAACTAGTTTTGTTCTAGATTCTCAAAGTGTGCTTCAATCTCTTCAACTTCTTCTGGAACTTGATGATGGGATTAGACTCCCAAAGAGGCGGGGTCCAGTTGCTTTCCACAACCTGACAAAAATCAATATGGCCACACCAAGCATTGATAAACCGAAAAGGCCTACCAATATTGTTGAGGTTAGCATTTGACATTTTAAAAATAATGGGGGAATGGTCGGAGCCACTCCTAGCAAGCACTCTTCCCTCGATATTATCCCAAGCATCAACAAAGGCTAAATTACATAGGCCTCTATCTAGCTTACGCTGCACATTGTGATCAGCTTTTCTACCATTGCACCAAGTGTAGAGGTTGCCTTTTTGCTCAATTTCCACCAAATCATTCTCAAGAATCATATTCCTAAATTCTAAAGAAGCACTAGAATATGAGAAGGTTTTTGATTTTTTCTCATGACTACCCAAAGCGCAATTAAAATCTCCACAAATCATCAAAGGGGTACCATCAACAACTCTACCCAAATCCAACCATAAATCTCTCCTCGATCTATAATTCACGTGGGCATAAACAAAGCCATATCTCGCACGCACGCCACCAAGAATTAAATTTAAAATAATAATTTGGGACGTGCACAAAATGATAGCCTCTAAATTGACATCATTTCTACCGAACACCCAAAGGCTAGGAACAACATTATTACCCACATTTTCACAAAGTAAGGTGTAACCAAAACTCTCCCAAAACTTCTTTGCGTCTAAGTCATAATACATCATAGGCTCCGCAATGCAAAAAATATTAGGACGAGACTTAGAAATAAAATAGCTACAATATTTCCTACTCAAAGGCTTTCTAAAGCCTCTTATATTCCAATAATGTACTATCATTTCTTTTTCCTAGTTTGATGTCGGGTGCGAACACCCTTGTAAGATCCGTCACTATTCTTATCCCCAGGTATATCTTTATTGCTAACTCTATCAGATATATCAATCAAAGATTCATTGATAGGATGAGTTAACTTAGAAGGAACACCTTGCAGCATTTTGGCCAGCTTATTTTCCTTTGCACCAGCTGCCTCTTGAGTAGGCTTAACCAAATCCTCTTTCGCTTCTTCAAGTTTGCGGGGAGATGAAGGGGCATTGGAGGAGTCATCCGTTTCCGAGTCCAAAATTGTGGTGATTTTAAATGCTTGCTCCACCTTTTCCAAGTCATCATTCTCAAAAGCCATGATGTCTTTGGGAGTGATTTTATCTGTGTAGATAGCAATAGCTTTCTCCGGTCCTACTTCTACCTCCAGGACCTCTTTATCCTCTCCATCCTCTTCGTCTTCACTTGCCCAGCTCTTTTTGGGGGGATCTACAAGAGGCTTATCTTTAGTGCCCAAGATTGGGCCATCGTTCTGAGATAGTAGAACTTCAACGGCAGACTTATCCAGCAATTTGGTAGAAGTCCAGGCTGCTTCATCTTCTAAAGGATCAACCATGGGGTCAGACACAACTATATCGCCCTGAGGCTCCGGTTCAGCAGAGGCTTCAACTTCTTTCTGAGGTCGCAAGGAGGTCATGAGGCGGGACAGAGATTGACCCACCGGGACTGATGTATTTTTTGCTGCTTTTTCCTTAGTCACCTGCTACCACTCCTGGGTGACTTTAGGCTTAGGAGCACTCTGTTTTGGAGGAATTGGAACTGAGGCTTTCTCAGGTTGTACGATTTTACTTTCTTTCTGAAGTCTCTTTCTGCAAACCTTGGCATCATGACCCATAATTTGACAGAAGTTACAGAAATCTGGCCAACTCTCATAGTGCACCGAAAGTTGAATAGTCATACCATTCCCATGCTCAATTTGCACAAATGACTCTTTGGGTCTAGATACATCCACCTCAATCAAAACTCTAGCATATTGCACGTGCGTGCACTCCATAGTTCTTTTATCAATTTTAAGAGGTGACCCAACACATCTAGCAAGGTTCCAAATAATTGAAGGATCAAAATTCTTCACCTAAATCATAAAATCTAACCCAATTTGTGCAAAGAAGATCTTTGGTCTGAAGGATTAAAATTACTAGCCCATGGCAATAATCTTATCGTACCTGGATGGAGGGACAAATTTGGAGTGATTCTAATACGGTCTCTTTCCTCTATAGACGAAAATTTAAAGGTGTAATAACCCTTACCCAGACTTGATATCTTCCAATCTCCTCGCGGATTCCACAATTTTTGAACTTTGGCTCTCAAGTCTTCCATTCTCCATGGTTTATCACCCGGTTTGAGAATCACTCTCCCAATCAAGGCCGTGTCAAACATCTTGATTCTTGTATTATGCAATTCAGCCGATATTGGAATAGTCATGTAACTCCCTTTTCTCTTCGGAGGCGGGGCAGAAGCAAATGAGGCTTTTAGCATATTATTCGAACGTTCTCCCAATAGAGTGCATTTATAGTTCATACCTTTGGGATTGGAAACCGGCGGTTGAATTTGACCGGTGGACGGCGCAGCCTTGGGCGACGCGGCCAGAGAGGTGTCATGCAACGGCGCGGTCTCGGGAGGAGACTGAGATGTAATAGTCATGGGCAGCAACCCGGGATTGGGTGCGGCCGTGAAAGCCGGAATGTTATCCCAACAAGCAGCGAGATCTTTCGAAGACAGAATTGGGCGGCAGGTATCACCATCAAAACCCGGATGGAAGTTGCGGAGGGGGTTCTTGAGGATGGAGGTCGGCTGGAAGTTGGCCGGTAGAGGGGTGGCCGGATGGGAGGGGTTCGGCTGGGATCGGGGCTGGGTGGCGGCAGCGGCTGGTAGGTGGCCGGCTTGGGCCTGGCCGGCGGTAGTGGGCGGGCGATAAAGGAGGTCGGAAGGGTGCGGTTCGATGGTGGGGGTGGCCGAGTGGAGGAGGGAGGCGGAGGGGGGACGGTAGAGGGAGGGTGGCCGGCGATGGGGGGCTTGGGCGGCAAGGAGGGGGCGGCGGCGGAGGAGTCCTCCGGTGGTGGTGGCGGCATGGTGGTGAGGCCCAACGGCGAAGAAGGCCGGCGATCTTCCATGACGGTAGCTTCGAACATCTTCAAAATTCTAGAGAAAAGTCAGAGCGTTTTCTCTCACTAGAATTCATCACTCCATATGCAATTATTTCATGTCTAGTAGTATCTGGCTTGATGGGTAATAAGATCTAGTGTGCGTGGTCTGTTGTGGTCGCCTGCGTTTCCATGGTGTAATTCTTTGAATAGATAATCTACTTCAACCTCGTGGATGCATCTTAATAGCGGCCCATTAAATTTCCAGTTGCACAAATATATTATGGATCGCCTTGTAAGCCTAATAGTGTATAGCGTGTCGCCTTCAATTTTAATTTGTGGGCGTCGCGCTCTTCTGCTTTTAGAACGTAGTTTTACAAGTTGCACCTAATGGGTATCCTCCTGTCATCAATCTCGATTGCTAGTACGAGCGACGGCGCTTTGGTCTCATCAAGAACCGATAGTCATAAGATCATTACTGGTGCTGAGAGGTGACATTATGACTCATTCGTGGCTCTAAGGTTGGAAAATAGGTCGGCTCTAAGATTTTGGTCATTAGGTACTTGTTCAATGGTGAATTGTTCAAATATGGACTTGAGCTGGTCGACAATATTGAGATCGGTGACCATTTTGGCATATTTGGCTTGATATTGTCTAGAAACTTGGTTCACGACTAATTTGTTTTTGTTGCACACCTTTACGAACTTTAACCTTACGGATATAGCCAATTGTAATTTGAGTACTAGCGCCTCGTATTTGGCCTTGTTATTGGTAGTTCTCCATTAACATTTGATTGCCCTCTTTAGTATATCTCCCAAGGGTCATATTAGGATAATGCTCAATCTGATTCCCCTATTATTGGAAGGGACATCAACTAGCAATGAACAGAGGCGGGCCCTGTCCTCTGTGATGGCCAAAGTGTCAACCATTATAGGCTTAGTGATTGCTAGAGTGAAGTCAGCCAAGAAGTGTGCAAATGTTTGGCTGTAATGGTTGATCTGGGTCAGAAAGTGATATCGTGCTCGCTCAATTCCATGACTTATTTTACCATTCGGCCAAATAATTCTAGCCTGTGCAGTACCACTCTTATGGGGTATTTTGTGACAACAATAATTGGGTGGGCCTAAAAGTATAGCTTGAGCTTCCTAGTGGCCGTTATCAAAGCCAGTATGAGTTTTTCCATCGGTGCATATCTTTCCTCGACTAGAAATAGGCCTTTAAGTACATAGTATACTAGGGCACGTCAGGCTCCTCCCACCCTAATGAGAACAGCGCTGACGACTTTGCCAAAATCTAGAGATATAGTAAGAGTTCTCCGCCTTCGACTACTTTGGATAATATAAAGTTGTTAGATAGGTGGTGTTTGATTGCGTCTAAGTCTTCCCAGCATGAGTGGTCCCACTTAAAAGGGAAATCTTTCTTCAGTAACCTATAGAAAGGACGACACTTGTAGATGGCCATTGGGATGAAACTATTTAATATAGCGAGATGACTATTGAGTCTTTGAATGTCTTTTTTTCTTTATGGTTGGCCTACGTTATTGATCGATCTGATCTGGAATGGGTCGATCTCTTTACCTTTTATGGTGACCACGTAGATTAAGAATTTGCCTGCTATGACTCGAATGAACACTTTGATGAGTTGAGTTTTGTGTTGTATTCTTTAAGTACTTTAAATGCTTGCCTTAAATGATCCTGGTGTAGGTCGCCTGTGGAGACTTTACAAGCATGTCGTCGTCTTAGACTACCATTGTCTTTCCGATAAGTTTCACGAATATTTGATTTACAAGACGTTGGTATGTTGCTCCTGCATTTTTTAGATCGAATGGCATAACCTTGTGGTAATAGGTTTTCCTTTTAGTGATGAATGCGGTTTTCTCATAATTGTCCAGGTGCTTGAGGATCTGATTGTAGTCGCTGAATGCATCCATGAAACTTAAGAGCTCGTGGCCGGTCGTGGCATCTACTAAGGTATCAATGTATGGAAATGGGAATGAAGTTTTGGAAAAGACTTTGTTTAGGTCAGTGAAGTCAATGCACACTCTCCAAATCCCATTCTTTTTGCAGATGACAACCACGTTTACAAACAAATCAGGGTAGTGGACCTCTCTAACCGAACCGATAACAAGCGGTTTCTCGATTTCTTTATTGATAATCTGATTATGGTCTGGGACAAACTTTCGCCTCTTTTGCTTAATGGGTTTAAACTTCGGGTCTACGTTGAGTCTGTCTGTTTCGGGGTCGATGCTAGTCATGTATTCGTGGCTCCATACGAAGCAGTGACACTTTAATGATGGGAATTCGATTAGGTCTGACCTGAATATTGGGTACAGGCATGAGCCACTAGCACCTTTTAACTGTTGTCACACGGGTGGATGAATACATCGTCTAGCATCTATTCAACCACTCTCGCGGTTGGGTCGCACTGAAATTGCTATGCAGCCGTGGAATGGGACTTTAGCCCATTGGCATAACATGATCTCAAGGAGACTTGGTCCCCCTTGATTTATTTGAGACCGTTCTTGGTAGGAAATTTGACCAGCTGGTGATAGGTCGAGATGATAACTTTCATCTCGTGGAGATAGGGCCGCCTGAAAATAACATTGAAGTAACTGGGGCCCTCCTCCACACAGAACCTTATGTATGTGTTGACGCCTTCAGCCATAGTGGCAACTCGACCTTGCCGGTGTATGCTTGGACTCACCACTGAAACCGACCAATACCATAGATTGGCCGGCGATTTTAGTTTATTCTATCTGCATCTCCTTAAGTGGGTCCGTATAGATAATGTGTACTAATAATTTGTTGTCAACTTGTATCCATTTAATCACGTAGTTCGCTATTCCAAATGATATGACCAAGGCATTGTGGTTGGGCTTAAGGATATCAGTACTCTCTTTGAAGTTGGAGGTGACTTCAAGTTCATCCTCAACTGCACATATTTGCTTTGCCCTGCCCGTTATGTTGTATACTCTACGTGCCTTCCTCTTCACGGGTGATTATGTGGCACCATTCTCATGTGACCCCCCCATGATGACGCTAAACATTTATACCATTTGTGGTTACGATTTTTCAGGTGGTTGCTGGTCGATGGTCGGACTAGCTCTTCACTCAAGGAAACTCCTTAGATGACCACTATAGTTGGCGGTCTAATTCGTATTTGAATGTTATGCAGTCAGTTATGTTGTGACAAAAGTCGTCATGAGACAGGTAGTGCTTTGATGAGATTCTTTTTTGGGGATTGGATCGCAGTTTCCACAGCCAATGGACTGTATGTTTGAGCTTTTCCAGTTCTTCCACAGGTTTTTCAACTGGGATAATGAAGTCGTGTTGTGGTGGCTCAGGGGCGGGCCTTTGCCCAAATGGCAATGGTTTAATTCATCTTTGATTCATGAGGAACCCATATATCGTCATCCTCCCACTTTTCTTGTGCGAATGCTCTCAACAGTGACTGTTCCATTATCCTCAGTTTGTATGTTATTAAATCGACGTGAAGATCAGAAACTAGTAGTAACCCTTTAGGGATACTCTTATTGCGGTGTCCTGGTTGCAGATAAGGATGTTAATCTTTTCTTTATTGAATCTTGCGATGTAAGACCGAAGTGTTTCTCCAGTCCTTTTTCATATAGTGTTGTGGTCATCTGATTGCTTTTTCGGTTGTGAGTGCATGCAAAGTTCTCTATGAAGGAATCAGTCAGCTATGAAAAAGATTTGATCGATCCAACTAGCAAATTGATAAACCATTTTAGAGCAGGCCCACTGAGGGAAATGTCGAATATTTTGTAGAAACTGGCCTCTCTAATCTCCCGTGGTAGCGAGGCGGTGTACATGGCTTGTTGATAGTGGGCTATATGGTCATCTGGGTCGCTGGTGTCATCATAAGTTATACAAAGGGGCGCGACGAACTTGTAGGGCAGGTTGACTAGGGCGATTGAGTTTCAGAATAGGGTTTCGGTGAAAGATTCTCGCTTGAATTTACTTTAGGAAGCACGAGCAATGAGTAGGAAACATATCACAATCTTTATTTCTTGGAGTCTTTACGCCACTTCTTGCGTTGTTGAGGGTTTAGGGTCTGAAAAGGGTTAGTTCCCCGGTGCCGTTTGTCAAGATCTCGCGTCATTGTATTCCTTGTCAATTAGATGTTGAGTTGTGTATCTCGGTTTGCATTTGCAAAACGTTGATGTTGATCATTCTGTTCGTCTACAGCTTATGGGTTTGTCGACTAGTATTGGTCGGGGGTGTGTCTACCAATATCTCTTTGATGTCTTCTTTATTGTCAAAGGCCGATGTGTCCAATCGATAAGATGACCCTTTTGTTTTGACCAAGAATCGATCCCGTACTCAGAAGAGATCGCAGGTTTTTATCTTGGTCATCGTGATTCTGATTTAACGGATCAGTGATACATGCCGACAATAGGGGTGGTGTATTTTTACCATCCATCATTGCTCTAAGCGCTTTGTTTTTTTCTTCGAGCTCTGTCATCCGTGCCACGAGTTCAGGCGATGAGTAATTTTTGGCGAGACTAATGAGTTTGATTGTCTTCACAT
Source organism: Cardiospermum halicacabum (assembly GCA_031304145.1). Classification (NCBI taxonomy): domain Eukaryota; kingdom Viridiplantae; phylum Streptophyta; class Magnoliopsida; order Sapindales; family Sapindaceae; genus Cardiospermum; species Cardiospermum halicacabum. The sequence goes on along the minus strand of JARJHC010000107.1, from coordinate 15,054,776 downwards.
TTGTTGGCCGGCATAACCGGATTGTCTCTTCCTTGTATCATCGTGGACATGGTTTATTTTGGGATTGTTGATTGTTGTTATTCAGGTGTAGACTTAGATTTGCGACTGGAGATGGAGGAGTGGCCCCACAATGGGCACTAAACTATTGGGGTAAATCTTGGTTGGAACCAAAAATCCCTTCAAGATTAGGGCAATCCTTCCTATAGGTCTCTTAGGTTTATTGGATGTGGTTAGATTTTGACTAGGTTCCTTTTTTGGTTAAATGTGTGTCTTATTCTTGAGAGACAATGCAATCTTTGGGCCTAGTTTATAGCAGATAGTTCCTAAATTCATTAGGAAAGTTAATAGAATTCAGGTTATTCCTTCTTAAAAAGTTGGAAGGAATTCAGGCTAGACCCACAAATTGGAGCAACATGTTAAGTCACAGTTGGGGGGTTTTTAGATTGATCAAATATTTTTCCAGCCACAAAATAAGAATTAAATATCCTCCTGAGGATCTAGAGATCTTCAACCTCAACCATTATATAACATGTTCTGTCATGCAGCTGCAACTATAATGAGCCCTAAACAAGCAGCAAGGCCCACGACCAAACATGTTAGCTCTAAATCTATGGTGCTCGGCCGCAACTAAGGGAAAACATGTATCTGTTACCTGTAACCACACATGAAGATTGTAAGGACTCATAAGATGTAACATCCCGATTTGGGGCTAAATGATTTCTATGTTTTTGAACCAATTTTGGCTTTCAATGTTATGAACATTTTTCTGTAATTCTTGAAATATTTGAGAGTAATTGAATGATATAATGCTTATGGATTGGTTATGAGATTGTCTACAAATATTTATTAGTGTTCCATTGAAACTAGCAACGAAAACAAAGTCGAACGAATGAAGAAATTGGAGGTTCGCTGCATCAATTGTTTTGGCGACATAGCCCTATGTAGCCAGCTATGTTGCCTGCATGCGAAATCAGTAAATCTAAAGTTTAGTCTCGGTTGCCTCTGGCGACAAAGGCTCTAGGTCGACAGAGATCAAATTCGAGCTTTTTAAACATATTTGGGCCGAATACTTTCATTCTCTCTCACTCTCTCGAATCCTCTCTTCTCATAAGTGACTTTTCTCTTGACTCCTTCGCAATCTCTCCGTTTGGGTGTCTTCGGTATGTCTCCGACTAACCCCAATCTTGTTCTCTATGTGTTAAAGCATGATTGATGATAGATTTGGAAGTGATTGTTATTGGTTTAGATTGTTGAATCAGTTAGGGTTTATTAGAAACCCTAAGATTAAAGGATAATCGATTTGGATGATAGATTGTTGATAATTGGATTGGGTTTTAGTATATTCGTACTATTGTCATCGTTTATTGTTTGCTCGGTTATCGTCTATTTGCGATAAGAATAGGTTCCATTTGCTGCACGCTACTTATTGGATCGATTATCTAATTAAGTTATCGTTCCTTATTCTTTGTTAGATGAAGCAGAATGTGCTGTAGAACGTACCGGTGACGCCTAGCTAATTGTCGTCGGAACAAAGGTTGGCAATGTCGTTTTAAACTCTTTATTTGGTTGTTGTATGCTTTATGAACTGTGCATTAAAATGGTTAACAAGATAACCACGTGAATTGATAATTGGATAGATTAGATAGTGAATGCTATAATGGGATATTGATTGCTGTATTATTGATTATTGTTGATATAGAACTTCTAGTAAGCCTATGACATGTTAGACTTAGGCTTTGATTTGTTAGAGTTAGAAATAATTGGATAAGGCACTAGTAAAAATATATGTCATATATTGATTGAAAGCCAATGGATTGTTATAGCGAAATGGTTGATTGTCAAATGAAAATTCGTGTGTTTGATCACTTAACTAATTGAAAAATGGTTGCCCTAGTCATGGTTGAAAGTAGTGATGGGATCACATGTCATTAGGGTTGCCCGAGATATCTCAACCTATTGGAAACATAGGATTTCTGGGTTAGCTAACCACAATGAAAAACTGAGTGACGGCTCCTATTGGGTGTGACGACACCACCGTCTGTGGGAATATTGTTATTGGTGGTCTTCGGACCTAATTGATAGGATTCTAAGGTAGTAGTCTGTCCCGAGGGGGAATAAACGACTCTATGGATCTCGGTCTTCGGACTATTTTGGTGGCTTTGACCTAATTGCTGGCTTCGGCCTAATTGGACCCATTTCATTATTGATCCTAGATTAGTGGCAGTTAAATAAAAATTGAAACTTTAATGTGATTGCTATTGTGTGATGGATGCTAGCAGACAGTTGATTTCTTTGGGGGTTCTTAAATAAATTTAGGAAACCTAATTGAATATCTAATGATGATAAATGTACTTAATGAACTAGACGATTATCTCAACTTATTGAACTCGATAATAGTATCGAATTTGGGTGGGATTATATTATCTTTCCTGTTGAATGATAATTAGGTGCATTTTGTGTGCCCCTTCATATTTGTATGGTTAAATAGACGCATCGCTTGTGTTTGTTGGAGTATGACTTGCCAACCAGACATCGATAGTCTAATGTTGTTTTTCTTCCATTTTTCTTTTCTATCTATTGAAATGTGAAATAGGTGAGGCAAATTGAAGGTCCAGCATTGCATAAAAAGCATGTCCAGTCTTCATAAATTTTTGGGACTTTATTTAGGATTGTCTTTTTATTTGTTATTTTAGCTGTTTTAAAGGATTTGCAGACTTTTAAATAATTTTGGGTCTTTATGTTTTGGACAGATTATTTCAAAGAATGTAAACTGCTATTTGAATAATTTTAATGTTTGCGAACAGGTTTTATTTTGAGTAAACTATTTTGATTGAATTATCGTTCTCGACAGGTTAACTTGTAACAGACTGTTGAAATATTCAGGTCTAGTTTTTTTTTTTTTTTTCACTTATTGAATTGAATGATTGATTGTAGTGTGACGCTCTAACTTCCGTTCGCGACTCCGCCGTAGCCGGCGGTTGGGCGTTACATAAGATGCGGTCGCACATCATGAGAATAAACACTGAGGGGTAAATGGTTCCATTGGCTAGATCATTAAAAACTACATTTTATAATTCAAGGAAAATAAAATAATTGAGGTTTTATCCCTTCCAATTAAGGATGAAGTGTATAATTAATTTGTAAAAATTTCAATTATTTAAGGGACTAATTTTAATTGCTTTCATAAAATTTAATATTGAATAATTTTTATAAAATTTCTTAAATTTATATGAAGTAATGGATTTATAAAGTATAAAAATTTATAAAAATGATTTATTTTTTAATAACTACAAAATTCAAAAAATTATGATGAAATACCGATTCTGAAATAAGTAAAGGTAAAATTGAGGGTATAAGAAACTTTTGTTTTGTACATGAATAAGATTGAGAAAGAACCGTGTATCATATTCACATGTACAGCAACTATGAGTCTCTTCAATCCATAAATTACGTTAAATGGTTGTTATGTGTTGTTAGAACACACATTAGCTGCCTCCTTAATTAAAGGAACACTCATTCTCACTCTGACTTTATCACTGATTAAGACATCAATACCCATACTCTATCAAGCCATTTTCAAGCTATATACATATTAACTACCCATACTCTTATTAAATTCTATTAGCAACCGACTTCATAGCTTCCAATATTTGGGTTGTATTTCAAAATTGCTTTACTAATGGATTTGATATTAATTTTTAAATTATTTATATAATTATTATTAAATAAAAATTAAAAAAATTAAGTATATAATATGTATTAAAAATTTAATACATAAATGTAAATAAATAATAATTAAATGTGAAAAGTAAACTTTTTATCTAAATAACTTTTAGTTTTTCACTTTTGTAATCGTTTTGAGTAATAACTATGTAGAAACCTCCATCTCTTCCATAATATTCACATTTTATATAATTAAGATCTTACATTTCTTTGATATCTTTTACTCTTATATTCTCCTCCTATGCTTTGTATTTGGAGGATGAAAAGAGAGTTCATATTTGCGAGTGAGTGTGGGGAGAAGCGGTTTTTTAGCATTCTTCTTCTCCATATTTAGTTATTTCATTTTTTTAAGAAATAAATATATTGTTAGTATTTTGAATTTAAAATTTTCTTTTATTTAAATGTCTCTGAGTTGTATTCGCTCTTATTTTGATCTCTCTTGTATTTAGATTTATTTTATTTCTCTCATAGTATGCTTAGATGTTAGTTTATTTGATTATTTTCATCAAATAAATCATATTTTCCTTTAATATTCTCTTTTTCATGTTTTATATTTTATGGTATGAATGTAGTTTTCTTTCTCTAATCACACAAGCAAATGAAATGGCCAATTATTGACTAACTAAATTTATAGATATGAAAATTTCTTTCAAAAATATATATATATATATATATATATATATAAAGTTTAGTATCCAAATGGTATTTGGACAATATACCATAAAATTTTTACAATTTTATGGTAATTTTATATATTTTCTGTTATGCATATAATTTCATAATCAAATAAATTCTCACAAATTCATTCAAATAAAAAGCAACCAAAAAAAAAAACATTTACATATTACTATAATAATTTCTCATTAGCATATTTGATCATTATTTCTAATGTATTATTAAATATAATTTTTTTTATGAAAAAAAGGGGTAAAAAAATTAATCTATTCATAATAAATAATACTAATTTAAAAGTAAATAATTATTATCTATTTGTACTTATAATATTCAAAATAATATTAAAAGAAAAATTAAAGATAACAAATATATAAATTGACCTTAATAGGTTTTGAGTATATAAGAAATATTTTGAAGTCAACTAATGTTCAAGCTAATATTAATTTTATAAAATAACTAATTATTAGACACTATTATTCATTATAAAAAAAATTAATTTTAATAATACCAAAATGACTAATTATTAACTAATTAATATCAAATAATAATATAATTAAAATTAAAAGTTAGAATCTAACAACATTCTTGGGCTATTAAGCAAAAATAGTTAATATTGATGGACTCCTCGAGCGGTCATACCCTATGGTTGTCGTAGTTTTGACTGCTGACTTTTTTATTTTAGGCTTTCATAATATTTTTGCCGGTGAAAGAGAACCTTACTTTCACAAATTGAGCCAAAAGCGTAGACTTTTTGGCTATGATTCGAGTAGTGAGCTTTGATATAGGAGCGGCCGCACGAGAAGCCCATTTGTTGGATGAAGAATCGATCCAACATCCTTCTAAAAGAGCCAGCTGGAGCCATGTTTGTTTGGTTATATTTAGTTAAAAACTTGCCCAAGAATCACAAAAATCCAGCTAATTTTCTGTTATACCTTCCTAACGTGATTAGGAATGGGCCTCTTATAAAAGGGAGATTGACATGAATAATTGTCTCTCTCGCATAATATTCACAATTACCCTAGAAACCCAGTAATTTATACAAGCGATTGTATAGAGAGGGGAAGTCCTAACTTTGAAGGGGCACGAAGTTTAACCAAAAATTGACCCCAACAATTTTGGTACCCACCATGGGACCTCCTTCGTAATCATTCTCCCGATTCATCATCGGCTACGTGTGCGTAAAAATATCACAAACATAACAGCAATCCAGATCGGCGAACTAGCAAAGATGTCCACAACAATACAAGGGAGCGAAGACCCGATTACACCCGCCCATAAATCACAAGACGGCCAAACATTTCAATCTCACCAAACCAAATCAGTGACTTAACTAATGGCCCGACTCGCGACGCTCGAAGAAGAAAACAATACGCTGAAGGTTGCTATCTAAGGACCATGATCGCCATTAAAAAGATTGGCGCGCGCGCCGGAAAAAACATGCAAGAAAAGTGATCTAAGGAAAGATCTGAACAAGTTGACCACATGCCACAAATTACTACTGAACACAAGGTCGATTCTCAGCCACCACGAGCGAGCGAACTCACCGATCCACCGATTGGATACATCGGCATTCGACGTTGATGAGATCGAAGAAATTCTAGCTGACACCCCGCCGACCAACAATGACCTATAAACCAGCGGGCAGCGTACAGAGGAAAGAGGAGCCTGAGTCAACGGCATTCGCACTCCAGATGAGTTACCACGATTGAAGACTAACACGTCAAGATTCATTGCGATACCTGCTCATAATGGGCCAGACCAGAAACCGAAGGGACTTAGCTACAAAGCAACGATTTTCCCTAAGAATTGTTGAAAATATTGCAAGAGATGGAGGAGATAATACGCTAATTTAGTATTCACAGTACTCAATCGAAATTCCTATCAACGTCTAATTTAGTATTTTATATATCGTCTCCACATGGATTGTAAGTTAAGAAGCATGATTGAGACTGAGATTTAAACTGAATTGCTAAAAGAATCTATATACAAAATGAATCATAGAATCATAGAATCATAGAGTTGATGTACAAGAAACTTTGCAATTGAAATGATAATCAACATCAAGATTCAACAAATCAACAGAGCTTTTAGCTAGCACATCTACTTTCGCATATTCAATCAAGTACAGGAAATCATCATCAACATGCTCAAGATCTAAATCTTACCTAGGAAGATTGAAGCTAGACTCTGTCACAGTTGTTGCTTCACAATCTTCAAGCTAAATCTCAATGATCAACAAAAACAGAGCACAAAACTTCCTCAAGAAACTTCTCTGAAGATGTTGAATAAAGCGTATAGAAGAATCTAGAATTACTCTTAAAGTATAACAGAATGTCAAAAGTGAAAATCAAACGTCTAAACTGTTTTTCTCTAAAATACTTCACACCAATTACTCCATCTGAGCTCCTATTTATAGAATTTGGCTCAGTGGCAATTTGGAAATAAAATCAACAATGAAACACAAATTGGCGAAGTAATATTTTTCTCCATTTATGTCGCCTGTTCCTTCGCCTGAACAAAACGACTTCGTCATGTCTCGTTTGTCTTGATCGCCAAGCTATAAATCTTTCTAGGCGAAATATCCTCAATGTTGCCACAGTTCGTCGCCTGATGTTCAGGCGAGTTGACTTCTTTTCGCCAAAACATTCTTCCAGTTAAGATCTTCTAGGCGATGTCTCATCAAATGTCGCCTCAACCATCGCCTCAAGATAGGCGAAGTTCAATCTTCATCGCCTTAATTTCTACCAAGATGGCGATACATAGAGGCGAGGATTTTCTGATTCGCCTTTCATGCTTTACTCTTCAAGGCGAAATCTTCTTTATATCGCCTGCTGCATCGCCCTTCACTCCAAATCATGGCGAAGTCTTCAGGCGAATTCTTTTCTTAGCAACATCATTTCGCCAGTTTGTTGACTTTGGATGAAATTCTGATTTGGTCATTCTTTCTTCTGAATTTGCATGTTTTAGCCTCTTTTCCCCAACTTTTGATCCAAGTCCTTGTCTCAACATTAATAGCCTAGAATTAGTATAAATGTATTCAATTTCTCATCATTCAAACTCAATTTCATTACATTCAAGCTCATAAAGTATGCTAAAACATAGGTAAATTCTAGACTTATCAATTACCCCCAACTTAGCCTTTTACTTGTCCTTAAGCAAACTGACTAAAAATCTATTAAGACAACAATCAATGCAAACTTATATCATAATTCAAAGCAATCCATCTAATATATTTTGAAAAATCTCCAAACAGTGACTAGCTCTTCTTTCAAATTTTCCAATCAACTAATTCAAAACTGGTCATTTTCTTCATGTGGCAAAGATCTGAAAAGATCCAGGTATTTTGAGTTTTGAAACTACGTTCTCACTGTAGTCTCTCATAAGTGTTTGATCTCTCAAAATCCTCGAGGTTACTCACTCAATACACTAGTCACTTTAAGAATCAAAGTTACGTACCAAGGAAAATGTGATTCTAGTGTTTCACAAGCACATATGAAGAAAAATTTAAGAACCTCACGAACATTGAACTTCACTCATACACTGTACAGCACTTAGAGGTTCCTAGGTTTAGTACTGCCTTTTTGTCCGCCTTAGAATCTCTGATTTGTATGTATAGGGAAAATGGGGCCAAGTTAGCTTATGAAAGAATGGAATTTCTTCAAGGAATCAAAGTTTGGACATACCACTAAATTCCTCTCAATCCTTCAATTCTTCACTCTTTAGTGTTTCCCCACTCCATGATACTTTATTCACATACTACTTATTTATGAACATTGTTCATTTTCACTTGATTTTGTCTGTTTTTTCTTTTCATTCCTTTTTTTTAATCAACGGAATATTCTACTTTTAACATCTTCAAAAACACTCTTTAAGACAATTCTCAATTCCCATCTTTTCAATCCCAAATTTAATGGTAAGTCCAAAGGGTAGGATTGAGATTATATCTCTATCTTAATGGTTTGGACTATATTAGGGACCAAAGAAAAGGTTTTAATGAGAATGGAAACAAAATGGTTTACCTCACATGATATCAAGGTCTGGTTATATCAAGTAGGCAAAGGCTATTTAGTACTTTCACTCACTCTCTCAAATCAGATCATTTTCCTTGGCAGATTAAAGACCGACTTTACTAGACCAATGCCCTGTACACTTGAGGAATGTATGCGAAATTCAAAGTAAACCTATGAAGGTTCTAATTTCTATAGAATAAAATTTTCAGATAAATGTGTTTAATAAGGAAGAGAATAAAAATAACCCCTCTCATGAAGAAAAAGGAACAACATTAAGCTCAAAACCTCACATTCCACCCAAGGTTTTCTCCACTCTTTCCTTATCAAAACTCATAAACTTATTCACAATTCAAAACTAACCAGAATCTTCATCAGCGTTCAAAGAAATTTGTCAAAAATTGCTCATCAAAGCTGCTTGTTTTGAACACTTGTTTTACTGTTTGAAAACTCATTTTATGAAAAACTAAATCACTTTGAATTATGAGCAATGTAAGCTCAATCATGCACTCAAACCTAATATCCTTAGAAAATACTAAAATAAAATCTACAAATAAAATCAAACTATAAGAAAATCACATAGAACAGCAATGTGATTGCTACCCCACCCCGAATTTAAAAGAAAGTAGTGCCCTCAATGCTTATAAGAACATAAATGAATAGAAGGAGAGAAAGGAATGTATAAAACAATGAACCAGAGAGTTAGGCAAAGTACCTGAATGTCGCCATTATCAGAGGATAAGTCGCCCCAATTAAGGTCAATAAGAAAATTGGTTAGGCGAGATAAGAATAGGCAAGAGGAAAAAATATGATCGCTAACCTTAGGCGAAATACCCAGGCGAAATATAAGAGTCGCTAACTTAGAGTGACAAAGAGGAATACTGTCATGGCGAAATACAGACCCAACCAGGCGAGAAATAGAAATCTCGCCTTACGCAAGGCAAGCATTCTGGCGTTTCGAGGTCTACCTCGCCTCAATACAATGTTGCATTAAAATCCTTGTAGAATGATCTGTAAACTTCAAAAGCCAAAGTGAGAATTGATTACACAATCAATATTTCTTCCTATAAACACAACTCACTTTGTTTAGGGAAAAGAACCCCCAACTTAAAATCCGAAAACTCTCTGTAACAGTTAATAATCAACAATCACATTACTCTTTTCAACTAAAAAAATTAAGACACAAAAGTCATTCACATTACTCTTATATTCAAAATGAAAAAGAAATTAAAATAAAAGACTCAAAGTAATCACATTACTTTTGTATTGACAAAGAAATACAAAACTGACGATACCAATAAAGGTTGTAAAAAAAATAAATTTAACAATCTAAAAGTCCTCTAAACTAGTATCAGAACAACCCTTCTTAAACTTAATGATCAGCTTCTTTATTCGTGGTCTAGAAGGTGCTGGAGATGAACTTGGAAGTGTACTAGTACCAGGAAATGGTACCCTCAAATTTAAGTGCTCCAAAACAGACACTCGAACTTCAGCTTCAGTATTAGCAGCAGCTCTAATGGCCATTGCTCTAGTCACTCTCTTAGAAGAGCTTTCCAGATTTTTCTTCTGCTTCTTCTTTTGTTGCTTAGGAGCAGACTAATTCTTCTCAACAGCTAGCATGAGATCTTCATCTTCAATGACTTCCTCAGGTTCCAAAGCAAGAATCTTCCTTTTTCTTCCTACTGTAGGAGGATTCACTGGAATATAAGATCTACTAATGAATTCCCTAACCTGCATGAAAAACTCAGTTCTGAATTTATTTGGAATCACTAGAGCAGAATCCTTGTCCCATGGAGATTTGTTAAACTTCCAATCCCAAACAAAAACAGAACTAATCTCTACTGTAAAATTCTGAAGATCTTATGGTACTGCAGTTGATAGAGTTTTCAAGACAGGGCAGTCCTCTTCATCTATGTCATCTCCAACAAAGACAGGAGCCAGAAAATGAGACCATTTCCGACTTTTTCTCTTTGCAATCTCCTGGACATATTCTTCTTCTGTAATCAGATTGTCTTCACTACCCAAAGAACCACAAGCAGAAACATCATCAGATTCGGCTTCAGAACAATTTTCATTATCTTTAATGACCTGGTTGATGGACTCAGTAAGATAGAAAGGTACTATAGCCATAGAGTCATCAAACTGTTCCATAGATAGGCTCTAAGAGAAAATTCCCATTCTTGACATATTCACCAATCTCTGAACCTCAGGATGCAAAATGGAGAGTCTTGGAATGTATTCATCAGTTAGCTGTGGTAGACTCTCAGTTATACAACTCAAAATTTTGAAATTATCAGGAACCTGACAAGTTGAAACGCATAGAACTTGAGTTGTCTGATCTTCATTCATCTCTAAGAGATTTTCCTAACTTTGGTGGTCATCAGCTTGTAGTTTAGAACTTGATCCCTCACCATCTCCATGACTTGATACTGGTAAACCTGCAACTTCAGCATAATAAGCCAATAATTGTCTTGCTCTTCGATTGTTGCAATATCAATCTCTTCACAATCTGAAGAATCAACATTCCCATTATCACAAATTTCAGACTCTTATATAATGGATTTCTCTCTATCTGCATGTCTTTCATCAGCCTCCACAATTTGATGCACTACTACTTCTGATGCTAAGTCCAGTTGTTCAATTAAACTTTGTTGAACAATAACCTCTTCAAATATTTCTGCACGCATCTCAGGCTGATTATCCAATAGATCTTCTTGCTCAGACTGTAGATTCTCTTGATTGTCCATAGGTTCTTCCACTCTTGGTGGTTCCCTAATTGAATTATTAGCCGAGAATCTAGCAAAACCCACTGGAGAGATGTTTTCTTTAGCCCTGTGCATCTCCCACATTATGAGAAAATCCTGTGGAGTAGAAATGGATTTGAAGAATTCAGCAAGTTTTTCTTTAATCTTCTTGTTAATCATGTCAGATACTGAAGTATCGAACTATTCTTTTGATGAAGGTTCAGCTGCCCTTTCTTTTTCCTCTCTAGTGTTATGAGTAGGAGCTGACAATGGTTCTGAACTGGTGTTTCCACTATAGTAGGGGATGAGAAGCTATTTCTCTTAATACTTGACTTCTTGGTCTCCCTCAAATCCTTCAGATCCCTCACTTTTTCCACTGCTTCAGTACAAGTAGTCTCTTTTTCACCCCTACTCTCCCAAAGTCTCAATTCTAATCCACTAGTGTGGGGTTTAGAATCAGCTAACCATGTATCTTTCCTCCTGCTTTGGACTCCATATTTTTCCAATAAACCAGTGATGAGAGATGGGAAGTACAAAGTCCTCTGCATGGACTTCTCCTTCCTCAGACTATAAATTCTCCTTTTCAATTCTGAGAAGATCAGCTGACCCAGATGAATGAACTTGCCTTGGTTGAAATCTCTGAGGAATTTCTTTTCATCTGCAGTGAATCTACTGCCTTTGTTTCTAGGCATCACATTGTCCCTCAACCAAGTTAAACAGATGGCAGTATGAATGTTCGATTCACTTGCCAAAACATCTTGATCAGAACCTTGGGTTGGATGCTGGAATCTTCTTAAACATCTAAGATCTTCAACAGTCAGCTCTGAGGCTTCCATTCCTCTATCACCTTGATGATTGACCTCCATTAGCTCATAATAGCTGCAAATAGATTCAGCTGAAATGTCCACTTGTTGGCCTGTGATGTCAAATGGAGAGTCCAACTCCTCTGGAGCTTTATCATATAACTCCTCCACCAGAGTGGCATTCACCTTTTTGGGCTGTGCCACTAGCTTCCTCATGAACCAACTCCAAAGATAATTTCCAAATCTTTTATCTTCAAACTCTTCTAACAGAATTCCCTTCTCTTGCCAAAACTGCAAGTTGTCCTTTTGAGAAGGGCTCTTGATCTTGGACTTATCTTTGGAAGCTTTAGGTGAACTGGATGTCACCTTCTCCCCTTTCGTAATGGCTCCAAACTCTGCTGCAGCCTGCTTTTTAGCCAATACTAACTTATCAACTAAACGACTCCCCTTATCAGCAGTTGAAGTAGAAGGGGTATTGGGAGTAACACTCCTCTTTTTACTAAAGCCAATCTGTACTCCTTTTTGCTTGGGAGACTTAGGTGAGGATGGAAGAATCACTCAGACTTGATAGTTCTTCTCATCATAGATCTTCGGCTTCGCCGAAGTCTTTGCTTTCTTGCCCTTCTTAGATGTGCTAAGATTGCTGTCGCTCTTTCTTTTAGCCATTATCTGCAATTTGAAACAATATTCCAACAGTTATAAACGGATATCAGATTGACAAAATTAAAAACTCAGTTAAACAACAGCATTATCAACATTCAACAGTCTGACAGTATGTCGCAACATGGGTTCAGCATTTATAAAGCACATTGAGCAATCAAAACTTAAAACTATGTTTTACAGCTTAAAAACTAACAACTACTGTCAACAATGCAATCAATTATATTCACAGAAATGAAACACCTAACAAAAATCGTTCATGTTCATTGTAAAACCCACAGAGTTTCGACATTATTACCGTTAAACAATTGCTCTATTAATACCCTAGCAGTCTATACTGACATATCGACACAGATAAACCTAAAACAGCTAATAGCTTTCAACAAACTGAGAGAGAAGAAAAGGAACATACCTTGTTTGTTTATTGTGATGGAAGTCGATCGAAAAGCATAAACGAATTGAGAGATTCGCGATTTAGGGTTTTCGAACAATTGAAAATTCGCGATTTAGGTTTAATGAGACATCTGAAAATATGTGCAATGATGAAAGAACTAGACAGAAGGCGTAAAGTTTTTTCCTCGCCCCATGTCATACAACGGTAATAATTACGTGCACCTATGTAAGTGGCGAAATAATTTATGTCGCCTAAAGTGTAGGTGTGAGAAAATTCAGAATAGGGCGAGAAAGGATAAACTCGCCTTAAATGACCTCACTAGAGATATAAAGTGGCGACACATCGATTATTTCGCCTTCAAAAAGAGTTTCAGGCGAATTGAATTAGGCGAAAAGAAGCTACCTCGCCAAAAATATTTTCAAAAACAGGCGAGTTTCTAGGCGAATATATCACACTTCGCCAAAGCTAACTTGTTGCCAGGCGATGATCCTTGGCACAATTAAAATTTAACGCCAGAAAACATACCTGTTTGGCGAGATAAAATGGCAATATTTTGAATTCTCGCCTCACTCTTCTTGTCACTGGGCGATGTATCCAGACGAGATTCGTCCTTCCTCGCCTTTGTAGGAGCAAGATAGGCGAAGTTTTTGGCATGACTCTTCTTTCTCGCCTTCACCTAGGCGACCATACATGGCGACATCCTATATTTTGCCTTCTTCAAAGTATCCATATAGGCGAAATGAAGTTGTTCCTTGCCAATTGATAAACAGCTTTCGCGAGTCTTTTGGCAATAAGAATGACATCTCGCCTTCTTCTTTAAACTTCAAGTTCATCTGAAAACAACAATTCTTCTGCAAAACAAGAACTTGGTTAGTTAAAAACTTACAATCATATAATTTCATAGCATAATTTTCTTTGTGTGAGTATGCTTTGTTTAAGGTCGTTAGCTTCGACCAAGGCAAATTTGTTATTGATTTTCCATTATTTCTACAGGATCTGAGATATAAAGGATATCTCTTGTCCTGTAGATGTCTCCCCCCAAATAATGCTTGAGTCTCTGTCCATTCACAATAAAAGAGTCAGTAAACTTGTTATCAAACAATTCAATAGCTCAATATGGGGAAACACTCTTTATTCTAAATGGTCCAGACCATCTAGATTTTAGTTTTCCTGGAAATAAGCTAAGCTTGGTATTGTAGAGCAATACATATTGTCCAGGTTTGAACTCTCGCTTGACAATCTTCTTATCATGGTAATTTTTCACCTTCTGCTTGTACATCTCATGATTTTCATAATCTTCGAGGCGCCATTCATCCATCTCATCTAGTTGTAGAAACCTCTGCTTTCCTACTTTTTCATAATCCATATTCAACAGTTTTACAGCCCAATACGACCTGTGTTCTAACTCTACTGGTAAATGACATGACTTGCCATACACCATTCTAAATGGTGACATTCCTTTAGGAGTTTTAAAAGTTGTTCTGTAAGCCCACAGAGCATCATCTAGCTTGAAGCTCCAGTCTTTTCTGGACTCATTCACAGTCTTTTGCAGGATTCTCTTTAATTCCCTATTTGAAACTTCCACTTGACCATTTGTTTGTGGATGATAAGCTGTGGTAACTTTATGAATTACTCCATACTTCTTCAGAATCTTCTCCAACAGCTTATTGCAAAAATGAGACCCTCCATCACTAATTAATACCCTGGGTATGCCAAATCTAGTGAAGATATTCTTTTGAAGAAATTTCTCCACTGCCTTTCCATCATTTGTAACACAAACAACAGCTTCTACCCACTTGGATACATAGTCAACTGCTACAAGTATATACTCATACTTGTTTGATGGAGGAAATGGTCCCATGAAATCAATACCCCAGACATCAAATAACTCCACCTCCTAGATATAATTTTGGGTCATTTCTTGACTCTTGGAAATATTACCCATTCTTTGGCATCTATCTTAGATGGCCACATAAGCATGTGCATCTTTGAATATTGATGGCCAATAGAAACCACATTCCAGAATTCTGGCTACTGTTCTTGTTCCAGCAAAATGACCAGCATATTTTGAAGAATGACAGTGCTTGATGATGTCAAATGTTTCTTCATATGGGATGCAACATCTTAACACTTGATCAGCACATCTCCTAAACAGGTAAGGTTCATCCCATATGTACCTCTTAACCTCATGAAGGAATCTTTTCTTCTGATGACTGTTTAAATCTTCAGGTAACACTTTACATGACAAATAATTTGCATAGTCAACATACCATGGATAAAATGTTACCTCACAGAGGAAAAGTTGCTCATCTAAAAATTGTTCATTTATGTCAACTTGATCTTCCATATCCTTAATGTCCAGTCTTGAGAGGTGATCAACTAGTACATTTTCAGTGCCCTTTTTGTCTTTGATTTCTATGTCAACTCCTGCGGCAAAAGCACCCATCTTATCAGCCTAGGCTTAGACTCCTTTTTAGCAAATAGATATCTCAATGCTGCATGATCAGTATGAATGATAAGTTTAGACCCTAAAATGTATGATCTAAACTTATCCAATCCAAAGACTATTGCTAGTAATTCTTTCTCAGTAGTGGTGTAATTTCTTTGAGCTTCCACCAACGATTTACTAGCATAGTAAATGACTCTGAATAGCCTCTCCCTTCTCTGTCCCAGCACTGCACCTACAGCAAAATCAGATGCATCACACATGATTTCAAATTCAGAATTCCAATCTGGTGGAATTATGATTGGTGCTGAAACAAGCTTTTCTTTAAGCTGCACAAAAGATTTCAAACATTCATCAGTAAAATCAAATTTCCTTTCCTTCTCTAACAAAACACACAGGGGTCTAGTTATATTTGAAAAATCCTTAATAAAACGCCTGTAGAACCCAGCATGTCCTAAGAAACTTCTAATGCCTTTTACATTGGCAGGAGGAGGTAAATTGCTTATTACATCAATTTTTGCTCTGTCTACTTCTAATCACTTAGTAAACACCTTATGGCCTAAAACAATACCCTCTCTTACCATAAAATGGCATTTTTCCCAATTGAGGACTAAGTAAGTTTCCTCACATCTTCTAAGCACTTTCTCAAGATTATTCAAGCAATCATTGAAACTGTCTCCTATAATGGAAAAATCATCCACGAAAACTTCTAAAAACTTGCCTATGAAATCAGTAAAAATAGCTAACATACACCTGTGAAATGTTCCTGGTCCATTACACAGTCCGAATGACATCCTATTATAAGCAAAGGTTCCAAAAGGACAAGTAAAAGTTGTTTTATGTTGATCACCAGGTGCTATGGGGATTTGGTTATATGCAGAATAACCATCTAAAAAGCAAAAATAAGGGTGTCCTGCTAGTTTATCTAACATTTCATCTATAAAGGGAAGGGGGAAATGATCCTTTCTAGTGGCATCATTTAAAACTCTATAATCTATGCACATACGCCAGCCTATAACCGTTCTAGTAGGGATCAACTCATTCTTTTCATTCTTTATCACAGTAATCCCTCCCTTCTTTGGTACACACTGCACTGGACTAACTCATTCACTATCTAAAATCAGAAAAATAATACCTGCATCAAGGAGTTTAAGTACTTCCTTCTTCACAACCTCCTTCATAGTTGGATTCAATCTTCTCTGAGATTTGATCTTGGGTGTATGTTTGTCCTCCAAGATGATCTTGTGTGTACAGAAAGTGGGGTTGATTCCTTTAATATCTGTTATCGTCCATGCAATGGCTTTCTTGTGTTTCCTCACCACTTGGAGGAGGTTTTCCTCTTGTTCATCTATTAAGTCATTGGAAACCACAATAGGTAAGCTAGAATCCTTAAAGTTAAGGAATGCATACCTGAGATGACTTGGGAGTGCCTTTAGTTCCAACTGTGTTGGTTTTTCAGTTGAGGGAAGCATTGGCTCGGCTGATTGTTGTATATCACTAATGTTGAGGACAAAATGAGAAGTCATGCATTCCAGCTCACCACTGTAAGCACTCTCTTCTGGAATGTCCATATCCATATCATTGATCAATACATTGTTCAGTGGATCAAAACTTCTCAATGCAAGAATCTTATCCATCAACTCTGTATCAGCTGTCAATTGTATACTATCCATCATATCCACAGCTCCTTCATGAATTTAGCATAAACAGACATCTGTTTCAATGCTTCAATGAATGGGATGTTGACATGGATTTGCTTCATCATGTCTTAAAACTTCTCAAGCTGCTTATCCAGCTTCTTTTTATTATCTCTTTGAGGAAAAGGTAAGGCAATCTTCACAGCCTCCTATTATTTTGCACAAGGTTTGTTGATTTCTTCATTTTCCTTATTCCGTGCAAGAGGTTCATAACTTTTCTTTTCCTTAGAGTTCTCCAGATGTTTTCCACTTCTCAATGTTATAGCATGCACTTGTGCTTCCTCATTGGATTTATCTTTAACCTTTGGGTTGGGCACAATGTTACTTGGAAGTGCTCCTTGGGGTCTTTGGTTTAGAACTTGCATAAGCTACCCCATCCATGTTTCCAAGTTCTTAATTGAAGTGGTATGGTTGGTAAGACCAGTATCAGTCTTCTCCATGTATTTAATCAGAAGATACTCCATACTAGGCTTCTTCTGTCCCATCTGATACTGAGTCTGTCCTTGTTGTTGGTAACCAGGTTGAGGATTTCTTTGGTAATAACCCTAATTTTGATAGGGTTGGTTCCTCTATTGATAGTAAGGCCTCTGCAGGTTTCCATATTTATTATTCACATAATTTATTTGTTCTGACTCCTCTAGCTCATCTTCATCATCAGCAAGCGCTGCTTCCTAAGCATATTCTGCCAGAGTAGTCTTCTGTTTTTCAACAGAATTAACTGAAGTCTTCTTTGGATGGCCTTTATTAACTGCCATATTGTCCATCTTCTTATTCAACAATGCTATCTGAGTAGATAATGCATTGAAAGACTCCAGCTCATAAACTCCAGACTGCTTCTTGTTAGCAGCCTTTTCTCTTTCATTCCATCCAAAATCATTGTTTGCCAACAATTCGATGAAGTCATGAGCGTCATCTAGCTCCTTATCCATTATTGATCCTCCAGTAAAGGAATCAATGTGCATTTTGATCTGAGGAGGCATGGCACTATAAAATGTCATCAGAATGCTCCAAGATGTTATGCCATGGTGTGGACATCTTCTGATCAGCTCCTTAAACCTCTCCCAACTTTCATAGAGTGACTCTCCCTCCACATACTGGAAAAAAGAAATCATATTTCTTGGTTTCACCATCTTCATGGGAGGAAAGTAGCGAGCTAAAAACTTCTTAACTAGATCTTCCCAGCTATTGATACATCCTGATGGCAATGAGTATAACCAGGAGTTAGCTTTGTTACTCAGTGAAAAGGGAAATAAGCGATGTTTTACCGCATCCTCTGAAACTCCATTGTGTCGAAATGTACTGCACATATGCAAAAACGTGTTCAAGTGCTGATTAGGATCCTCAGTGGCTCCTCCTCCAAACTTGTTCTGTTGAACAATTTGGATAAGTCCAGATCTCAACTCAAAGTTTTCAGTTGTTATTGCTGGTAAGTTGATGGCTTGCGGCATGCCATCAACAGGTGGGATGGAATATTGACGAAGTGTCATCCTTTCAGGATCCACTCGTCCTTCATTATCATTATATTTCTATTGTAACGATCTCCAGACATTGTGTTTCTTGACTCACTTCTTGATGCTGATCTTGTTCGTGATCTCGATTGTCTAACAATTCTTTCCGGTTCAGGATCAAACTGCAAGTCTTGAGTACCTTAAGATCTTTTCTG
Source organism: Cardiospermum halicacabum (assembly GCA_031304145.1). NCBI lineage: Eukaryota > Viridiplantae > Streptophyta > Magnoliopsida > Sapindales > Sapindaceae > Cardiospermum > Cardiospermum halicacabum. The sequence goes on along the minus strand of JARJHC010000107.1, from coordinate 15,035,964 downwards.
CATACACTACACACTTGAACAAACAAATTTAAAACTGAAAAAGAATTTAATAAATCATGTTAGCGCAGTTCAAAATAAATCTTAATCTTCAAAGAAAACAATCCCCGGCAGCGGCGCCAAGAAATTGATGGGACGAAACTCGACTGGTATTTATATTCACAGTACTCAATCGAAATTTCTATCAACATCTACTGTAGTATTTTAGATATCGTCTCCACAGGGATTGTAAGCTAAGAAGCATGATTGAGACTAAGATTTAAACTGAATTGCTAAAAGAATCTATATACAAAATGAATCATAGAATCATAGAATCATTGAGTTGATGTGAAGTAAAAGTAACTCATGACATTCATTCAATGAAATTTCAGGTCAGCACTCTATTCTACAATTGATCTTAACAATGAATAAATTGATTTGCTAGATCTGTTGTCAATTAACTTCTCATGCAAGTTTCATCTAAAATCACAGATTTACCTTCTAGATCATCATCAGTGATTAGTTAAAAGATCTCTCGATTCAATTTAACAGATCTCAATAATATAAATGCATATATCTCTATACTACAACTTATACAATTGATAAGCACAATCTGTAGAAAAATAAATCTGTAGTCTATCTCTAGTACTACGATCCTCTATTCTCAGATCTGAAACCTGATCGCCATCTCTGGTCTAAATCAAAACTCATAATAACAATATTACGTAACTCTCGTTCTTGTAATTCAATTAGCTCATGAAATCTAGTAGATCTGGCTATAATTGTACAAGAAACTTTACAATTGAAATGATAATCAACATCAAGATTAACCAAATCAACAGAGCTTTTAACTAGCACATCTACTTCATCATATTCAATCAAGTACAGGAAATCATCATCGACATGTTTAAGATCTAAATCTTACCGAGAAAGATTGAAGCTAGACTCTATCACAGTTGTTGCTTCACAATCTTCAAGCTAAATCTCAATGATCAACAGAAACAGGGCACAAAACTTCCTCAAGAAACTTCTCTGAAGATGTTGAATAAAGCGTATGGAAGAATCTAGAATTACTGTTAAAGTATAACAGAATGTCAAAAGTGAAAATCAAATGTGTAAACTGTTTTTCTCTAAAACACTTCACACCAATTACTCCATCTGAGCTCCTATTTATAGAATTTGGCTCACTAGCAATTTCGAAATAAAATCAACAAAGAAACACAAATTTGCGAAGTAACATTTTTCCCCATTTATGTCGCCTGTTCCTTCGCCTGAACCAAACGACTTCTTCATGTCTCGTTTGTCTTGATCGCCAAGCTATAAATCTTTCTAGGCAAATTATCCTCAATGTTGCCACAGTTCGTCGCCTGATGTTCCGGCAAGTTGACTTCTTTTCGCCAAACATTCTTCCAGTTAAGATCTTCTAGGCGATGTCTCATCAAATGTCGCCTCAACCATCGCCTCAAGATAGGCAAAGTTCAATCTTCATCGCCTTAATATCTACCAAGATGGCGATATATAGAGGCGAGGATTTTCTGATTTGCCTTTCATGCTTTACTCTTCAAGGCGAAATCTTCTTTATATCGCCTACTGCATCGCCCTTCACTCCAAATCATGGCGAAGTCTTCACGCGAATTCTTTTCTTAGAAACATCATTTCGCCAGTTTGTTGACTTTGGATGAAATTCTGATTTGGTCCTTCTTTCTTCTGAATTTGCATGTTTTAGCCTCTTTTCCCCAACTTTTCATCCAAGTCCCTGTCTCAACATTAATAGCCTAGAATTAGTATAAATGTATTCAATATCTCATCATTTAAACTCTATTTCATTACATTCAAGCTCATAAAGTTTGCTAAAACATAGATAAATTCTAGACTTATCACTTACCCCAACTTAGCACTCCACCCAAAGAGGAGGTGGAGCAGACGCTAGATGAAGTTCCCATCAATCCGTCTCATGCCAGCAAAAAGGTACTCATTGGGGTAAGGCTAGACACAATAACAATAAATCAACTCATACAATTCATCAACAAAATGCTACTATTTTGCCTGAAGTCATAAAGATATGATAGGCATAGATCTAGTGTGATCACACACGATCAAAATGTGGATCCAAGGTTGAAGCTAAACATGCAGAAAAGGCGCAAATTCGCGCTCGGTCACAAAAGATTGATGAACAAATAGGTCGAAAAACTAGTGAGCATTGGATCTGTTAGGTAAGTGTAAAACCTCGACTGGTTGGCCAATGTGGTAGTCGGGAAAAATCATGTCAAGAAGCATTAGAGACAATCAAGTAGCAACTGGCCACTAGCCCGGTCCTATCTAAGGCACTTGATGGCAAAGAGTTACTGCTTTACCTATCGGTATCGACGTTAGCCGTGAGTGCATCCTCACCAGAGTGGAAAAAGCGATACACGCACCCATCTACTATGTTAGCAAGGGTCTACACCAAGTCGAAAAAAAGTATTCTCCCATGGAAAAGTTAGTCTTGTTGCTCGTCACATCGGCCATAAAGCTGATGTCGTACTTTAAGTCCCATCCAATCCAAGTGATAACGAAACACCCCGTGAGATTAGTCCTACATAGACTAGAACTTTTAGGTAGGATGATGAAGTTAGTGGTCGAACTAAGTGAACATGACATCACCATTCACCATAGATAGGCCATCAAAGCTGAAGCGTTGGCTGACCCTATAGCCGACTTCACGCCTGCAATGCCTAAAAAACCCGATAGTGAAGTCTCGACCATAGCAACCCCATAACAGCACCTGTGGAAACTACTAGTTGATAAAGCCGCCATTCAGAATGGTAACAGCCTAGGTATAATCTTGATGACGCTAGAGCGAGACATGCTGAAACGAAGGTCAAGTGCGAGTGAAGAACAACTAATAACAAAGTTGAATACAAAGTGCAGGTGCTTGGCCTGCAATCATCGATTTCGCTTAGTGTGAAGAGCGTAAAATATGTAATAATAGTGAACTCACTATAAATTAGGTGACCGGCCAATATCATGTAAAAGACGCTAAGATGGAAGCATATTGTAATTTAGGTCGCCTACTTGAACATCGTGGATCAGTTACGGGCCAAGTTTATTCACTTCGACATCGAGCAAGTACCCCGAGACTGCAATCTCAAGGCCAATATTTGGCCAATCCTGGGGCCACAAATGAAGATTTGTGCGACCGAAATTTACCTTTCATGATACTGCACCAATATATGCTACACAAGATGGAAGCATCGCTCGCTGAACTCGTACACTCATAGTTGACCATTTGCCTGATGGGGGTGGATATCAATGGAAAATCACCAAAGACAGCAAACAACTATGAGTATGTGATTTTCATAACGGATTACTTCTTAAAGTGGGCCGAGACTGTCTCCCTGTCCAACATCCATGACTGCGAAGTGATCGACTTTGTGTGGCAACACCTTATTTGCAAGTTTGGTGTACCGAAAGAGATAGTAGTCACAACGGGGCGCAATTTTGTTCAAAGAACTTCGGTGCCTTTTACCAAAAGTAGAATATCAAACTACACTACACAATGCCCCAACACCCGCAATCCAACGGTCAAGCCGAATCCACTAATAAGACGCTGGTCAACATGTTAAAGAAGAAAGTCTGCCGAGTCAAAATGACGTGGGATGATAGATTATTCATGGTCTTGCAGGCATAATGGTTTACACCAAAAGGGCCACCGGTGATACGCCATTCTCCTTAGTGTATAGAAGGACGCAGTACTGCCTACCAAAGTACAGATCAACACGACGAGGACAATGATCGACCAGTAGTGGAATGAAGAAGTGTATTCTATTGGTAGAGATACTATCGATGAGAGAAGCGAAGCGACCTTTATCTGCATGGAGTCTTACTAGCAGGGTCTGTCGTGCGTGCACGCTAAAAAGGCTCGTGTCCTCAAATTTAAACTCGGGGATAAAGTATTGAGGAAAGTTTTCCAAAATACTAGCATACGTGGGGATGACAAGTTAGCCCCCAATTGAGAGGGACCCTACACCACCATAGAAGCATTCGGTTGAGGCGCGTACATACTCGCATATGTCATGGGAAAGAGATTGCCGAATTCGTACAATGCGTCACATTCAGAGTTTTTTTGCTAGTAAGGTAATTGTGGTCATTATTTTACATTTCTCATATTTTGGCCACAATCAAGCCTATCAATATCTTGTTCTATTCTGAATGAATTGACTACAAGTCAGACACCTCTATCTAACAAGTTGTTTTCTTCAACATTGAACAGGTCACGCAATGACCCCGTTAGCGGCCTATTCAAGAGATGGGTGTAATAGGCACCGACTTACCTTATTGACTGGTACATATTTAGGATCTAGCAGAAATTATCGCTATGCCACAGCCAGCTTGTGTACTACCCCTTTTTCGAAAGATAGCTGATGCTTAAACTCTCTAAATGGCGTAGAGCCACAACTATCATGTCGAATTATTATTTGTAATAAATGACCTAGTTTCCAATTTCGATTCACAATGAATTTTGGGTTGACATGGAAACTCAAATAAACAGGCTGAATATGTTTACTTTGATATATTGGTTAAAACCATAATACCATAAACGATTCATGCATAAAGATAGGTCATACTTGATAGTATAAATAATGGCAAAAGTATTAAGTCTGCAATACATGAACTTCGGTAGACAACAAAAATAGAAAAGAGAACGGGATCGACTCCTTAATTTAAAAAGAAAAAAGAGAAGAACCATGATTAACAAAGTTCATACAACATTAAAGTTTATTGGTCGTCTTCGGTCGCATCCTTTTTGTTTTCCTAGTTGGTATCATCATCAGGGTTTCTTTTATCATCCTTATCACCACCTCATCCTCGCAACCGATGAATAATTTCCAGATATCGTACGTAGCCTATAAATGCCCCTTTGATCCTCCGTGTTGCTCGATCTCTTTGAAAAGATTGTGTTTTGTCTTCAACTGAGCGGCCACTTTGAACAACCTCACATTCTTCTTGAGAGTGTGAATGCGGTCATCTAGACCCATTTTTTTCGACAACAAGTGATTGTACTTGTCATCCAAACTTGCAATTGTTGTGCTCTACAACTCCACTTTGGCAAGAGCGCTCTACAACTCCATGAATGCCGCCTGAAATTGGCCTTCAAATTATTATCTGAATACTCGGTCACAAAGTATATGTGCTAAGCTCATAAGGCTGCAAACTCCATTAGCCTGTCGTCGCCTCAATTGGCTATTACGTGGCGGTCGGAATTGTGATGGTTCCCCATTAACAGCTATAAGCCAATCTCCGGGTGATCAATCATAGATGAAGACTCAATTAACCGCACCAAGTCGTCTTCGGTCGGCCTTTTTGGCTATTTAGGCGTGGCCATTGTTCGTGGGCTAGTTGTGACTTCGGCCGCCATTTTCTCCTCTTCGGCTGCAATCTTCTTCTTTTTCGCCTCGTTCTTCTTCCCTTTATTATTGCGATCCTTTGTTGTTTCTTCCACGTCGTGAAACGTGATATTTTGAGCCCTTCTTATTGCGGCCTCCACAGACTCTCCTACAACCATTCACTCCAACGACGTCACACGGTCATGAAAAGTGTGTACAAATAATTGTTCAGTGGATACCCTCGCGAGGGTCCAGCCGAAGATTGATTTGGGCAAAGGATATGGCTTACCTTCTATTCGGGATTTGATGCCTGACCACAAGAATAAGCGGTGTAGATTTATGGGATTGACTAGCAATTTCCAACGCCTATCATTTTCTTCGGCTACAAGTAGGCTACCTGTTCTCTGACCTATGAGGTCGAAGTCTTTTTTTCCGTTGAGGTCGCTAGGATCTAAAAAAAAAAAGAGAGGGAGAAGAGGGATTAGCTGTGGGAGTCGATAGAAATTGTCAAAATATTTGATATTTACCAATTTTTTTCCATTGTGGGACCAATGGTTCGCCTCAATAGCTATATTCCCTCTTACGAGGAAATAAGATAGTTTCCAAATTGAATAATCCTGACTAAGTAAGTTTACAGCTAGAGCGGTCAGTTTCAACAACACTTAAACACTGTATCAACTTCTATCCCGATCATGATCGCATAAAAAGTAGCTCTGCATGTAATTATCAATCAAAAGTGGTTATAGTCCTTGTCTCAAACTGAGCATATTTTGAGTTAGCAGGATCTTCCAACTGCTATGCCACAATTGACTGGACGTAATACTATAATGTTCTAATGCTATTTTTTCTAACTTCACATCATCTATAATATCATATTTAATTTTAATGAGACGAAGAGAAGTTGCGGTAATGTTCGTTCGCGAGTGACGACATAAATTGGAGCAAGACTAGATATGATATTGTAGATGATGTCATCACCAATTTATGATATTGCACCAATCGATCTGTCGAGCTGGCGCCTGAGGATTCTCTAAATCTATTACTAGTATGCCTTGAATATTCAGCTGCATTGAAAGGATTATTTCGGCCGTCTCCCTCGGTAAACGTGTATGGGGCTCTAAAATTTCCAAGGTCACTTCCAATTGATAGATCGATTGTGACCCCACTGCGGTGTTATAGGGACCCAGGTCTGATTAGTCAAGGTGGTGCTACAACTACGAGCGCTGGTGCCGCATTCCTTATTGCTCGACGATTGGGTGGGAATTCCTAATGTTGTTCTATTCAATCGCAGCACGCCAGAACTAGAACTAGCTTGGTTCTGGTCTTCCATTTGACACGTGAACCTAAAAGAGTATGGTGAGTAATATTAATAGTTTGAGTAGGCTAGTTATCGATGTACTTCTTTTTAATCAATCACTTCTGCGATTAAATGTGTCTAAAATGTTGCGAGGTATGTTCATCACTGTTAGTTTCGGCCGATGCCACGGTAGTAAGGTTGTTTTGGTTAGTGCCTATTCTTATGTTGGCCTTTCCTAATGTCCAAAGTCCTAGTTAGAGGTCGTAGTGTTCAGGTTTGTCCAAATTTTGTTTTGTTTTTACGAAAATGGCCTCACAAATCCTAGCTGTTTATTTTCAGTCGAAAATTATATTATTTCTTTTTACCCAAGATAGGTAAAGACAATAATAGGTTCCCTACGATATACTAGCCAAGTTGCAGATCAAATTTGACAAATAAATGTTGAATAAGAAAGAGGGGGTTTAGAGGACAACATACCTGAGTTTTCACAAGAACATTATGGAATGTAAAAAGTCAGGTGCTAGTTTCTCCTAGGATATGCCACTGATGAACTCAATGTTAGAACTAGGATGATCGTTGAACAACGGCTTAGGAATCCGGTTTCAAAAATAGAGATTGGCTCAGAATCGGTGGTCTTCCCTGCCTAGCTGGGTCTGGAACGGAGAAGTGCTAACAGCGGAGAGAGAATCAATATTTAGTGAGAGATGGAGTTTTCTTAGTCAAGGAGTAACCTAATGTGGTTTTTTTTACTATGAGGCAGTTTTCCAAAGATTTAACTATGTTTAGGTTAGGCCATGTTTTTGTTAGGTTAGTTGGCATTAAGTGACGTCAATCGATTAGAATTCTCCCTCCAAAAGGAAACCCTAGTTATCTTTATTAGAAAAACAGGTTTATAAAAGATTTTATTTTTGTATTTTCAGTCGCTGTTTCGTTTATTTTTTATGGTCGAATTGACTCGATTCCTGATCTCATCAGTTTCAGATGAGTTCAAGAGTATGGGGAGTTTCTTATGGGCCCCTTGAGCGGTCCTACCATTTTGTTGTCCTGTAGTTTTGGCCGCAGGCTTTTTAATTCTAGGCTTTCATAATATTTCGGCTGATGAAAGAGGGCCTGCCAAAAGCGTAGACTTTTAGGCCCATGATTCGAGTTTTGGGATTTGATATGGGAACGGCCGCATGAGAAGCCCATGAGTTTGGACGAATAATTGACCCAAGATCCTTTTAGAAGAGTTACCGGGAGCCATGTAAGTTTGGTTGGATTCAGTTAAAAACTTCCCCTAGAATTACGGAAATCCAGCTAACTTTCTATTAGACATTCCTAACGTGATTAGGAATGGGCCACGTATAAAAGGGAGATTGACAAAAATAGTAGTCTCTCTCGTACAATATTCACAATTAACCTAGAAACTCAGGAAATTATACAAGAAATCGGAGACCTATAGATAAGAAAAGTCCCAAATTTGTGTCATGCACGAAGTTTAACCTAAAATCGACCCCAATAAATATTATAATTTAATATTTTAATAAGTTCAAAAGCATTATCATTATAAAGTAGAAAATGAAGAGTTAATAATATTTTGTTATTTTATTGTTAATATATGCTTATCTCACAAATCAAAATTCATGCATGGCATAGTTTTAAACAACATTATTTATAATAATTTTTAAAAATTTTATCAATTTAAATAGTAATAAATCCATGATAAACAATTGGAATAATTTCATTTTTAACTTTTAAAATTTTAAATTAAATTAATAGAGCCCCAACTTTATTTCAAGTTTCTAAACTTTTGAAAGTTTGAAACTTAAAAAATATCAAAATTGATCCATATACCCTTAAAGACGCGCTTCACCTCCTCACTAGCCCGTGTGAAGTACGAGTTTAAGGGTATATTGGTCAGTTTGATTTTTCTTTTTAATTTTTAATTTTAAAATATTATAAATTTAAATAAACTTTGAATGGTTTATTTATTTAAAATTAAAGTTTGAAAGGTTCGTATTTTAAAAAAACTTTAAACAATTTTTTATTTATCTTGAGTAAATTACACCAACACTCCTTGTATTATTACAATCTACAGCCAGATAAGAATTTAGCATAAATCAACAAACAATCCCTTTGGCCAGACATTGACCATTTAGTTGTCGTCAATATTTTCATTTGATTGTGTTGACTCGTTGCAATTACCATTTTGCCCTTATGGAATTTGATAGTGGCAAGTCTCACTGATATACTTGTCACCTCAACATGCATTTAATGATTGCTTGCTTTCCTTTTTTTTTTTGTCCCACATGTTAGATTTAATTTTTTAAAAAAATTATTATGTCCAACAGATTTAATAAAACATTATTATAATTTATTTTTTTAAAAAAAATTGTGTTGTGGTTACCAACGATCACTTTTTCCTGCATTATAAAGTTGAATAGCAAAGCCATACTTACCAGCAACATTTTTTATTTGGATATATATTGGTTTCTAATTGTTGTCAAGCATCAATGGATGGTTCAAGTAGCTGTAGCAATGCAAATGCAAGTGGGCACAGTGGTAAAATCAAATTCGAAAATGAAAGATGTAACTGTCGAAGAAGAGTAGTTGTGAGGATTTCAGAATTAGCTGCCAATCCTAACAGGTTGTATTTTACATGTCCAAATGAAGATGATAACAAGAAGTGTGGGTATTTTCGATTTTGGTCTTCTTCAAAATCTACAGATCTTAGTTCCATAACATACAAAGAAAGTGACCAAATGCAGAAAGTCTTTGAAGAACATTTCAGAAACATTAAAGGTAAAGTGGAAAAACTTATTCAAGTCATTAGTTCTAATGAAAATAAAATTCACAAAATCATCCAACAACAAAAGAGCATCTTTAGGTTTATTGGTGCTGGAGAGGAAGCAAACAAGATGTACACAGTAGCTACTGTAGTCTTTTGTTTTCTGTCAATTGTACTATCCTAGTTCGGCATGCATTCCTAGTTGTAAAAATATCATAAAACAAGTAAAAAAAACTCTAAGTTTTGGCATATGTAGTTTAGTAAACATAAACATTCATTATAATCATGTCTAGGCAAATGTTGTTCAAAAACAAAATAATGTGGTAGCATAATTGAAGTCAATAAGCATAAAAGTAACAAACCGGGCATGTCACAAAAGAGATAGTAATGATTGTTCCTAAATAAATGAGACAAACTAAAATAGTACTTTTAAAGTACCCAAAAAAAAACTTGCCCTTAATAGTCTAGCAAATTTCCATAACCTTCTGCTTGGGTAGTCTTGCAGAAGTCCATAAAACTTGCCCTTGGTACACCTGCAATATATCAAAAATGCGATGAACCCCACTGCAAGTTTTAGTGAACACATGATGGAAACATAAAAAACAATGGTAGTGACCAAAACCACACGCTGCTCTTACATCAAAACTAATAGTGTAACGATTGAAATAGTTCATACGATTTATATGCATATACTGGTGAGTTATTTTACAATAGCGGCAGAGCAAACCAACAATAAAACAATAAAGCAATGACTAAACTACATAGTGAAAAAATAGCTAAATTGCAAAAGAAATAGGAAAACTGATGTTATTTGGTTCAAAGCCAAAAGCAAGTCAGAGCTATTTCATTTAACCACTGTCAGCCTTCACTTGTTAGCTGTTATATGCTTTTATACCTCATCAATTCTAAAATTACAAACCAGACCAGTTTTTATAACATCAGAAGGTACACAAATCATAAACCAAAGTACCTAGGCGGCAAACATAAATCAAGGCAGCAAAACGAGAATATTAGTATACATGATTCAACTAGTTTTTTAAATAAAAGTACTTACTATTCTGGGTGTTATTTGGATTTTCTGGAGAAATTGCCTAAGAAGTTCTCAAAGATGCATCAATTCCCATCTCGATACTTAGTTCTTGATGTGGTGGAGTTGAAAATTCTAGGTTTTGCAAGATGGAATAAATACCTTCAGCCCTGAAACCAACTAATCTATATAGTATATTAAAAAAATTGAAGTAATACTTATAACATTTCTTCATTAATCACTCGCATTACCTTGCAAATATTGTAGATGTTGCAAACCCTGAGGTCATAGTACAAAATTATGACCTCTGCTGACCAGTTGGCCTCGAAGTGTCTTGTTCTGCATGATTCATATTGTCCTCTTATTTTCTTCAGCAAGTACATTGACATTTCCAACTCGTTCGACAAAAACTTGATATTCATGTGCAGTGCCTGAAGAACTTGCATAGTCCTGCTCAAAAGTAGGAGCTGATTACTAAACTTGATATATAATACAACCCTAAAACAACCAAAACAATCCTTACCATAAAATTGTATTAAGAAATAATATTACCTTTTAGTCCTTTGCTTTGCCTCTTTGTCATCCAGCTGCCATAATTATACACAATGACACAGGAAAACTTGTATATGTAATTTTAAGATACTCAACAAGTATAGCGCATACAGGTAAGAATGATAAAATTAATTTCACCTTACTTCTCTTCCTACTTGGCCTTGTTGGTTTCTTCCCTAGTGTATGGAAAGCTCTTCTGTTATGGCCTACTTGATGGCAGCGTTTGCATCTACATCCAACCAATCTAGACACGGGGGGTTATTGCTCATTAGCGCCATGTCTCCTCAATTTATTCGGTCATCCAGCTGTTCGTGTCCCTATTGGAGGGAGGATATGAGCAAACTCAACAAAGGGCCACCTGGACTCATATGGTATTGGTTTCATGAAATGTGAATAGGTTCTCGCATACATCTCTTTTGTCATGGAAATATCAACAAATTTTGTTGGCTTCATATGCTTATTCACAATGCAAACTAGAGCATAGGCACAAGGTAGGCCGCTAAGAGCCCAGTAGCTGCAATCACATGTCTTCTTCTCTAACTCGACAATATATTGTATACTACCATCTGGATACTCGAAAGAAAATTCTAAACACTGAAGAGGTGACAGTCCTCGGCCATATCTCATTATATCCCCGAGACTTTTCTGAATGTTGGAAGGAATGATGTGAGTCAATTTCTTGCTTTTTTCATGCATGTCCAAAATTGGCTTTGTGAACATCTTCCTCAACTCTTCTAGCATCTACAAAATTGGCAAAGAACGTACTGGTTTCACCCACTGATTGGTGGTTTCTACGCAGTAGTTAATGATATGGTCAGTCTTCGTCTCAGTATCCATGGTATGTAGACACCAATGCTCCAACAGTATATTCATCGGGTAATTAAAAGCCTCTTCACTGAGCCTTTTAATTAATTCCATCTTCTTTATAAACAAAATCTTGTTCGGCTGCTTGGCAGTTTTTCAGAAATGTTCCTTCAAACAATCCACTTTGTAGTGATGCATAACATTATCAAGAATGTGCTTTGCATAATGCCCGACTCTATGCTTTGGCCAAGCTATATCCAGGCAGTGTCAAAGCCATTATATCTGTCTAACATAAATGTTACAATCCTCTGGTCATCAATACCAACATGTTCCCATAACAACTGTAAAAACCAAGACCAATTGTCAAAATTCTCTTTATTAACAATGCCCATTGCCAGTGGATAAATCCCATTGTTCCCATCTAGACTGATAGCTAATAACAAAGTTCCTTCTAAATGTTCCTTAATATGAGTGCCACTATGCATATGAATGGCCTATAGCAAGCTAAATAACCTTGTTTGTGAGCTTGGAAACTAAGGAAATATTTTGAAAAAGTTTGCAGAACTATTGATCTCTAGGTTAAACCTAATGGTGCTAACATAAACCACTGATCTAGATCTCTTGATCGAATTGCGTATCCATATCGATATAGTTTGCTGAAGCTGTTACGGTATTATTCCTTACCCTATTTTAGTGCATAATTCTTCGCCCTGTAAAGAGTATGATTTGGTACATCCAAACCATACTTCAGGATGATCAACTCTTTCAAATTGTCAATAGAGATACTCTTGCTACCCTAATTACATCCCCAAATTCTTTTCCAATGAATGTTGAGGTAACATCTCTATTGCTATTCACCTGTATACATATGTGTTCATAATTCAGGGTTCAAATAGGAAAGTAAACTTTACTTTCTGTCTCGCTAGTGTGAACCCTCCACTTGAAATCGTCGGCCTTGCATCCAATTGTCACTCGAGAACTTTCATTTTTTATTTTGTCAAGTTTGAACACTTCTTGAATTGAATATGAAAGAACGACCTCCCTAAACTCATTAGCATCAACAATAACTTGGTCTACCATCAATTTTATCTTCCCTAAATCATTTCTCCTAAATGATATGCCAAAATTCTTCCAACGACCAATCTCATCAGCTTCACTATCTGATTCACTTTCTAATATGGATTGGTACCTACACCCATGTTCATGAACCTCTATTCATCGGCATCGAACATGCTATCATCTGAATCTTTAGCAATATCTATATAAGGAGCCAATTGCTGATTCTAAACTTGGGCATCAGATATATTATCTTCCTCCACTTTATAGCTTTTACTATCACTAATGTCTTAAACAACAAGGTCTTCCTCAACAAAGCTTAGATCATAAATACCAGCTTCACCATTTGAATTCTATTATGGTTCAGGCTCTGAGGAGACATATGGTTCTTCTGGTAATTTTCATTAAAGTCATATCTCAATTTCGACCAACAACACTTTTTCATTGTCATCTTCTATCAGTAGAGACAAATTCACACCGCTTGACCTAAACCTATTATCCCCACCGCTTTGTCTATTGGGCCCTTTCATTGGGCTTTGAAATTCTATTCCACCAAAACCACTATTTCCATATCGCGACCCAAAACCATCTGCCGGACCTTCCTGTTATCTACTTCATCATTAATGATTATCACTGGACACCTTCCTTCAAATGATGGGGTACGTTGGAGGGAATAAATTGTTTCTTTTGTGGCGTTTAAGTTTCGCTTATCATATGTACCCTTACTTGGTATTAATGTCATCAGAGAAACTAAATCAACATGAAAATAGATGGTTGTGATTTTCTTATCCAAAAACTCATTTAAAATCTATAATGGGGTTACATCTTCTAGTACCGATATGACGTCCTTGTTCCATGGAAGAGGAACCTTCATAGCAAATTCCTTGTCTGGATTAGGATCTTAACCATAGCAACATATGAAACAGCTGATGTGAATTTATCTCAGAAATACAATGTCATGATCAAATATGACTAGTGTTTCTTACCTCTCAACCCCATTGATGGTAGCCAGGGTAAGAAATGACATCCTACACATGACAAATATGTTATGTAATACGAAACATAGAACTAGTTACATAATCATCACCCATTTGTCTCACAAAAACCTTATCCAACATACAATTGTAATTACCAAACGAGACAAACCCTATGCTTTGTTATCATATTACATTCAAAGAGATAAAAAAACTATCATACAGATAGCCATAACTTCATAAACATCTTTCTATATATATATATATATACACACAACAGTTCATAATAAATCACACCCGTTTGCAACAAGTAGTTCCAAATCCTCAAGTTTCATAACAACAACAAAAAAGACCTATGCAAACAACAAATTCAGATACACTTCCTCTACTTTCAGAACAATAACATAATGGAGACATACAAATAACAAAATCAAACATATATTAAAACCCTAAAATCAAAAACACATTCATTAGTTTTTATCCACACAAATAGTTAAAACAGAACAATAAAATAAAACCCAAAAAATAAAAAGGAAAAATGGTACACTGAATTCAACGAACCAAAACCCTAGAATCTTACCTAAAGGAAAATCGCTAAACTACTCTGGTTCTCTGTTTGACCACTGTAAACCTACAAGAAAAAATCACAGCATAACAACTCAATTAAACGTAACAACTTCATACTACGACACCCCTAATTCGTAGAACAAGATAACAGAACCAATTTTGAATATGACGATCATCAACCACACTGTTTCAGCCTTTTACCTTTACTATGACTGTTCTGTTAATTACAAATGGAGAAGAAACACTTGCTTTGTCGCGTTTTCTTCTCTAGTGAAGTTCAAAATACTCAAGTTCTTAATAACTTGTACAGACACAGAAAGATTTCAAAAGCTCTTTGTGAATGATAGAGTGAAGAGTGGAAAAGTGGGCTTTTAGATTGCTTTGTATTCCACTCAACTTTTCCCGCTCATGTTATTTTATTCGTGTAATGAACATAATTTACCTTCCCCCGATATGCATTAAATGCGATGTATATGAAATGATTAACGGCAAGCAAACGGTCAACATCGGGTCAAAGGGCCTATTTGTTGATTTCCACTAAATTCTTATCTAGCTGTAGATTGTAATGGTATACGGGGTGTTAGTATAATTACTCTTTATAAATTAAAAAATATATATTATTGTTTATCATTATCTTATAAATTTTTAAAACTATAATATATAATTGTATAAAAAATAATTTAAATAAAAGTTAACTTCTTGCAAAATCCCGAGAAATAGTTACAAATAAAAGCCAACTAGGTCTAATGTCATAAACTATAAAAATATTATTGAATTTTGTTAAACCAGAGCCTGGAACAGGTTACCAATACAAGTTCTAGAGATCTAATCTCAAAAATCTAAATTCTATTTATTTCTCCATTCAGAAAATGTCTCAAACCCAATAATACTATCAATTATAATAACTAATATATGATAATTAAATATGAGCAAATTGAAAAATAAATATGAACTCTGGAATCTATATACTTATATAAAACAGTTCCGAATTTGATGATGTGGCATATTTAGAATTGCTCTATTCTATTTATATATTTGACTCCAATTTTTACATTATTCACACAATAGCCATTATAAAAAATATTAAGCATATAGTATTTTATGTATATTAAAGATAAAGATAAAATTAATGTAAATAAATAAATATTAGTTAAACATGATAAGTCAACTCTTCCACTTCCTGTATAACTGTGTTGGCTATCTCACTTTTTAACTATAGCAACACATTAGATAATTAAACTTTTATACCTCGTCCCTCCCATATTAGTTACAACATTATTCATCAACTAATATTATTTCACATGTTGTGACTTATGATTAAAAAAAATATAGTCAAGTGAGATCTTTTTTTATTCATTTTAATGTCTATTTTTTAAATATAAAATTATCATAATTTTTAGTCGTGTATAATTAAAAAAATTAATGTTGAAATTATACATTGCCAAATGTACAAAAAGCAAATGTTGCAACATTAGTGGGACAGAGAGAGTATTTCGTTTGTTACTATCTTTATCTCTCATCGCTTCTCCTCTTATCAAATGTACTTTGATGGTGGTGATGAGAGCTCATATATGCAAGTGAGTGAGAAGTTGTGTTGTTTTCGGATTCTTCTTTAACATATTTACTTATTGACTGGGCATGAAATGCACAACATTTCTACCTTATTTTATTTACCATTCTAGGACTTTATTGAATATATACTATCTAATTGCTCTATTTTTGTATTTGTTGATAGTCTGCAGGCAATTGTGGGAAATTGAAGGTTTTTGAGGAATTAAAGCTTGATTTGCCAAAGACTAGTCAAACAAGACCAAGTCAATTGGGTTTTATCGGAGTTGTTATATTTTTTAACTCTCAAGATTTGAATTGAAATCTAAACGATTGGAGATTTTATTAGAGATTTTTAGGAGTTCGTTTAAGATTTTCTAGGGAGTATTTATTTAGAAAAAGAACGATTGTATAGCTTCTTCATTCATTGTGAGTTTTATCTGGAATATTGAAAACACTTAGAATATTTTATTTTCTCCTGTATGATCAATTATTTTAAGCCAATGAAGTTCGCCACGCCCATGAGGAGTTAAACGAACCTCATCCACCTAAGTCGATTCTAATTACTCGTGTTGTGAGAACTGTTTTGTTTGATTCTAATTATTTTGTTCTGCTATATTGTTTGATATTTATGTATTCTCTATGGGCATGGCCAAATGCACATGTTGATTCTGATTAGTTATTTAAGTGCGCAATTGATTGATTAATTAGACTTAACACATTGCATGTCAAATAGCTCGTAGTTAATTTGACCTAGGTAATGTTGAGAGTGCATAATCGTAATTCAAGAACGGTCGTACCAATTCAATTGGTTATGGTCACGGGTATTTTCTAGTTTTTAATGCGATCTACGTTAGATCAGTGATTGATTCAAAGGGTCGTACCCGGTCAGTCTATCTAGGAAAAGATTGGTTATTTGGCACGTTGTCAATAATTATAACTGTGACTATTTAACGGTATAGATATTTTTAGTTTCGATGATCAACACTTAATTTAAATAAATTGACTTAGCTGGGTACTTAATTATAACTGATTTTTAATCTTAAATTTAATTTTAGTTTAATTAATTGCATATTCTCGAAACCCCCCATTCACTTTGATTTGGTCAATACAATTACATTTATTGATTTCCGTTCTCTGTGGATCGACCTTGTTTGCTACAATTTATTGTGTTTGTAGGTTAAATTTAAATATTGACGGAATCGGCACCTGTCAAATTTTTGGCACCGTTGCCGATGAACGATATCAATCAATTTTGTTTCTATTTATGACCAGATTCTTTTTTTTAGTCGTGCCTTACTTGTGCCCGTAGCGTCAGATCAAAACACATATTCTGAAGATGTTTGACATAACAGGAAGACACCGATGGCTCCTAGAATCAGATTTAACGACAAATGAGGTAAGTGATTTTCATAATTAGATTAAAGAATTAACTGCTGCGGTTTATCAATTAGTTGCAGGTGAAGCTAAACAGTCATGCCCACATACAAGGCTTTGTGAAATTTGTGCTACATCTGGACACTCGATTGATGCGTGTCTAACATTGCAAGATGGTACCCTTGAACAATTTGATGCAGAAAGATTTTACAATCATGATTCCTATTACATTAGATATGATGAAGGATGGACAAATCACCCTAATCTGGGATATAGGTCAACGAACTATCAATTGAATGAACCAATTCCCCAATATCAGAATGACCGATATTCAGGTAACTATTTATATGATATTATTGAGCAATTGATGACTAACACACAATAATTTCAACAAGAGACCAGGACGAGCATAAAGAATTTGGAGAAGCAAATGAGTCAACTAGCCACTGTTGTAGGCTTGTTAGAATCGCAAGGAAAGCTTCCCTCACAAACAGAGCTAAACCCAAAGAACATCGGTCTTGTTACCTTGCAAAACGGAAAAGAATTGATAGACGATCTTTGTGCCCATGATAAGAAAATCTTAACTGATCATTGTGCCCATAATAAAGGGTTGAAAGAAGACATTAACGTGGAAACCCTAACTCAAGGGAAGAACCATGCCCATAGCAAAGGGGCTCAATTGGAAAAAGAGATCGACATCAAAACAAATGACCGTGTTGTACTGGAAAAGCTAAAATTCCTAGAAATTAAACCACGATTTATGGGGATACTTGAAGAGACCAAGAGGGACAGTGAAGAAAAAGATAGCTTTGAAACTTTCAACGAGGTAGAGGATGAAGATGCGCATGAACAGAACACGTTGAAGCATCTGGTATGTACTAGTTCATTTTTTCTAATGCCCATAACTAAGTTACGACTACCATTTGTTATGCAGGTGTCGAATTTGAAGTTATACTATAAAGGATTTCGAGTTGGAACATCAGGTTAGCTTCAGTTTAATACGACAATAGCTATTGGATGAAATTTGAAGTTGTGTTCTCTAGCCTGTGCCCACAGTTCCTACCTCCACAATATTCAAGGAAGTATCTATCTACCTTTTCTTTGGTTTTACTGAATTGAATTATACATTGGGATAATGTAATTGCTAAGTATGGGGGAGGATATTATCTACATCTTTATTTTAACTTTCTTTTTAGGTTGTTAAGATTATTTTTTTTCCTTTTGGGATTTTTTTAGGTTGTTTAGATTATTTCTTTTAGTATTTTATTTTTTTTTCTTTTTAGTCTTGTTTTCCAACTCTTTGGTTATTCTTTACTGCTGCCTTTAAGGTGAACTTTTTGTGCCTTTTTGTTGACTCACTCTTAATAATGAATTTTTAGATTGATTTGGGATTGGAAGCTGTGTAATATATGAGACTTAATTGTTGTGTGTGCATAAGATACTAGCAGATGCTTTTCAAGCTTATGATAATTTAATTTAGAATTCTCCAATGCTAGGATACTTGTGAAAATAGAAGGCAGTTAGTTAGTATACAATATAGCGGGAAAAAAAAAAGAAAAAACAAAGGAAAAATAATATTAGGCATTGATCATGTGACTCAATATCGTCAGTTGGGATTAGTGGATCGGCATTAATTCCCCTTAAGTTTTTTTATGTATGGAGCCACTGATGATAGGAGGGTTGTCCCCTTTATGGGCCGAATTTAGTCCGACCAAAGTCACGCATTTTTAGTTTTTCTATTCTCATTTGCCAGCCGGAATAGGTGACACGACACTTATTCTACTTAAGTGGCTTATGTATGGAGAAGCCAATGATTGGAAAAGGGTTTAGTACCTTTTTGGGGGCCGTTTAAACCTAGAAATAACTGGATGTGTTGATTTGAAATGTCTCGCTGGTTATTTAGGGTCAATAAAAAAAAACAAAAAAAACAAAAAAAAAAAACAAGACCTGACCAATGGCTTTTAGTATTTGTTTTATGTTATTATCCACTGCTTGAACTGTGAAGAAAGCTGAAAGTTTACTTATTTTCTTGTGGTACTGGTGTAGAGGATTCTTTCGTAAATTATAAAGATGGAATTTAAATATGCGTGTTTAATCTGATGACAACTCCTTTTCTTTTAATTATTCATTATTTTGGGTGATTATACTTTTACTGTGGGCACAGTTGAACATAGTTAATTCCTTTTTTGCACCAGTTTTGTGAGAACGATTAAATGTTCTTTTAAGTTGGTCATGCGCATACTTGAGGGCAAGTATAAAATAGTGTGGGGGAATTTGATTGGGCATGAAATGCATAATATTTCTACCTTATTTTATTTACAATTCTGGGACTTTATTGAATATATACTATCTAATTGCTCTATTTTTGTATTTGTTGATAGTCTGGAGGCAATTATGGGAAATTGAAGGTTTTTGAGGACTTAAAGCTTGATTTGCCAAAGACTAGTCAAACAAGACCAAGTCAATTGGGTTTTATTGGAGTTGTTATATTTTTTAACTCTTAAGATTTGAATTGTAATCTAAAAGATTCGAGATTTTTATTAGAGATTTTTAAGAGTTCGTTTTACATTTTCTAGGGAGTATTTATTTAGAAAAAGAACGATTGTGTAGCTTCTTCATTCATTCCGAGTTTTATCCGGAATATTGAAAACACTTGAAATATTTTATTTTCTCCTGTACGAGCAATTATTTTAAGCCAATGAAGTTTGTCACGCCCATGAAGAGCTAAACGAACCTCATCTAGCTAAGTCGATTCTAATTACTCGTGTTGTGAGAACTGTTTTCTTCTGCTATATTGTTTGATATTTATGTACTCTCTATGGGGCATGGCCAAATGGACATGTTGATTATGATTAGTTATTTAAGTGCGTAATTGATTGATTAATTAGAATTAACACATTGCATGTCAAATAGCTCGTAGTTAATTTGACCTAGGTAATGTTGAGAGTGCATAATCGTAATTCAAGAACGGTCGTACCGATTCAATTGGTTATGGTCACGGGTCTTTTCTAGTTTTTAATGCGATCTACGTTAGATCAGTGATTGATTCAAAGGGTCGTACCCGGTCAGTCTATCTAGGAAAAGATTGGTTATTTGGCACGTTGTTAATAATTATAACTGTGACTATTTAATGGTATAGATATTTTTAGTTTCGATGATCAACACTTAATTCAAATAAATTGACTTAGCTGGGTACTTAATTATAATTGATTTTTAATCTTCAATTTAATTTTAGTTTAATTAATCGCGTATTCTCGAAACCCCTTATTTACTTTGATTTGGTCAATACGATTACATTTATCGATTTTCGTTCTCTGTGGATCGACCATGTTTGCTACAATTTGTTGTGTTTGCAGGTTAAATTTAAATATTGACGGAATCGGCACCCGTTACTTATTCTTTTATTTTTATTTAAAAATATATATGTATTCTAAACGTTTCACTTTTGAATTATTACGTTCTTCTCTATCTGGATTCAACTGATTGTATTCATTTTTATTTTGGCATATCTTGTGTTTAGATCTGTTTTCTTTATCACATGTTCAATAAATCATCATTTTTCCCCCTCTAATTTTCACTCTTAATCACTCAATAAAATGATAAATAATTCACTAATTAAAGTTTGAAGGTATAACGTGAAAGTTTTTCAAATATTAAAAAGAAAAAAAAAGAAAATGTAGAGTTTAATACAAGATAGTATTCATCGGTGTTTTTGACAAAATATGTTAAAATTCTATAGATTTGTGGTAGATTTAATTCTTTTGTAGGTATTTAATTTCATAATAAATTTAGTTTTCATAATTCATTCAAACAAAAAGGGGAAAAAAACATATGCATTATATTCTAATAATTTCTCTTTATCATTACATTTGATCATTATTATTAATGTGTTTTTAAAACTGGTTTTATTTTTTTCAAAAAATAATGAGTAAAAAAGATCTCCATCCATAATAAATAAAAAAATTAAAAAATTAGTAATCGTTATCCATTAGTGCTTTAATAATCAAAATAATATTAAACGAAAAATGAAAAGATTAAAACAATAAGTTATGAGTATATAATGAAAAGATTAACTAATGAATGTATATATATAATAAGGTTTAAACTAATATTAATATGGATTAATCCCAAAAAATTACCGCAAGTTTGCTAAATTCTTCAAAAAAAATTACACTAATTTGAATTTTCTCCATTTTACCACTTTTATGTTAATAGATGTTGGGTTACTATTCATCTACAAAAAGTGGTAAAATGGAGAAAATTCAAACTGATGTGGTTTTTTGGAGAATTCAGTAAACTTGCAGTAGTTTTTTTGGGATTAACGCTATTAATATTATCAAATAACTAATTAATATCAAATTAATAATAATAATAATATTTGAAAAGATAAAACCTGCTCACATTCCCTACCAATTAACCGGAATCAATTAAGTTTATAAATTTATAATTTAATACTTTAATAAGTACATCAACACAATCATAATAAAGCGGAAATTGAAGGGTTGATAATATTTTGGTTACTTTGTTGATATAAATATATATGTTATCTCACGAATCAGTATCTACGTATTGAATGTATCATATAGTTTTCAATAATATTATATATGATATTTTTTTTTTTAAAAGTTTATCAATTTAGATAGTACTCAAATTCATTATAAATCATTTTTAATTTATAAATTAAAAAATATATTATTCTTTATTATTATATGTTTTTTAATTATATTATACAATTAAATTAAAAAGTTGTTAAATATCTTGCGCAAAGCAGGAGAATATTATCTAGTTACAATTATTTTAGTTATAAAAAAATATTATTCATAACAGTAAATCATTTAAATAGCTATTTAAATATGTTTACTTTTTTTTTTGGAATAAAATTAAATAATTTTGTTTAATGTATAAATTATGAAAAATTGTATAAGAAAATACTAACTTATCTCATTGTTTTTCAAATAATTATTTTAATTTAATTAAGTAACTATATATTTTTATTAACCGCATGGAGAGCAGTTCAGCTATCTCACAATTAATATTAATGGTCAAGTGACAAAATATATATATATATATATATATATATTAATTAAAAATCAGTATTTTTAAGAGTTTCAAATGTTTAACCACAATTTGTGAATGTTACTAGTTTGGTTAATAATAATTTAATTAGTTGATATAATTCAAAACGCTAAATTTTAAAATGTTGATAATAATTTTTTTGGTAAGTTTTAAATTAGAAATTTATTAAAAAAAATCAAACTATATTAAATAGAGCTTATAGTGAAACCTATTATAATAATATATAATAGTTTCAATATTATTTTTTATTATAATATTTTATTATTAAAATTTTTATGACATTGTTTTGGTTTTTTAGTATGTATATTTTTTTTATATAAAATTAATTAATACTTGATATTAAAATACTAAATATTATTAAAATTATTACTTAATTGTATTATTAATAAATATTAAAATATTTAAAATATTGTATTATATATTTAAAAGTGGTAGTACAAAATATATCTTAACGAGAGTAGATTATTCTTTTAACAATATTATTTTTGGATTAAAACAATTAATAATAATATGATAGTTAATTACCAAAAGTTATATCACTAATCTACCTAGTCAAGTGGCTAATATAATTCGTCACTATTAATTACTATTATAATCCGTGAACTGTTAGCCCTTTAATAATAATAATAAAAAATTAAATTAAATTGAATTCCAGACGTAAAATTCAAAATCACCAGCAGAGTCTCCACCGACATGGCTGAAAGAGCCCATTATTAAGAAATAAAAACTAAAAAATAAAAAATAAAAAAATATATAAAACAAAAACTTAACTTAGGGTTTCCTTGACTATGATTACCGGACCACCATAGCCTATACGTACACATAATTCATCATGGCAGGGAATCGAGTACTTATAACATTCTTTTAACTTCTAGGTGTATTTGTGGTATTAATAAATAATTAAACTCCCACCGGCGGTTTGGGTGGTTCATAAAAATTGAGGTTTGGTGATAGTAGTCCTAAAAAGAACTTTTTCTATACTGCTTTCTAAATTATTGTTTTGAATTTATTAAAATACTTTTTATTCTATAGTAGTAAATATAATTTAAATAATTATATTTATTTTTTTAATTTTATATTTAACTGTTATTTTTTATATTACCAAAAAATACTTTAGTGGTTGATTTTAACTATTAACACCGAACATAACCTTTATTAGGTGTAATTTGAAATCGAACTGCTTAACAATAGATTTTAATCGCTTATGAGGAATACAACATCTACCATATGCAATTTGGAGCAATGTAAGAGATTAAAAATTCAATCACTTCTTTTATTTATTTATTTAATTATGACTTAAACCTTTCATTTCATATTAGAGCCATAATTGTCATTATTTTCAGAAGTATTAAAAAAAAAAGGCCTATATTCAATTTTTTTCAAAACTAATTCTTCTGAAACTTTGTTTGCACTCCATAAGTTACGCTGACTTTTATTACCCTTAATTTAAAAATTTATTAACAAAAATACCACTTAAATAGATTTCATGTTATATTTAAAAGTGAAAGACCTTTCTATCCTTAAATATAATTAATCAATAAAATAATTTTAAAAATAAAAAATAAAAATAGATTTCAATCAGATTCATCGGTTCTCCTCTCCCAAATCATTATCACCACTCCTCTTCCTCCTCCTCCACCTCTACCAAATCATCATTTAATCTCACTGACATCACTCACCATCCTCCTTCACCACTTCCGTCTCCGCCACTTCCTCTCTGCAACATCTATCTCAGCCACTTCCATCTTGACAACATCTGTCTCCGCCTCCACCTCTCCTTCATCGCTTCCATCTCTATAATGTGACTCTATCATCTGTTCCATTATCCATCTTTTCTTGCTTCAGTCATTTACTCCAATAAAAGGTACGAAATTGGAATAGATTGCACAACCTCTCTTTGCTCTATTCGTTTTGATCTTCACAACCTTCAAATATTGACGTTTCTCGCAGATACCAAGTCATTCGACGGTTTATTATACATTCCTTAAAGACGATGCAGATCTAGCAACGTCTTCCCCCTCAAAGCTCAAAGATTGTTTCATTGCTTGATATAGAGAAGGCCCACCCATCATATGTCATTATTCAGTATTTTGTTCAATTTTCTTGCTAAGCTACAACACTATTTATACTTTGTCACGTTATTGGTTTTTGTTGAATGCTCTCCTAATTTTATTATATATAACATTTTTGTGAATTGCTTGTGGCATGTGAGCTTCTAGTGGTATCACTGTCTTTAGGTAGATGTTGAGGTTAGATATTAGGCTAACTGTTATGACTTTTAATTGTTTGATTAAAGGTCTCTATGAGGATGGTAGTATCTTTAGAGCTTTACAGATGTTCAAGAATGTGACCACGCTTGGTTGCAAGCCATATGTAGTAATTTCACAATGAAACCATCTCCTGCGTGCTACAACAAAAATCAAACACAAAGCCGGCATTTCTTGCCCAATATATCTCCACAAGGATCATTTTTTAAATATTTTCATATTTATTAACAACTTTTCAATTTCTAGGAGCTCTTTTCAAACTCCTTTAGAATCGACTCAACTTGGCTAAGACCACAGACCAACCCCTAAAGGGGTTTTTTGGTCGAATTCAAGTTCAAATAAAGATTACAAAAACAAATGGTTTACCCATCTTGAGTGGACTAAGTGTTTCCTTCACCATCTAAACAATCTACTCTTACATTTGGGAATACTCTTGATAATACACCAACAAATGATGGCCCCTAATTTTCATTTTTTACTAATTTCATAATGAAACCATCCCCTGCGTGCTACAACAAACGTAAAACACAGAGCCGACCTATCATGCCTAACGGATCTGCACAATGATCAATTTTGAAATATTTTCATATTTATTCACAACTTCTCAATTTCTATGAGTTATTTTCAAAATCCCTTAGAACCGGTTCGACATGGCTAAGACCACTGACGAACCCTTAAAGGATGTTTTTTTTTTGTGTCGAATTGAAGTGCAAACAAAGGTTTCAAAAGCAAATGGTTCATTCACCACCAAAATAATCTACTCTTACATTTGGGAATACTCACAAACTAAGGACGGCCCATAATTTTTTTTAGTAATTTCACAACAAAACCATCCCCTACGTGCTACAATAAAAATTAAACACAAACTGGAATTTCCTTTCTAATGGATCTGCGCAATGATCGTTTTTTAAATGTTTTCATATTTATTGACGGCTTTTCAATTTCTATGAGCACTTTTCATACTCCTTTAGAACCGATTCGACTTGGCTAACACCACTGACCAACCCCTAAGGGTTTTTTTTTTGTCGAATTCAAGTGCAAATAAAGGTTATAAAAGAAAATGGTTCACCATCTTGGGTGGACAAAGTGCTTCATTCACCACCTAAACAATCAACTCTTACATTTTAGAATACTCATTATAGTACAACAACTAGTGGTGGCCCTTTTTTTTTTTTATTAATTTCATAATGAAACCATCCCCTCTGTGCTACAACAAACATAAAACACAGAGTCGGTTTTTCCTGCCCAACGGATCTGCACAATGATCGCTTTTGAAATGTTTTCAAATTTATTGACAACTTCTCAATTTATATGAGCTCTTATCAAACTACCTTAAGACTACTAACCAACCCTTAAAGGAGGTTTTTTTTTGTCAAATTCAAGTGCAAAGAAAGGTTACAAAAGCAAATAGTTCACCCATCTTGAGTGGATTAAGTGGTTCCTTCACCACCTAAATAATCTACACTTACATTTGGGAATACTCATGATAGTGCACCAACTAGGCGTTCCCCCTAATTTTTTTTAGTGATTTCAAAGCGAAACCATTCGTTTCGTGGTTCAACAAACATCAAATGCAAAGTTGGCCTTTCTTGCCTAATGGATTTGCACAAAGATCACTTTTGAAATGTTTTCATATTTAATGACGTCTTTTCAATTTCTATGAGCCCTTTTCAAACTCCGTTAGAACCGATTCGACTTGGCTAACAATGCTGACCAACCCCCAAAGGGGTTTTTTTTGTGTCGAATTCAAGTGCAAATAAAGGTTATAAAACCAAATGGTTCACCCATCTTGAGTTGAACAAGTGCTTCCTTCACCACCTAAATAATCTACTATTACATTTGGGAATATCTATGATAGTGCACCAACTAGGGGTGGCCACTATTTTTTTTTTAATTTCACAACGAAACCATTCCCTGCGTGTTAACACAAACATCAAACAGAAAGCCAACCTTTCCTACCCAATGGATCTGCACAAGGATCAATTTTGAAATATTTTCATATTAATTGACAGCTTCTCAATTTCTATAAGCTCCTTTCAAACTTCCATAGAGTCAATTCAACTGAGTTAAGAGCACTAACCAACTCCTAAAGTGGTTTTTTTTTTATTGAATTCAAGTACAGACAATGGTTACAAAGGCAAATGGTTCACCCGCCTTGAGTGGACCAAGTGCTTCCTTCACCATCTAAATAATCTACTCTTACAGGTTGGAATACTCATGATAGTTTACCAACTAAGAGTAGCCCCTAATTTTTTTAAGTGATTTCACAATGAAACCATCCCCGTGCGTGCTATAACAAACATCAAACACAAAGTCGGCATTTCCTTCTCATTGGATATGCCCATGATTGGTTTTGAAATGTTTTCATAATTTTTGATAGCTTTTCAATTTCTATGAACTCTTTTCAAACCCCCCGTATAAGAAATTTAGAACATACCGAATATAATTCATAATTTATTGTATCTTCAAATAAATATGTTTGGAAATAGACGCAATAAATATTCCTCAAATTTTTTAATATAATACATAACACTTATAGTCACCAACTAATCAACTATAAATCGTCAAACTAATATTCCTTTCCAGTAGAAGCAAACTTCAAGTTATTATCATCCATAAGCTACACACAACCTCCTGCAAAACCTAGACTAATCATGATCTTTCTTGAATATTATATGCCTACAAAAAGTCAGCCATATTAGAAAATATAATCAAATCAATTAATCTAAAAAAAAAAAGAAATAGTTAGTCAATTAAGATCAAATTAATTTAATAAGGAAAAGGAAATAACTCATATCACATCATCAAATCAAATCAAATAACAACGCAAATAATATAATTAATTAAAACCAAATTAATCTATCAAATAAAGGAAACAACTTATATAAGAAAATATAATTAAATTAGGGTCATTTGTACTATTGAGCTTTTTTATTAAAAAAATTATAATTTTAGACCAACATTAAAATTTTTACAAAACTAAATTTTTCATTTTTTTTACAAAAATAGACCAAAATGACCACCTTACCCTTCGATATTAAAAAAAAAAAATTACACAGCAGTTTCCCGGTATTACATACTTGGAAATAGAAAAAATTGAAGTTTAGTTTCCAGTGTGTAATACCGATAAGTAAAAAATCATTTCTCGGTAGTACACACCAGGAAACAGACTTGAATTTTGCCTGTTTCCTGGTGTGTAATACCGGGAAGCAAAAAATCATTTCCTGGTATTACACACCAGGAAACAGGCAAAAATCAAGTTTGTTTCCTAGTGTGTAATACTAGGAAATGATTTTTTGCTTCCTGGTATTACACACCTGGAAGCTACAAAATTTTGCCTACTTCCCGGTAGTACATACCAGGAAGCTCATTTTTTGCAATTTTTTTTAAAGTTCATTTTTACAATTTTTTGAATAATAAAGTTTAAAAGTGAAAAAAATTTAGAGTTTGTCTAAAACTAAAATAAAAAAGTTGATACGATCTAATTTTGCGAATTTTCACATTAAATTATTTTAACTTAAAAAAATAAATTAAGATCAAATCAGTAAACAACCCATATAAGAAAAAATGAAATCAGCAAAACAAGAACATTATCAATTCAATATCAAAAGTAAGGTTTAGGATTTGGTGCATCTATCATTTGAATAACAACAAATAAGAACAATAATAAGACCAATTATTATGTATCAATATCAAAAGTAAAAATCTCAAGTTCAAAATGACAATATCATTTATCTCAAGTTGTAAAGGACGACATGTACCTGAAATGTAGTAAAATGATTGCCTAATTAGAACAAACATTACAACTCATGTTATATCAAATAAAATGAATGTTAATCAACAATTATGTTATTCTATTTCATAAGTAATTAAACTTCTTCCAATAAATTGAACTTTCATCAAATATTGTTTACATCAATAAGAACAAGACAACTTAAACAATCAATATCCTACATATCAATAGTTTTATTATTCTTCTTCATAAGTAATAGAAGTTCTTCAATCAATTGAACGTTTATCAAATATTATTTACATCAACAAAAACAAGACAGAACTGAAACATTCAATATCATACATATCAATTCATTAACATTATATTCAAACTATAATTGCTCAAAACACAAATCCAATTACGTTTATGAAAAATTACACATCAATTGAGCACTTCCTGCAATAATTCAAATTGATTAGTTGTAAACATAATCAGCAATGTCTTCACCGCTGATGAAAATAACCCTACTATAATCCTTAAATTAGAAACTTATCAATGACGCTTCTACATCGATACAACATCTAATTCATGACATTAATAACCAATAACATACCTAGGTTAAGGTCTGAGAACAGTCCAACTGACGCCGATTAACCCAAATAGCTTGGATAGTCGGAAGATACAAATCAATAAAAATCGAGGATAGATAAATTAACAATGACACAACAATTCACAGCAGATGAATTCGTCACTTCTGACAAAGCGCAACAACTTAGGATAGCTCTTTGACGCGACGTTGCAAGAGGGAGGAGATGTGGAAGGCAATAGTCAACAGAGAAAGAAAGAAGAGGCGATGTCAAAATGGAGACAGCCACTATGGAAGTGAATCAAACATTTGAACAAATATACAGATAACCCTAAACCATTTTTTTTCCTTCAAATTGGTTCTGGA
Organism: Cardiospermum halicacabum; assembly: GCA_031304145.1. Taxonomy (NCBI): domain Eukaryota; kingdom Viridiplantae; phylum Streptophyta; class Magnoliopsida; order Sapindales; family Sapindaceae; genus Cardiospermum; species Cardiospermum halicacabum. Next base: position 15,006,646 of record JARJHC010000107.1, on the reverse strand, counting down.
TCATTAGGGGTAGATTGGGTACAACCTTTTTTTATCTAATTTTTCTTAATTTATTAATTCAATTTTAAATTACAATGGCAAATGAGTTAGCACAGCCTATAGAGTGCAAACAAAGTTTTAAAAGAATTACATTTGCAACAATTTCAGAATGAGCCTACTTTTAAAATTCAATCTTTCATAGTCCATTTTAAAAAATTCCCAAAATTTTTTTATCACTTTTTAATTACAGAATTTTTGGCATTATAATTTTGGTGAAACTTATTTAAAATTTCATTATAATTAAATTCTTTAGGTTTTTTTAAAAAATTATTAATTGGAATATTTTTATTTTTAAATTAGAAAAAGGATGAATTTTTTTTATAAGGTCTTAGCAAATTATTTTTTTTTATCAATTTTATTTGCAAACAATAGACTGTACAGATTATAAGACCCTTCAATTTAAAATAAAATTACATTAGAAGTCAGGCTGAACACTTCAAACCGGTTGCAACAAGTTTCAATGATTTTCTTTTTCTTCCTCCTACAACAACATTTATTCTTCTTCCTTTAATAACTTGCCACTTCGACTGCCGTACATCTTTCAACACCTCCCTCTACTTCCGTCAATACCTTTTTCGGGTAGCCTTAATCAACTCAACGTTACCAGAAATTTATTACGTAATATTTGCAATTTACGTCGAAGATATTAGACCAATTTAATTTCTTTTTATTTTTATTACGTAGAAGAAATTACGTTGAAAATATTATCCTAAAATATAAAAGGATAGAGTCAATTTATATTTTAATTATGAGAAGTAAATTTTAAATTTTAAAGAAATGTACATATACAACCAAAAGTAATTTGGTGATTGAAAGGAAGTTTAGAACATAAAAAATAATTTCAAAATGTATTTTATTGCAAAAATAGATTTCTTAATAAAATCAAAAGTTACTTAGATAAAAAAAAAAATAAATTTTTTATTAACCTAGTAATTTTAAATTACATTTTGAATGCGGAAATTGTGAAATGTGACTAATGGACAAAAAATGACTTAGGGTTAGTTAAAAAAGAAAAAAAAAAAACCCATTTTGTCAAACTTTATGCATGAGTCCACTTGTTTCAAATGTTCCTTGCAAAAACCCATTGGTTTTAGACTTTTTTCCTATTAGAAAGTACTGTTTCAAAATCAAAAATGGAATTTTTGTAAGTAACGTTTGAAACTAGTGGATTAATGCAAGAAGTTTGAAAAGGGGTTTTTTTTTGTAATTTATTAAAATGACTTATTAGTGCTAGATCTTGGCCAAATTATAAATTGGGCCCAAAACCACAAAATCCCTTTTAAAACACTCACCACATTCATCAAAACTTTCAAACTAACTCTCTCTCTCTTATTGTGCATTTCATTGAACGTTTATTATGTTTAATACTAGACAATCTAAGAGAGAGTCCAAACTTTTAAAGCTTAAAAAGTAAGGTTCGCATTTCCTTCTTTTGTTTGTTACAAGATGTTGATTGCAAGCATGTCTACCTACAAATTTGCCACGATGTTGATTGCAAGCATGTCTACATTGCAAATTTTCCATGAAGCTGACTAATATTAAAAATTATGGTTCGAAGGCTAATGACAAGCTCATATTGTATGTCGGGCTGGACATGAGCCGAGCTAAGCTGAGTTAGGCCTTAGCTCAGCTCAGCTCTTTTAATTTTTATCGAGCTCGAGCTCGGCTCGTTAAATTAACGAGTTTGTTTTTTAAGCTCAAGCTCAACTCACTTGAAGCTCACGAGCTCACTTCAAGCTCGCGAGCTACTCGAGATCGATAAGTTAACTAGATAACTATACTAATTTTGTATAATTTATATAAAATAATATTTGATTTTGAAAGAAGAAACACTTGATAATATGAATTATATTTTTACATTCCTTTAATTTATAGATTTTTATTTTTATTTTTATTTTCAATAGAAATTATGTGAATCCGCATTCAAATCAGTTTAGCTGGTAAAGTGAATTATATTTTATTTTATTTTATTTTTTATTTATATATCTATATGGTATTAAATTTTATAATTTTAATTAATAAAATTTATCGAGCTAGCTCATGAGCCAACAAGTCGAACACATCCAAGCTCAAACTTAACTCATTTAATAATCGAGCTAAAAAGTAAAGTTCAAGCTTGACTCACTGGCTCACGAACAATCCTTATCGAGCAATTACTAAACCGAGCCACGAGCAGTTCACGAGTCAGCTTGACTCATGTCCAGACCTAATTGTATGGGCATGTAAATTTGATGACGAGCTAATGAGATGATGATTTGTAATAAGAGATTTGCATACATGTGTATGATTTCCATGCTTAAATTGAGTTTGGGGTTATATACTCCCTCCCTCCTACTTTTAGTGATAAAAATATGGTATGAAATGATAAATTAATTTTAACATATGGATTTGTATTAATTGTAATAAAATATTTTAATATGGATAAATATGTAAATTTAAATTTTAATTATACATATAATTTATATACCTATATAAAACAGAACTTTCAACGAGTTCCGCTAAATTTGAAGTGGGACGTTGAGAGTTCTGTATTTGAAAGAAAAAGAACAAAAATGGCTGTTTTCGATTTGCTATGGTTTTAGCAGATAAAAATATTACACGTTATAAGACATTCCTCTCTTCTCTTAATTTGATAATTTTTCTTAGAATTAATTAGGTGACTCCTCATTTCGTCTCCTACATCATATTTTTTTTCCCTTCCGTTCTTCGATTCGCTTTCCCCAATTTTATTTTACTTTTTATTTCATTTGTTTTCTTGTAATAAGGGTACCAAGAGAGCATAGTACGATGATTCTTGAGCGTAAGAAGGAGGCCAATTGGCTCATTGTCGATGAAGGTATCAACAATATTGTCTTCATCAATATTTTTTTATTGAAAATTATATTTATTTGTTTCTATTATTATAGTTGTCTTATGTTTCATCTTTGAAGGATAAGGCCTGATTGTAATTTGATTTAACGATATTTGATCTCTAGAGGGTAAGATGAAGGTTGATTTGATAACGGGTGTTGCAAACATTGACTTTTTATTTGTTTAGATGATGATGTTATGTGTTTATTGTTTAATATCTGGGTATTTGAAAACTAAGATAGGTGTGTATATGGTTGTACTATTTGTACTTTGTATTGAGGAGAATGTTGGAGTGACAGTGTTTTGCAGGGTAAAAGAAGGCGTCGATAGTTTTTGCAAAAGTGGAAGAAAAGTTGAAATGTGTCACGTGGTTTGTCTACGAATTCAAATATAGTGAAGAGATATGTGTTGTGTATTAGAAATTATTTGAGGATGTAAAGTTATTATTTTTATTTATGTGTTGGTTCTGATAAAATGTGATTTAAATTACTTATTATTAATGTAAAGAGGAGATTTTGATTGGGTTTTTTTTTCAGGTATTGGGTTCTGTGATTTGATAACATTTAGTGGAAATTCTATTAAGGGATCTTGATTGATTTTCCAAATAGTAAGAGATGGGTAATCATTGTGGAAAGCTAGTCTTACTTGAACAACCACAAACAACATTCAACCATCAAATCTAATTGACAACAGAAGCACAAGAGAGATCTCATTTTAGTTTATATTCCTCGACTAATTAGCCAAAAATTGATAATTGTGATTCTTCTTCAGAGACAGAAAAGGTTAACATCCTTTTGTGATTTTTTAAAAGTTTCTGTAAATTTTAAATGCAAATTGTTATTCGAAATTTGGAGGAGACTACAATAATTTGTATTGGAATTGGAAGCTTTTTTATCCTATGGAGGTGCATGGACTATGTAATACCCGAATCCCCACTCCGACGGGAAGGACGCGGAGAACGGATGCCACAATAAATAGACGGACAAAAACAATAGAATATAATAGATACAAAGTAGTATTTACACATAAATACGAGACAATAGTCAAAAGATATTTATTATTGAAAGTGAGGCAAATCTGAAAATTTTTTAAATACAATTTAATCATAATAAATTCAAAACAAAAATATTCGAATCTAACTAATCGAAACCAAATCCCAAAATCATGCACAAAGTTCTGATTGTTAAACCAAAGTCAAAATAACAATAAGAAGTCAAAACTGTGAAATTATATGTCAAATGATGACTGATGCTGACATGCGTATAAATATCCTCGGTACTCCACCTGACTGACTGAACTCAACAATTCCATTACAATAGGGATCCAAACATACAAAATAAATAAAAAGTCACAAAGGGTCAGATTATCGATGTCCGATTAGTAAGTCAATTCCCAACAAGCACACACAGAATGTATCTTATATTAACAATTCAAAATGGCACACAATGCAAGTTACTTGCCTAACAAACATTGTTTTCGAAACATGAGCAAACAAGTTGATTAATAATCCAAATTATCCTTATTATAATTCCCTTAAAGTGATCTAGGATATGTGATTACAGATTATTGGACTTACCGTATCAAATTATTGCAATTACCGTCTGAATTAAATTTAAAGGTCGTCAAATTAGTTCGAGAAAATGACTAACGCCGAAATGTGAATTCGGTATGGAGCTCACTACACAACTCGGACATAGAGCACTTTAAGCCTTGTCAAATTCTAGCTAAGCAGTGAACTCGGACATAACAGTTATCATGGATTGCTCCAGTTATACCGAACTGTAATTCGGTTGCTAATTCAGACATAAGGTGTTTTTGGTCTCAAAGTCTCACCGAATTATAATTTGGTATGAAGCTCAGTGAAGAGTTTAGACAGAGACCTAAAACTATCTCCTAGAGTTATACCGAGTTGTATTTTAGTAGCTAAACTGGTACCTAGTTTTGACAGATTGTTTTTCCTTTTGGTCTCTAGATAAACCGAATTGTATTTCGGTACATAGATCAGTAAGGAGTTCAGACAGATAGCCAAGAATACCACCTAAGGTTTGTACCAATTTGTAATTCGGTAGGCAACTCGGTAATCAATTTAAACGGAGAGTATTACAATAAGTCTTGAGGCTCAACGAATTGTAAATTAGTATCTTTCTCGTTGAAGAGCTTAGCCAAAGACTAAATTACACGTTTTCAGCCTATTTGAGTTATGCTTTTTTCTTATTAAACCTCTAAGCATCTAGTTGGGTCTATTATTATCACATATGACCAGTTAGTAGTTAAGAGATCATAGGTTAGAATCCAATCGTCAAACCAAAGGGGAAGAATCAAAACAATTCATAACAAATACACAGAAACAATGTCAAAATTAATTCTTAACTTTAATAGATTTTAGTATATCATATTATTATTAGGTGTTTAACTTACCAGACCTGTCCTTATCTTATTAATCGAAATTAGGAAGAGAAAACAGAAATGGGGTAAGCCCTCAGAATGGATTAAAGATTCCAAAATGATGCCGTCGCATCTAGAATGAGCAAAACTCCAAAATGCATCAGAGATCCCAGAATGATGTCATCACATCCAGAAATAAGTAGGCATCAAGACCTAATACGCTTTCGCGCATTGATGTATACATATAATTTTCCTACAGCATGCTGGTTTTATCATATTAACCTAGGATATGACTTTATACAAATTATAGAACTTGTATTCTCATTTATCATAGAACAATTATTAATACCCGAATCTGGACTTCACTGATTAAATATAATTATTTAAATAGAATCACATGTATAATTCAGATAGTCAAATCAAACTAGTGTACCAAAATGCAAGTTAACATTATAATCCAATTTTAGCTTTTAAGATATATTAATTACATTAAATTGATCATATAATTATAGAGAAATAAGTAGAAATATACAAACGTGGGGGCTTAAACATAGCTATTAACCTGTCAATACCAATCCCAAAACCGAATCACTCCGGCTGATGATCCCCAATTTCATCTATACAAAATTAAGAATAAAATAAATAAATACATACATCCCACAGTTAGGGTTTTAATTTGAGCATTGAAAAGAATCCCAAATTAAACCCAATTAAACCCATAAATAATAATTAAAATCTCAAGGATTTCAAAACCTTAATCAATTGAAATCAAAACCCTAATTTCAAAAACCCTAATTTATTCTTGAAATCCCAAAACAAAATTAAAACGATTTAATCAAGAAGGGAATCAAGATCATTACCTGAAGAAAATGAAACCAGTGAAAATCAAGTTTCCAATCCTTAAAAGATGAAGTTTAGAAATCTACAGCTAGGGTTTTAGTTGAGAAAAAAAAAGAGAACAAAAGTTCATGAGTTTTCGGAATTTTATGAAAGTGATTTCTAAACCTATTATTTCACTTATATACTTATGACTAATGTCTCCATAAATACACATATTTCCTATGAATTTTAATTTGGCCTAAACTAATAAATAATTAGATATTATTTAGAATTCCTTTTTGTCTTCAAAATTGCCTCAAAAGTCAATTCGGTCAAACTGAAAAGTCAGATATTTTTAAATGACCCTTTTACCCTTGAACAAAAATAAAAATAAAAATATTTAAGAATAAAATTTTAAAATATGAAAACGAATAGCCCTAAATTACGAACGTGACTACGCTACCCTACTTAAGAAATTTTGTCCTCAAACATTACGTGAACTAAATAGATACGAATATTGACGTCACATAGCCTATTGTGGTTCCCACGACGCTTCCTCAATCGGGTGGTTATGCTAGAGGACCTTAACTAGGGGCACATTTTGTTCCTCAAAACTTTCACATCCCTAGCCAAAATTTGAACTGGTTCCTCCTCATAACTCAAATCTGGTCGAATCTCAACAGTCTCACACGTAAGGATATGAGAAGGATCCGATCGATACCTTTTTAACATCGATACATGAAAGACATTATGGATCTTCAACAATTAAGGTGGTAAAGCAAGTCCATAAGCAACCGAACCTATCCTCTACAAGATCTCATACAGTCCGATAAAATATGGTGCCAACTTACCTTTCCTACCAAACCGAAGAACTTTCTTCCATGGCGACACTTTCAAGAACACCTTATCTCCGACCTGATACTCAACGTCTTTTCTCTTAAGGTGCACATAGGAGTTCGGCCTATCCGATGTTTCTTAAGCTTCTCCTTAATCAATTTAACTTTATCTTCTATTTCCAAAATCAAATCCGGTCCCACTATCCGAGATTCACTCAACTCGGTCCAGCACAACGGAGTACGACACATCCAACCATACAAAGCCTCATACGGAGCCATACTGATACTTGCCTGAAAACTCCTACATAGTACGTCACATAAATAAATTTACTAAATCGAATTTTACTAATATAGTTGCTACATTGTTAATATTGTATTTGATATAACTCAATAGAACTATTTGTGTCTCATTCAGAATCAAAAATTGAAAAAAAGTAAAACTCTTGAACATATAGTTTTTTATCATCATATAAATGGTCTTATAGCTAAAAAAAACTGTATACATTAACTTAGATTTGTTTGTTTGGCTTTCGTAGACATGAAAACTGAGAGAAGAAGGAAGACTTCTGGAAGTTATTGACCCAAAACTAATTGAATACCTTAAATATGAGGTATTAAGGTTCCTCACAGTCACCTTCTTTTGCACTCAAGCAAATCCTACAAAAAGACCTGCCATGAAGTAGGTCCTAGAATGCTCACTTAACTAGTAGATGTCAACGAAACAATACTGACAGTACCAAGAGTGTACAGACTACACTCAAAATAAGAGTGATGTAAACTCATGTGTGTCATCATCCTTACTAAAGAATAAAGATAAATAATTTGTATATACTTATTCTCTTCTACCATCGGTGAACTCTAAAAATTTGACAGAGATGCTACCTAAGTAGTTGAAGCCTATTTTTGCCTTTTATGACGTATCAAACATAAACAAATTTCCTGGAACTATGGGAAAGATTCATTCCATAAGTGTGGTTATACTTGTTCTTTTTGCCTTACAGATCTTATAGTAATTAATGTTGATGATAACTTTGAATATTCTTTAAAAAAATTCAAGTATTCTTTCTCATTAGATTATCATCATTGATTTAGAATTGTTCTTCCTTTTAGTGGCTTCATTTAACTAACAACTAAAGAATTGACCAAATAAATTAGGAAAAGACATTTACATATTTATATAAGATAACTGACCCTTTTCTTTATATGCCATAGAACAGACTTGTGACTAGTGAATATTATAACATTGAAAATCATAAATAATATTAAATATATATAAACTACTTACCTATATAGTAATAATCATACAATATATTCATATGGGAAAGAAATGAATAGATTCATCTGGGAAAGAGACGAATACTCTTTAAACTGTAGTTAGAGTCTCAGGAGGGGCTACGGAATGCTCTCTAAGTTGCAGTCATCATATTTGAACTGCTACAAGGTTCGAAGGACTCTACTGGTCGCAACAGGTCATGTTTTAGGTTCCTATGACTGTGTGGATTTTGGCGAAGAAGGTTTAGGCTACATGCAAGTAGAAGTGTTCTGCTTAAGTTTCAGTAAAATGAACTTATATTGTATATTAAATTAATAATGAACTTTTAAATAGATCCCTAAACTGAAGAAAAAAATATTAATACACATTACCTTTTAAATGATTTAGATCACCTGTAACATTTCCTGTCATATCTTCTTATACGCCAATGAAAAATCGACATGTGTATAATAAAAAAATAAAAATAAAAAATAAAATCACATGCTTGGTAAACGGATGTAAACTTCAAAATCGTTAGTGAAGAACATAAGACAAGTCAACAACATCACCTCTCTATTTAGGCACCAAACTCATCATCTTCTTCTTCTCCCTTCTTCTCTAAGACCAACTCCAATCACTCTTTAAATTACACACTATTTTGTTGCACAAAAAGGAATATTCCTTTTAACTTTTTCATTCAAACTCTATCCATCTCCAACCACACTTAAACACTATTTCAAAATTAAGGTTAATATATAATTTTAAATTTATGATACACATATTATATTCAAATAATATTGAATAATATCATTATTAGTAATTTATTTATAAATTATTTATATTATATTATAATATATTAATTATATATTTCAATTTATTATAATTATCAATTTATTTAATTTTTAAAAGTATAAAGTACATACTATAACATACTATATCATAATATTGTAATTTAATAAAAGAGAATAGATCAAATTAAACTAAATAACATAATATTGAGAAAATACAAGAGACTTAATGATAATTTGTAAACAAAAACTACTACAATATAATAATTAAAACATAACAATTTTCCACATTTCCATAGCGTTCCCATAAATGTTCGATTAAGGCATTACGAAGATCAATATGAGCTTCTCTATCTCTAATTTGCCTACATCGATCAAGAAATTGTTGAAAATCAACATTTTCTTAGGATTCCTCTGCACATTCGGTATTGGTGTTTCTCTCCAAATGTTGATATTTTCTTCAATGTCACGTTCATCTTCAATGATCATATTATGCATTATAATGTATGAAGCCATAATATCATGCAAAACTCGTTTATTCCAAAAACGAGCTGACCCATTTATTATAGCAAAGCGTGATTGGAGAACACCAAATGCATGTTCTACGTCTTTTCTACAAGCTTCTTAAATCTTGCAAATAACTTCTTCTTATGCCCACGAGGATCATGAATAGTTTGAACAAGACTAGACCATTTCGGATAAATTCCATCGGCTAAATAATATCTAATGTTGTACTCTTTTTCTTGAATCGTATAATGAGCTTCTGGACCTATACCTGCAGCAAGGTTAGCAAATAAATGGGATGATTCTAACACATTAATATCATTGTTTAGCCCGGCAAACCAAAATATGCATGCCATATCCAAAGATCATAATGTGCGACAACTTCCAAAATAATTGTTGGAGAACCACTATGACCACTATATTGTCCCGCCCAAGCCGTTGGACAATTCTTTCATTCCCACTGCATACAATCAAGCCTTCCCAACATTCCAGGAAAACCATGTTGTTCACCTATATGTAGTAATCTTGCAACATCAATAGCATTAGGTGCTCTAAGGTAACGCTCTCCGAAAATCTCCATAATAGCTCGACAAAAACGCTTCATACTTTCAATTGTTGTAGACTCCCCAATTTTAACATATTCATCAGTATAATCTGCCATTACACCATATGCCAACATCTGAAAGGCCGCTGTTATCTTTTGTAAACTTGACAATCAAAGTTTACTGATTCCATCATGTCGTTGCACAAAATAATTATCATGGCCATTGATAGCATTAACTATACGAAGGAATAAGGGTCGATCCATACGAAATCGTCTACGAATCATGACATCATTGTATAATGAATTTTTTGAGAAGTAATAATTCGATGAATTTGAATCAGCTTCTGCTCGATCACGATTAATGACACAATGACCTATAATAGAACTGCCATGCACTGGTTGACTATTTGCGACTTCGTTTGACCAGTATGACATTAAGAGATTACTGTTGTGGTACATTTGCAATAATGCTGCTTGTTGATTTTGAAAATGGGTTATTTGCCTCAATGTATGCATTGAGATCAAAGTCAATTTCATCTTCGGAGGTTGAAGATGAAGTTAGAGTAGAAGAAGAAGACATAATGATATAATGACAAGTTTGAGAAGTGAAAACGATGTTGACTTAAAAATATTTTTCTACCAACCATCTATTATATATAGGTGGAAAATATATTTTAAATGAAAATCTAATCAAATTGACATGAGATTTATGATTTGAACCTCTGGATAGAATTTGTATAGATATAGGGTTAGGTTAAATCTACGAAACTTATAAGTATATATAACTATATATATATATATATAAAAGTATATATCTATAATGTATGTGTATATAAGTAAATATATATATATATCTCTATAATATATGTATTCCAATTATATAACTATATAAATATATATATTTAATCTTATATAAAAATTATAAATTTTATATGTAACAATAAAATTAAAAAATCTCCAATAAAATCACGCAATCTTTACCCCAATCGTTAGATTAGATTTCAATTTAATCTAAACCGTCAACTGGTATTCTCTACTTTTTTCACATTTACCAGTAGAATCACACTTTTACCAATAAAATCACACTACTCCCAACACTATCTTCATTCTTCACCTAACCGGTTAGATTAGATTTCTTTTTAATCTTAACCATCAATTGGTATTCTCAACTTTTTTTCACATTTACCAATAGAATCACACTTTTATCAATAAAATCGCACTACTCCCAACACTATATTCACCCCAACCGTTAGATTAGATTTTGGTTTAATCTAAACCGTCAATTCTTATTCTCTACTTTTTTCACATTTACCAATAGAATCACACTTTTACCAATAAAATCATACTACTCCCAACGCTATCTTCACCCCAAGCGTTAGATTAGATTTCGGTTTAATCTAAACCGTCAATTGGTATTCTCTACTTTTTTCACATTTACCAATAACATCACACATTTACCAATAAAATCACACTACTCCCAACACTATCTTCACCCCAACCGTTAGATGAGATTTCAGTTTAATCTAAACTGTCAATTGGTATTATCAACTTTTCACATTTACCAAAAGAATCACACAAATTCCAACATGTTTCCTTAACCATTGGATGAGATAACATTTTCATCTTAACCGGTGATTAGTATTTACTATTTAATATTTATAATAAAACTATTTAATAACTCAATGCTATAAATATATGATATTTCTCTACACATTCATCATAATCTCAATACAAATACTATCATCTTCAAAGAAAAATTTCTTCACCGATTCAAAATTTTTGAAGTACTTCCTATTCAATTGAGGAAGATCAACTTTTATGTCATATATATCTTGATATTACTTAAGATCCCATTATGGGTAAGAATCAAACATATGAGAGTTTTTGGTCTCGTATTGAGTTAGATCATCATAAAGCTTTACCGAGGTATATTACAACTAATCGTCCTAAACGATCGTTGCAATCTCGATGGTCGCTTATCAACGCGGCAATTGGAAAACTGAAAGCATGTGTTCGGCAAGTGGAAAGTGTAAGACCATGTGGAGCTTATGAAAAAGATATCATGAGTATTTAATTTTATTTATTACACTATTAATTTATTATTTTCATTATTTTTATTCAAAACTACTATGCAATTTCTAATAGTAACTCATTTTACATTTTATGTAGTTAAATGAAGAAAAAAAACTTTTCATGGAAGACCCTTAATATAAAAAAGTATTTAAATTTGATCATGTGTGGCCAAAACTTAAAGATATGGAGAAGTACTCTAATGTTGGAAGCGATCAAAGCAATGGTGGTAGGAAGCGTTTTGTTCGAGATGAGACACAACAATTTAATTTCACCACTACAAATTATGAAGGTATGTCAACATTTCTTATTGATTTAAATGAAAACTTTGAAAATGAAGAAGAACAAATCCATTCATCTAGTAAGAGTTTCGAAAGACCTATGGGAAGAAGCAAAGAAAAGATGGAAAAAAAAAAAACAAAATGATGAGATATCTCAACAATTTAATTACTTAAAAGAAGGAAATAAAAAAATTGAAGAGATGTTCAAATCTAGTCAAATTGATATGGAACAAGGTCATTTTCTAGCACAACAAAATTATGAGCTCCAATTATTGCGTGCAAAAAATGAATCAAGAAAAATTGAGATGAAGGAACAACGTGAACGGAATCGTATGCGGCATGAAGAGAACAAGATTTTATCAATGGACATAGAGTCCATTAGTGATCCAACTGCACGTGAGTTTATGAGATAAGAACGATCTAGAATTTGTGAAAAAAAGGTTTAAGAAGTACAAGTTCAAAAGGTTAATTAATATTTATTTTCATAATTTAATTGTTATTAAACTTATATTTATTTTATTGCAATATCAAAATAAAAAATTAATAAACCTTTACTATTTATTTTATTTACATAATCTAATTATTATAAATATATAAATCATAACAAGTATTTATTAAATTAAAAATTAATTAATAATTAAACTGTATAACTATCAAATTATATTTTATCGTTATTTTAAAATAAACATAAATATTAAGTTAAATAAATAAATAAATAAATAAGTATTTGATTGAATATTAAAATAAAAATAAAACATATTAAAGTAGTGTATGAATGAAAATGATAAATGAATTCAACAATAACAATGATAAAAAATACAAAAAGAAATTAATTATAAATTAATAAAATAGAAAAGTAAATTTGATTTGATGAACTGTTCAACGCCAAATGCCAGGGCCTCCATTCCCAATGCACGCTACTTGCTATTTCTTTTTTCTTGGACAACACTACATGGCGTGTGGTTGGAGAGAGATTATACATCAAATCTCATTTTAACTACTTGGTTGGAGTTGCTCTACCATTAAAGAAATCAGCATCACTATTGGTTGAAGATCTTTAATGTTGAAGAAGATGAGAGGAGGATAAGAAGATGAGTTTGGTGTCTAAATGGAGAGATGGTGTTGTTGACTTTTCTTAAACTCTTCACTAACGATTGTGTAGTTCATGTCTATTTAACAAGTGTGTTATTTTCTTTATTTTCTTTATTTTTATTTGTCCACATGTCGATTTTCCATTGGCGTATTAGCCGATGTCGCAAGAAATGTTATAGGTGAGATAAATCGCATTTTAAATTGCTAAAAATTTTTTTTGCAACCCATCAGTTTTCAAATTAAAATATAACTTAATCCAATAACATCTTCACTTTGAATAAAAACCTACAATGGGACGGATAAATATTCAACATTGATCAGTTTAAATGGGATGAATGAAGCATATATTATTGACATAATGGAAGGATAGAGACTAATAATCTTCTCAGGGACCAATAGCATTAATAGCACTGTCTAATAAAGATTAAATTGAGTAATAATTAGCCTTAAAATTTTGGTAATTTAATCAATATTGTGCCAATGAGCCCTTTATAATTCATAAAGTTTTGTAATGTCTCTAATAATCCCGTGTTGGATTTCTAATGTTAAGATGAAGGATGGAGCCTGGAATTGTATTTCAGGGCTAAAAAGGAGATGGGTGTGGAGTAGAACTCGCGGTTTGGTATGGTATATTTTAATAAAATTATAAACACATATATGTATATAATATAATGTTATTGTTGAATCCATTTTCATCCTAAGGTATTTTATCTTCGCTCATAAGGTGTCTCTTTCCTTCAGTTGAAGGGAATGACTGTAAATCATCTCAAGATCTTATGTTGGGCCCATCTCAAAACTAGGTCATTCTACCTTCGACAGAAAGGTACTACTGGCCCCGATCAAACAGTAAGGGCAAACTAGATACTATAGGATCATTTGGAGTTATGTAAAGTTAGATCTATTTCGGCTCTGTCAATTTCAACCAAAGCGAATAGACTTTTAGGGTACTTAAGGTATGATCGTAGGTAGACTATACTTTCTGCGGCCGAGACTTCTAGAGTCTAGCCTGTGTGGTTGCACTTATCTTGGATCTCCTAGATTCTCTCACAGCTGTCATCTAATCATCACCTTAACTTAATAGACTAACAATCCTAACGGATCCACTTACCCGTCCATATGGAATCGAGCCTACATTCCTAGTGCAATTGGTTACCACCTTATAAACGGTTGGCAATAAAGAGGGAAATCATCTTCAACCTCTAGGTTACAATTCGAGAAATCCAAAACCTCTAAAGATAAACCCTATGGAAGGAGAAGAGACCCATACTCAAAGGAGTTCAACCACAAAATTTGACCCAATAATTATAATCTATTGGAATTTCCATTTCATGTACAACACATTTTATTTAATTTCTAAAAGTATAAAGTATAAGTTATATATTACTATAATTTATTTGAATTTTCATATCATTACATGACATATTTCAATCTATTTTTAGAAATATATGTTATAAGTTATACTGTTTTATAATCTATTGGAAGTTATGCATCATGATATGATGTATTTTAATAAATTTTCATGGATATATAATATAAATTTATATATTATTATAATCTATCAATTTTTTTAAATTTTTTTAAAAATATACAATATAAATTATATACTATTATAATTTATTTAAGTGAAAATTCTAAGAAATGGGCTTTTTAAAGTTTAAAACACAATTATAGGCCTGTTTTGAAAAACATACAAAAACAGACTTTTTAAAGTTTAGTTTTCACTTCATAGGCCAAGTTTCCCAAAATACCCCTGAAAACTTTACAATTCATAGATGCTGTGAATTATGCTCACAGATGCTGTGAATTATGCTCACAGATGCTGTGAATTATGCTCACAGTCTGTGAATTATGCTCACAGTTTGTGAATTACGCTCACAGCTGTGAATGGCCTATGGAGTGAAAATCAAAGTTTAATTTTGCAAACTTTTCAAAAGTGGCCTATAATTTTATAGTAAACTTTTTATGGCCTAAAAATCCAATGAACTCATTTATTAAAATTGAGATATTTAGATCTTATTTTAAATTTATATAGTATTTTTTATAATTATAAAATTTTAAATATAGCTAATAAATATATTATAAATTTATATACTATTATAATGTATAGTTTTTTTTTATATGTTTTCAAAATTTTAAAATGTATATATAATTATAAATTTTATACTACTTTAATTTATTAAAATTTAGAGATTTAGATTTTGTTTAAATATAATTTTTTATATACTATTTCCATAATTATAAAATTTCATATATAGAAAAAAATAGATATATAATATAAAATATTTATAAAGAAAAAATAAAACAAAATAATAATTACACGAAATAAAACCTATACTTTTTGGTGGTATAAAATTCCTATTGCCACCCAGCCACAATTATCTTTAATCATTACTTTTCATATAACATAATCACGAGAGCCGTCCCTGGCTTCATCTCTAGTTCAAATGTGGGAATATGAAAATTGAAATACCATATATATTTTTCCAAAAGAATTATTGTAACACCCCAAAAATTGACCCAAATTTTTATTAAAATTTTGAGTTTGGAATAAGGTTTAGAATTTTAAAAATTGGGAATTTAAGGTTAAAATTATAATTTTGAAAATATTTAGATAAAGATGTAAATTTTATAAAGGTTGGGTCAAGAGGAAATTTTTTATACTATATAATGTTTAGGTCAGAGACCTAATCCGATTCTTCTATCTTTTTGGTGATTTGGCCGGCACAAAATCCAAAACAAAAATCATTTCTTTTTTGTCTTTCCTCCATTAATCGACATGAAAATTTCTTGGTTCTAATGGTCTCCGTCGTTTTGTTCCGTCATCTTTAGGTCAGTTTTGATTTCGGCTTAATTCAATTCTATATGTTAAACGATTTGATTTTAATCATTTTTTTATATGAATGTATTTTTATTTGGAGATTGATTTTTTGGCTCAATATCGTCTTTTGAGTTGATCTGGGATTTGATATTTTTTTTGGGAGTCTATTTCAAAAATTATTTGGGAGATTCACAATCCCGCTTCGATGAGTGCATTACCCTCAATTTTGTGTGTGTTGACGTGTGTCTATGTGTGCATTGTTAACTTGATTGAAGTTTTATGTATTTCATGATTTAAATTAATAATTTTTGTTATATCGATGTGTTGGTATTAGTTTTAGCGAGATATGTTTAGTTATTGAAATTAATGTAACTGTTATTGTTATTCGTGCATGATTGATGATATCGATAGTATTGTTATTGTATATGTGTATTGGATTGATTTTATGAGATGTATTTGAAATTAGTGTTATATTGGTTAATTGTGGTTATTTGTTCATTTCGAGATATATAAAAGCCCTCATGTAAATAGTTATCCGTGTAGGGAATTTTGTTGTTATTTGTGTATTGGAATTTCGAGAAATATAAATGCTTCTGTAAATTTAAATATACGTGTAGGAAATTTTAGACTCCTATACAGTAATAGGTGTTGTTAATTGTGCATTAGATTTTGGATTTGCGTGCCATGTAATATATATATATGAATTGTTTGGTAATTATATATTTATATATACGAATATATATATATATATATATATATATATATATATATATAGATATATTAATTGACATTAATATGTGTTGTTACTTGTGGTTTGTATTTACGAAATATATAAATAGTTATACATATAGTTATATGTATAGGAAATGAGATTTTCAAGACACATAAATTGTTATATACATTGTCATAGTTAGGGTATTTTCGTTTTTCCACCCGTTTTATAAAAATAATTCAGAAATCCACCAACTTTTAAAAATAATTCGATACAAGACCATTTTGATGTGAAAAGTTGTTTTGGGTAAAGGTTTAGTGGTTTCACTCTATTTCTACATTTTGCATTAATTTCATTAAATATTTAATCTATAGGGTATTTTCGTTTTTCCACCCATTTTATAAAAATAATCCATAAATCCACACACTTTTAAAAATAATTCGAAACAGGACCCATTTTTATGTGAAAAGTTGTTTGGGTAAAAGTTTAGTGGTTTTACTCTATTTCTACATTTTGTATTAATTGCATTAAATATTTAATTTATACCATCATTTTAATTTATTATTGATGCGGATCAGTTAACCTTAAATTTTATGGAAGATTTTGACCGGGTCAAAATTAGAAGGAAGACTTAGTTATTTTAGAATTTAATATTTATTTCCCTTATTTGATTTATTTATTTTCTTTTTAGGTTGTTTTAAAATATTAGGAAATTTCCTTCTTAAAAGGATTTCTATTTAATTTAAGAATTTCCTTCATAAAAGGATTTCTATTTAATTTAGGTTGTAACCCCTGTAATCTTTCATAAATTCAATATCTTTTCATCTTTCAACTTTTGAATATCTTATTTCTCTGAAATAGATTTTCCCATTGGATTAGGGTTTATCTTCCCTTGGATTAGGGAGTTTCATCGTTCCGGCCAAACGAAATTAATCATCTAACACTCGTGACCGAGTATAATCAGTCAATCAAATCTCGTGACCGAGTGTAATCAGTCTATATTTTTTTTTTCGCTTCCGTTCTGCGTCAATTATCTTTAATAAAAAAATTCAAAATAAATATAATTTTATTTTATTTTATTTTTAAATTAAAAAATGTATGAAATAAATTCATATATATTTTGAATCTTTAATTAAAAATAAAAAATTAAAATAGATTATTTAATTAAAAAATTAAAATTAAAATAAAATTATTTTTTAAATACAAATGTAAAATAAATATAATTTTATTTTTTCATTAAATGATATATTTTAATTTTTTTATTTTTAATTAAAAAATCAAAATAAATATGAATTTATTTCATATATTTTTTAATTTAAAAAATAAAATGAAACAAATTCATATTTATTTTAAATATTTTTATTAAAAATAATAAATTAAAACGTATTATTTAATTAAAATAAAAATAATTTTGTTTGTATTTTTATTTTTAATTAAAAATAATATAATTTAATATTTGATTAATAATGATGGTATAAATTAAATATTTAATGCAATTAATACAAAATGTAGAAATAGAGTAAAACAACGAAACTTTTATCCAAAACCATTTTTCACATAAAAATGGGTCATGTTTCGAATTATTTTTAAAAGTGGATGGATTTCTTGATTATTTTTATAAAACGGGTGGAAAAACGAAAATACCCGTCATAGTTATGCGTATATGAAATTCTTGTTATTTGTGCATTGAATTTGAATTATGGGATATTTTTATCTAGTTATATATTTAAATGTTGATATTGATATGTTGTAATGTATAGTTGTGCATTAAATTGATATTAGCCATATATATATATATATATATATTATGAATGACAATATTTATATGTTATTAATACGGTAGTTTGTGATTAGATAAGATAGTTAATTTAGAAAACTTCACGTGAATGTGGTGTGATAAATTGGATATCGTTAATATATCTGTTGGATTTAAATGTTTGAATCGGTTGTGAATATATCTGTGATAATATTTGTCAAGATTATTTATGTGGATATTGTCGAGATTATTTGTGCATCATGTAATATGTGCATTTATTGGTATTAGAAGAACTATATATATATATATATATATATATATATATATATATGTGTGTGTGTATAGTTAAAAGTATTAATATGTGAATACCATTGTTGGTTCTACATTTGATTTGTATTCCCGAGACATGTAATTTTATATGTAATTGTTATATATAAATGAAATTGAATTTGGTTGATAATCATGTGTCGTTATATATATATATATATATATATATATATATATATATATATTACTAGCATATGATAAGAATAATATGTTGTCCTAGATAATATGATTTGAATATGACAGCAGGGAATTTAGTTATTCAGATTATTAGATTTTGATGAAATTAATGTTGTGAATATAACCGTTTAGATTAAGCTGTTAAGGCTTAAATCTGTTGGTCAAAAATGTGCATGTAGCTGTTGTGTGACTCAATGAGAAATTTGTTGGAAATTCTGATATTTGTGATGTAGGGTTAACTGGAAATTTAATTCGATTGATTTGTCTGTGAAATTATGACATATGATGTTGGGTTAATCGGAAACGTTGTTCGATTTTTTAACTGTGAAATTCTAGTCACATAAGTATATCGCCTTAAGTATACATTTATGTCTGTAAAGATAGTTGGCATGTCATAGAGAGGATAGCTATCAATTTTGGGGGTTTCGGCCTTGCTTGTGTTTCTGCATATAATTTGCGAATAAAAAGGGACTTCGGTCCACCATATGGTTGGATTATGGAGGCTTCGGCCTTGCCAGGGTTATTGGGGGATTCAGCCTTGCCTGTGTTCTGATTCTTGTTTAGTTTCCCGTGTCCTATAGTCGTTTAGGAGTCTTACTTAAAGGAAAATTTAAAACGGATTAAATATCTTGTATTCTGATATATATGATTTGTGTGGTTGTTGATATGTGTATTTGATAAGTTGTGTTGGTTAGTTAAATGTTTTATTATAATGTGTAGTAAATTATTATCTGGAAAATAGTAAATGAATATATATATTTATATATGCTGTTACGAGATGAATTAATTTTATATTTTGTATATTTTCTCCATGACATTATAATAAAAATTAGTGGATTATTGTCTTTCGATTTAAGCAGTTCAGTGTGCCTATTAAACTATTTGTATAAAGATTGTGTTACAAATTTATTATGATATTTGTGTAACATGGACTTAGCATAATTACTTTACATAAGAATAATATTTATGCGTGTGAGATGTGTGGCGAGTTGGTTTGGCTATGTGTTCTGTTATGACTTAATAACAATTTTGGAAATTAGTGAATAAATGTAAATGATAAATGAGCTGAAATATTTGAGATAGTGTAACTTGTGTGTTAAGATTTTGTGAGATTGTATTGGATTGTGTTTAGAATTAATTTTGATCTTGGTATAATATAAATTAAGCATGATGATGTTGCATAAAGATGAGATATATTATATTGGAAAAAATTATATGGATAAGGGTGTCAATGTTGTGTCAGGTAGAGATGATTATAAGGATGTTGTTATGAATTGATGTATTATGAATATTCATTGTTTGATTATATTTAAGTTAAATGAATCTGGTATATGTATGTCAGGACAAGTCTTACATAGTTAATATGAAGACTTGTTGTCAACTGTTTTTGATCATTGTTTGTTTGTGTTTTGATAATCTTGCGAGTATCCCCTAATGGTCTCATAAGTCATAAACCCGTTTATTTCTTTATCCACTTCACTAAGCAAAAGCTTAGCGTGTTGGTTTATTTTGCTGACACGTAGGTACAATAATAATTTGGAGCTGGGAGCTGGATCTATTGTAGGAGAGTCACATCAGTCTCAAGGGTTTAAATTTTAGAAATTCGTAATCTGTCGTTATCATATGATTTTTAAATAAATCTTTATGTTATTAAAGAACTCTGCTGCGTTTGACTTTGATTTTAATAGGTTTTTATTATGCTTTTATTTATTAATTTTGATGATTTTCCTAATGATATAATTAGCAGTTTTGAGATTTAATTTTCATTTCAACAGTTCGATTCCATTACGAAATTTTCTATAGTATTTTATCTCCTTTAAAATAATTATTTTATTCTTCTTCTGAAATCCAATAACTTTCAAAATTTAGGGTTTTCGATTGGAAATCTAGAGTTTTTAATTTAAATTTGATTTGAGTTCGTTCGTGATGTTTCACTTCCGGTCTGGTTCTCTCGAACTGGGCAGAGGGTGTTACAATCATAGTTGTTCTTTAAGTTTTCAATATTGAATAATCACTTAAACTCAAAAATAAATTGTCTTTAAGCTAGTATTAAGATAGTTCAATGAAGAGCATGCTGCAGAGATATGGAAGTACTTCACCATACCTTCAAGTTATGATCAGTGGATGTCCTACATGGAACTTTGGTTCATTTGCGGACTTTTGTCCTACTTGAGACTATACTCCCAACCCATGAAACTTATTCCATCTTAATCTCATTCTCACTATTAGTGTTATTCTTGAGATATGAACCTAATTAAATTTCAATATTGAAAAATTTGACAATGTGTTTTTTTAAAATTGGACATTGACTAATCACGATTTATGTGAAAAGGTTTTATAATAATAACTTGGTAATATTGTAATTTGACTAATTTGGTTAATTGTGTGGAATTATGATTTGGTTACTTATGCATGTGAATGAAGTTGGTTGTATGAAAGTTGGTATTAATATAGCTGGCTAAGTTGATTTTGGAACCATGTTTGATATTTAATGATGTGTGTTGATAATATGGTAAGAATTTGATAAGATAAGTGAATTTTAAGAAATAAATGATGTATGTTCATAATATGGTAAGAATTTGATAAGATAAGTGAATTTTAAGAAATTAACTAATTTGACCTCATATGGAATAAATGTGTTGCGATCAGAAATATGGGTTAACAATTTTCGTTTGTTATTTAAACAATTTTGAAACTGTTTTATAGTTTTATTTTATTCGCTATATATATAAAATTTCATAACAGAATAAATAAGGGTAAAATAATACTTTTGCATAAGGAAAGCGGTGCATATATTTACTTGAAAGTTTAGAGTTAAAATAAATTCGAAAAAAATAAGAAATTTTATTCAAAAACTTCTTTTTTTATCTAAAATTATTATTTTGCCCTTCTAGAAAAAAAATTGAATTTCAAAATGAATAGTGTTTTTTTATTAAAAATATGAAAATAATTTTTTTAGAAACACAAATGCATTGGGATTGAGTGTCGTTGGGAATTGCACTTAGAATTGGATTGGGCCCAATTTTGCCCCAATCCAAACCGAAGCCCAACTTGTATCTTAGACACCCCACACTCACTATTCATCATCTCTTTCTCTCAACATCCATTCATCTCATCTCCCTCATTTTACATTAACCCTAAGCTTTTAAACTATCATTTAATCATTTCAACCACGAAAAGGACCTCATTACTATCTCCAACAACCTTTAAGAGGATTAAAATTTTCACATAAGGTGTTTTAAAGCTCAAGCAACAAAGGTGAATTTCTTTTCTCTCTCTATAATTCTATAGTTTCAAAATTAGCCTTTGCAATTGGCTTTAAAATAAAATTAGAATGTTTTGGATTTATTTAGAAGTCAATTAGGTGTCTATAGCTTCCAATAGGATTTAGATGTTTAAAATTCTAATTCCACCATTGTTGGTATGTCTTTATTCTATATTGATTTTATCACTGTTGATTGATCTCTATAGGCAACCAACAAGAGGGGAAAATTGAAGTGAGGAGACCTAACCTAGAAAGTTAAATTTCAAGCTTTTAAAATTCATTTGAATCCCTCTATTTGTGCTTGATGTTTGTTTTATGTTATAGATAGGGATGATGCATTGGAACCATTATTAAGTTCTATTTTTACCTCATATAAATTAATGTGGCTAAATTGTTGAAAGTGGTATGTTTGGGCAGATTGTAATATGAATTATTTATCTTGAATATTGACATGGTTTATTGGTTGTTAATGTAAATTTAGTGCCTTAGAACTTGATAAATACTTGCTCTATAGTATGTTTGATGAGAACATGTATTAAATGAATAGACTTATAATGTTTGTAATGAAATGAATGGCTGAATTATGTTGCTACCTCTGGTCGGGTGAAACACACGGAATTCAAGCCTAGTTAGTAGAGTTCTAATTTTTGATTTATTAGGTGTATATCTAATGTAATTAGTGAATTAGAGTTCAAATTCATGAATTCTTAAGTATTAGGGGTATTCAGATAATCACCTTATGTTAACCTATGTAAACCTAAATTTGTTCATTATTCACTTTTTATGAGTTTGGCGCTGCCTTAGAGTGAGAATTCATAGAGAGAAAAAAGAGATAATTCAGCTAGAGTTTCCAAGAGGTCAGAATTGAGTTTGAAGGTTTTCTCTAGCTGCTAATTAAGAAGAGTGCAGTAAGTTCCATCTCTCTACATAAGTTTCGCTAAGGTTTTTTGGGTTTTATTTTGGATTTTGATGTTGAGGTTCTGAACTCTTATAGGTTCTCTTTGGTTAGGGGTCCTATGCCATTAAGGATTAGGCTTGAAATCAAACCAATCTCGGTAAGTCTTTTTTTGTCCATTCGAATAGAGTTCTTGCTGAATTTAAAACATGTTCTAATCTATAGAGTTATTAATCATGTTCCATCTGCTATGGGTTTGGTGTAGATTCGTATTCGGGTTGCAGAGGTTCGGTTGGAGTGTAAGTTAGAACTTTCAAACGGGCTGCCCGTGCCCGTGCCCGTGCCCGTACCCGTGCGGGTACAGGCTTTATGCAGGCACGGGCCTTTAAAAGCCTGATTTCTACCAGGCGCTATTGTGATGCACGTGCCCGTCCGTGCGGGCGTGCGAGCGGGTACAGGATACCCGTATTTTTTTTCGGTTGATGACTTGGTAAGTTATGAGATTCATAAATGAACTTTCGGATAGTAGATTATGTTAATTATTTTACAAGTCAGTGCAAATTTGATATTGTTATTAGTAAAATCAATTCAAAACAGGTAGTTGACTTAACTAATGTCAAATTTGATATTCTATGTAATTAAATTATTTAGCCGTGAAATGGAAGGGTAAAGAGTTGATTCAACTAATGTCAAATTGATTTTATTATGTCGAAAACACGGAAAGGATATAGAAATAGAACATAAAGTAAAATACCTTAAAAACAAGTCCTTAGTTAACAACAAGAACTCATTTTATAAAAAAACAATATTTAACTAAAGAAATAATTGACTATACAAGTAGACTAAAATCATTAAGTTGCATAAACATGCTAATGCTAATGTATTTCAAAATGCTCAAACAAAAAATAAGAATATAAATAAAGACTCAATCTCTTAAATCAAAAACATTAAAAAGATAAATAGTTATCAACACAAAAACAAAAACAAAAATAAGTTCAATTAAGATTTTAGGGTTCACTTATATATTTGTGTTTAGATGTGGGCATGCCCACGGGCAGCTCATACCCGACCCGTGCGGGTACGGGCCTAAACGGGTGGAGCCCTAAAAGCCCGAACTTAAAACGGTCTTTTAATTCATATGCCCGTACCCGCAAAAAATACGGGCAGGCACGGATATCCGCGGGCATTAAGGCCATTTTGACAGTGTTAAGTGTAACTGAGAATTATGCAGTAAGTAGGGCTGACAAAAATACACGATCACATCCAAACCTGTTTTAAATTGGTACTTTTGGGTCGGGTTTAGGGCTATCAAAAATACATTCGGGTCATGATTGGGGCAAAAGGCATGACCTGTTCGGGTCAACGGGTCAGGATCTAGTCGAACAATTTAAATTCGACCCGATCCGGTACTCATTAGTTTAAATATATATATATTATTATATTATACTTGTTATTGTACTAGCATGCTTTGGAATGATTTTGGTAGCATATAAAGTTAGAATGATTTTAGGGAGCATGTAAACTTGAAAAGATTTTAGGAAGAATCATTTTCGGGTACATAGTTATATATATTGAAAATGTATATATTTTTAAATATTTTGTAATGATGGTTGCTCCTAAATACTTGATATAAATATGACACTGTTAAGTACTTAATATATGGTATGTTTATAAAAATATTAAAATATCATTTTGTGATCGGGTCGAGTATAGACTTATCTGATCGGGCTCGGGTTTGTGATAAGTTTAGAATTTACCTATATTTTCGTGTATTTAATGAGCTTAAATAAGAAGAAATTGAGCCTAAGAGTTGAAATATTGAATGGATTTCTAGTAATTCTAAACTATTTTATTGAGATAGGGACATGGATGAAAAGATTGGGAAAAGAAGCTGAAACGAGCAAAAATTAGGAACAAGAGGGATGAAAATTGAATTTCATCCAAAGTCCAAGATAATGGTGAAATGCTACATGGAAAGAGTATGTCACCCAGCAATCTCGCCTGCACGCTCAGAGAAGATGGCGACATAAGAAGCAACATATGTTAGCATCGCCTTAAGGAAAAGTTGAAGAAGGCAACATAAATGTGTCTCACCTTCATGATTTGGCCACACTTGGCAAAAACCTCAGGCAAAAAAAATACATGTCGCCTAAATACAGGCGACAACCAGGACAAAATGTTGAATATCCCCTGAGAAAGAAGTATGCATGGTGGCAATTATAAGCCTGTCTCTCCAAAGGTCCTTGTTGAAGCAATATAAAGATGGCGAGACGAAGCTTAATCGCCTAGATGGTTGGCACCTTAAAAGGCGATAGCCAAGAAGACTTGCTATTTGGCGAACAAGTTTAGCAATACTATGGAATGTCGTTTGATGTTCAGGCGAAGGAACAGACGGCATAAGGAGAAATTTGTTACTTTGCCTATTTGTGTTTCTTGGTTAGTTTTATTTCAAAATTGCCATTGAGCAAACTCTATAAATAGGAGCTTAGTTGGAGCAATTAGGACCTTTTGACATTTTGTTAATTTGAGCTATAATTCTAGAATCTTTCGTTTATTCTTAGAGTTCTATTTTGTGAAGTTTCTTGAGAAAGCTTTATGCTCTGTTTTCTATGATCTTTGAGGATTAGCTTGTAGATAGTGAAGTGAAAACTGTGACAGAGTTTAACTTCTATCTTTCTTGGTAAGATTTAGATCTTATAGCATATTGATGATGATTTTGTGTTGTGTTGCATAAGCAGAAGTAGATACGATAGCTAATAGCTCTGTTTGATTTGCTAAGATATGTTGTTGATTGCAATTTGATTGTGTAATTCTTGTTCAATTATAGTTAGTTATATGAATTGTAGTATGGAGATATATGTGATTGTGTAACTAGGATCTATTAAATTGAATCGAGAGATCTTTTAGTAGATCAATCATGATAATCTAGGTTATAGATATGAGATTTAGAGTTGAATTACATACGAAAATATAATAGACATTAGAGTTTAGCAAATCAACTCAATTACAATTGAGATCACTCAAAATACTGAATACTGAGTTTATGAATTGATTGATGAATGTCAAAAGTGTCTAAAACTTAAAACAAATTCTATGAACGTCACAATTCTTTTTGCTAATGAATTCTTTAAACAATTCAAACTAGATCTTGATCTCATTCTTTCTTCCTAACAAACAATCCCTGTGGAGACGATATCTTTAAAACTACAATCAAACGTTGATAGGAATTCTGTTTTCTTTGTGTTATTTTATGTGTCAGAATTCTCCCATTAATTTCTTGGCACCGTTGCCAAGGATTTTTCTTTTTGAAGATAAAGATTTACTTTTTATTGTGCTAACTTGATCTATTAAATTCTTTTTCAACTTTAAAATTGTTTGTTCGAGTGTGTAATGTATGTAGAAAATATAAAAAGGAACTCAGGATTTGCAGTTTGATCCTGAATTTGAAAGGATTATTAAACAATCAAGATCATAATCAAGAGCAGAATCTAGAGTTAACATGTCTAAAGAACACGACAACCGCAGTAATGTTAATGACGGAAGAGTGGATTCTAGAGCTGAAAGGATTACTCTACATCAATATTTTATTCCACCTATTGTTGGCATGTCTCAAGTCATCAATCTTCCAGTAGTAACTACAGATACATTCCAGCTTAGATTTGGGCTCATCCAAATGGTTCAGCAGAAGAAATTTGGAGGAGGAGTCACAGAAGATCCAAATCAACACTTAAATACCTTCTTGTATTTGTGTAGTTCTTTTAGACATAATGGAGTTTGTGAAGATGCAGTGGAGTTGAGACTATTTCCATTCTCACTAAGCAATAAGGCACATGCTTGGTTGTATTCCTTACCACTAGGATGCATAAACAACTAATATGATTTAGTCTGGAAATTCCTTGCTCGTTATTTCCCTTCGATGAAAATTGTTAAATTGAGGAATATGATTTCTTCATTCCAGTATATAGAAAGGGAATCATTGTATGAGAGCTAGGAAAGATTTAAGAAGTTGATTAGGAAATGTCCACATCATGATATAGCTTCATAGAGCACTGTCATGACCTTTTACAATGCTATGCCGCCTCTGATAAAAATGCACATTGATTCCTCAGCTGGAGGATTTATTATGGATAAGGAACCAGGTGAAGATCATGACTTTATTGAGCTACTGGCAAATAACGATTTTTGGTGGAATGAGAGGGAGAAGGCTGCAACTAAGAAGCAGTCAAGAGTTTATAAACTGGAATCGTTTAATGCACTCTCTACACAGATAACTCTACTGAATAAAATGATTGATAACATGAAAGTGAATAAATAGGGCTATAAGAAGAAGAAGACTTCAGTTAATGTTTTAGAAAAGTCGAAACCAACTCTAGCAGATTATGGACAAGAAGCAGCTTTTGCTGATGATGAAAAGGAATCTGAAGAGTTAGAGCAAGTTAATTTTATCAAAAATAATTATGGAAATCAGCAGAGGTCGTATTATCTGTAGATAAATCAACCCTACCAAAAACAAGGTTATTATCAAAGGAACCCTCATCATTGTTATCAACAAGGGCAGTCTCACTACCAGCCTATGGGGCAAAAGAAGTCCAACATGGAGGATCTTATTATTAAATATATGGAGAAAACAGATTTTGTTCTTACTAACCACTCCACTTCAATTAAGAACTTGGAAACTCACATGGGGCAGCTTTTACAAGCATTGAATCAAAGACCCCAAGGATCACTTCCAATTGATACTATGCCAAATCCTAAAGGAAAAGAAAAGTAAAAAAAGGAGGCACAAGTACACGCAATTACACTGAGAAGTGGAAAGAAGGTTAAAATTCTAAAGAAAAGAAGATTTTTGTACATCCAGTACAAAATGAAGAAGTTAGAGAAGAAATTAGCAATTCTGCTAATTCAAAGAAGGAAAAAGAGGCTATTAAAATTGCATTACATTTTCCTCATAAGGAAAATAGAAAGAAGTTGGACAAGCAGCTTGAAAAGTTTTAAGACATGATGAAGTAGATTCATGTCAACATCTCATTCATTGAAGCATTATAGAAAATGCCTATTTATGTTAAGTTCGTGAAGGAATTATTGTCAAACAGGAGAAATTTGGCTGATGTAAGATGTATAAATGTAAATGAGAGTGTGAGCCAACTTGTGAAGCACCAAATTCCTAGGAAGGAGAAAAATCCTAGCAAGTTCACTATACATCTAACAATTGGAGATAGGTTCAAAGGAAGGGCTCTTTGTTATTTAGGAGCTAGTATCAACTTAATGCCTTTTGCCATTTATGAGAGGTTAGGAATAGGACATTTCAGACCTGATAATGTCCTACTTCAACTTGCTGACAGATTTTTCTCCCATGCCAAAGGGGTTGTAGAAGATGTTATTGTCACAGTAAACAATTTCATGTTTATTGTGGACTTTGTGGTACTTGACATGGAGGTAGATGTGGATGTGTCATTGTTGCTAGGAAGACCGTGTTTGAGAACCAGGAAAAGCGTTAATTGATGTGGTAAATGACAAGCTCACGTTAAGAGTTAATGGAGAAGAAGCTAAATTTAGCCTGCTGGAGTCATTGAAATTCCCATTTGATTTCAATGAAGTGAAAAGTGTTCAAATGGCAGCTGATGATGAACTACAGGACAAAATTTTGACATTGGGAAGTGCTGATCCATTGAATAATGTTCCTGAAGAGAGCGCTTAGAGTGGCGATTTAGAGTTCATGACTTCACATTTTGTTCTTAACATCAGTGACATAAACCCTTCAGTTGAACCAATGCTTCCTTCAATAGAAAAGCCACCACAACTAGAGTTGAAGACACTCCCTAGTCATCTGAGGTATGCTTTCTTAAATTTTGAGGATTCAAGCTTACCAATTGTTGTTTCAAATGAATTAACAGGTGAACAGGAAGAGAAGCTTCTTCAAGTGCTGAGGCAACACAAGAAAGCCATTGCATGGACTATTGCGGATATTAAGGGGATTAACCCAACCTTCTGCACTCACAAAATCATCTTGGAAGAAAAGCATACACCAAAAATTCAGCCTCAGAGGAGATTAAATTCAATGAAGGAGGTTGTGAAGAAAGAAGTACTAAAACTCCTTGATGCAGGTATAATATTTCCTATCTCTGATAGTGAGTGGGTTAGCCTAGTGCAGTGTGTTCCAAAGAAAGGAGGGATAAAAGTGATTAAGAATGAGAAAAATGACTTAGTTCCTACTAGGACTGTCATAGGATGGAGAATGTGTATTGACTATAGGATCCTAAATGTCGCCACTAGAAATGACCATTTTCTCCTTCTTTTCATAAATGAGATGTTAGATAGGCTAGCAGGACATCAATATTTCTGTTTTCTGGATGGCTATTCGAGATATAACCAAATCCTAATAGCACCAGGTGATCAACATAAAACTACATTCACATGTCCATTTGGAACTTTTGCTTATAACAGAATGCCATTTGGACTATGTAATGCACCGGGTACATTCCAAAGATGTATTCTAGCCATTTTTACTGATTTCATTGGTAAGTTTTTAGAAGTGTTCATGGATGATTTTTCCATCATTGGAAATAGCTTTGATGATTACTTGAACAATTTGAAAAAAGTGCTTAAGAGATGTGAGGAGTTTAACTTGGTCATCATCTAGGAGAAATGCCATTTCATGGTACGAGAGGGTATAGTACTAGGGCATAGAGTGTCTGCTCTGGGATTAGAAGTAGACAAAGCAAAGATTGTTGTAATTGTCAACTTACCTCCTCTTGTTAATGTAAAAGGCATTAGAAGTTTCCTAGGTCATGCAGGGTTCTATAAAAGGTTTATCAAAGATTTTTCTAAGATATCTAAACCTCTGTGTGTGCTTTTGGAAAAAAAAAAGAAATTTGAGTTTACTGATGAATGTTTAGCAATATTTGTGCAGCTAAAGGAGAAACTTGTCTGAGCACCTGTCATAGTTCCACCTGATTAGAGCTGTGAGTTTGAAATTATGTGTGATTCTTCTGATTTTGCTGTAGGTTCTGTATTGGGATAGATAAGAGAAAGGTTGTTCAGGGTTATCTTTTATGCTAGTAAAACTCTAATGGAAGCTCAGAGGAACTATACTACCACAGAGAAAAAATTACAAGCAGTTGTCTTTGCTTTGGACAAATTTAGATAATACATTATTGGATCTAAAGTTGTTTTTCATACTGACCATGCAACTTTAAAGTATCCATTTGCTTAAAAGGAATCAAAACCTAGACTAATAAGATGGGTATTATTGCTGCAGGAGTTCGATATAGAGATTAAAGACAAGAAAAGTACAAAAAATGTAGTTGCTGATCACCTTTCAAGACTGCACATTATTGACAAGGAAGCTCGAGTGGATATTAGTGAACATTTTCCTAATGAGCAGCTCTTTTTGTTTGAGGAGAACTTGAATTAGGAGGCGATAAACTCTTTTTATTTCCAAATGTCTCGCCAAACTAAACTTCATACTGGTGAGGACTGGTTAAATTTCGCTTCCAAGGGAACAAGGAGTATGGTGACATGTATTATTCTGCCATGACAATATTGCTAAGGCATGGCAAAGACGAAATTCACGCTGAAAGTATCGCCTAGCAAGGAACACAAGTGTGGCGATGATATGAATTTACGCCTGAAATTTTGCTTAGCATACAAAAAGTTTAGGCGACATCAGTGGCACTGGCTACGCACATCGCCATCCAGGTAAGTATCTTGGGTGATTCTCTTTTAATTTATCTATCTCATTTCACCTTTTGCTTGCAGTAATCTGGCAAAATAGAAATATGTCATTTTAAGATAGCCCATTCTTGGAAACTTTTTGGCGAGATATGTTGTTTTTGTTTTCTCTTTCACCTAAACTAGTCATAAGAGTCGTCTTTAGAAGGAGAACATGCAATTTTGGCAAGAAAAAATGGATATTGTTGAAGGAGTTTGAGGATCAAAGATTTGGAAGTTATCTCTTTATCTCGGATATAAGAAAACTAGTGGCACAACCAAGGAGAGAAAATGCCACACTAGTGGAATAGTTTTACAATAAAGCTCCTGTGTAGTTGGACACTCCTTTCATTTTGAGGGGAGTTCTTGTGGATGTCTCAGTGGAGAGTATATGTGATTATTATAGGTTGATGAACCCAAATCTTCAAGGGAATAGAGGAATGAGCGCGGAAGCATTGACAGTAGAAGAAGTATTAAGTTGGAAGAGATTTTCAAACCCAATCAATGAGAGTGAGAGGATGTGTTGGCTAGTGAATTAGATATTCACTCAGCTATTTGTTTAACTTTGCTACGAGATAGCATTATGCCAAGATGAAAGGGGAGTTGATTCACCGTGGATGAGAAAAAGTTTTTGCATGACTTTGTGCAAAATCAGTTTATTCATTTGGGGCAATTGATCTTCTCTATGTTGAAGAAAAGGTTGTCTAACATGAGGAAGGAGAATACTAGACAACATACCCTCTACTTTCCATCTCTAATAACTGTATTATTCGAGAGGTGTGAGGTTTAGGCCAAAAAGTGGGATGTATGGTTGGCAGACTCCATGCCACATACAAGTGAGCTTGAGTTGTGATTATGGGAAAGTAGAGGTGGAAAAGATAACTTCTATGAGGAAGCTAGAGTGAGGGTACCATCGTTAAAGGCACTTAGGGAAGCTAAGAAGGGCTCTTCCAAAAATAATAAATTTTCTAGTTGACACTTACTAGAGGGCTACTTATTAGAAACCATTTGGAGAAAATGGTAAATGCTCTACTTGACAAGAGGGTTGAAGAATGGATTTCTCAGTTTTTCAATCAAATTGCTGATCCACATGAGTTTGTTAAACTTTGGAGTTTGAATAATAAGAAGAAAAGTGCTCCTAAAGTGGGATTCACCAAATTTGTAGGAGGAGTTTCTATTGGTAGTGCAGGGGTACAATAAAGGAGTCATGATGATCAATATACTCCAAATTTTGAAAAATAAGAGTTAGTCGACAGCCAACCTGGCACTGTTAGTCAGCTAGGTGATATGTCTGTTGTGGGACATTTTATGGACAGAGATACATCTGTGGATGAAGCTCAATTATGGAAGAATTTGAGTAACCACTTTGAGCTAGCCATGGAAACTGCAATTAGTGACAATATGGACAAAGATGAGCAGACGTTGGATAGAGGTAAGAATTTGGAGAGAAACTAGAACAGTTGCCATAGATGAAGCTGATTCTTCAGATTGTGAAGAAATTGACACTGCTCTAATTGAAGAACAAAGTAGATTGCTAACTTTATATGTTGAAGCTCTTGGCAAACCATTGTCATATCCGGATATAGGAGAATGATCTGGTACTCTTATTGAAGAAGAATTGCAGCAGATTTGTGATAATGAGAGTCAAACTGAAGATTCAAATTTTGTTGGTTAAGAGAGTTTGATCTACACATGTCAAGTTCCAGACTCATTTGGACTTGTCAAATGTTCTACACATACTCCAGTTCAAACCTCTGAGGAGTTTATTCCATGCTTCCATATTTTGCACCCTTTAGTTCAAAGACTGGTGAATTTGGCAAGATTTGGTAAGCTTTTTAATGAAGTTTCAGGTGATGAAGAATTGCACAGTCCATCATAATCTTTGGCATTAGTACTTTTTCTACAGCCCATTCCGTTGTCTCAAGTGCCCTTATATGAAGATGAAATATGGGTAGAGACAATGAGGAGATTGATAAAGAATTTAAGAATGATGAGTTTATGGAGATTAATGGAAATTCTGAGCTGGACGATATCATGGGGGAAAGCATATAGGCAGATTCTACAATTTTGGAATCATCAGCCACAAATGATGATGACACTCCTATGGTGACTCTTGAAGATATGGCTGGGATAAAAATATTTGATAGGAATCGCAATCTGATAAGTCTAGAATTTACTTATATTTTGATGTATTTTATGAGTTTAAATAAATAGAAACTGAGCTTAAGAGTTGAAATATTGAATGGATTTCTAGTAATTCTAGACTATTTTATTGAGAAAGGGACTTGGATGAAAAGATTTGGAAAAGAAGCAGAAACGATCAAAAATTAGGGACAAGAGGGATCAAAACTGAATTTCATCCAAAGTTCAAGATAATGGCGAAATGTTATAAAGAAATAGTACAGTCTCACTTGCACGCTCAGAGAAGATGGCGACATAAGAAGCAATATATGAGAGCATCGCCTTATGGAAAGTTGAAGAAGGCAACGTAAATGTATCTCGCCTATATAATTTCACCACACTTGGCGAAATCCTTAGGCAACAAAAAGAAATGCCGCCTGCACATAGGCGAAAAACCAAAGGTTAAATGTTGAACATTGCCTGAGGAAGAAGTATGAATAATGGCGACAATTTACTTATCTCTCCAAAGATCTTGAGTGAGGCAGTATATAAAAGGCGAGAAGAAGCTTAATCGCCTAGTTGGTGGTGATATGGAAGGCGATGGTAAAGAAAATTTCGCCTTGAAAACTTGTTATTTGTCGAACAAGTTTAGTGAAGAAACAGAATGTCGTTTGAGTTCAAGCGAAGGAACAGGCAACATAAAGAAGTTATTGTGTACTTCCCCAATTTGTGTTTCTTTCTTAGTGTAATTTCCAAATTGCCACTGAGAAAACTCTATAAATAGAAACTCAGTCGAGGAAATTAGAACCTTTTTACATTTTCAGATTATTTTCTAGAATCTTCTGTCCTTTCATTTTAGATCTCGCTTCGAGAAGTTTCTTGGAGAAGTTTTTGTGCTCTGTTTGCTGTGATCTCAGAGATATAGCTTGAAGTGAAGAAGTGAAAACGGTGACTGAGTTCAATTTCTCACTTCCTTGATAAGATTTAGGTCTTATGAGCATGATAAAGATGTTTATGAACTGTATTGTATATGAAGAAGTAATTATGCTTAGCTAATAGCTCTGTTAATTGACTTAGATCTTTTTCTATGTCAAATTTTGATTATATGATTCTTGTTCATTCATAGTCAGATTTGCTTAGTT
Organism: Cardiospermum halicacabum; assembly: GCA_031304145.1. Classification (NCBI taxonomy): domain Eukaryota; kingdom Viridiplantae; phylum Streptophyta; class Magnoliopsida; order Sapindales; family Sapindaceae; genus Cardiospermum; species Cardiospermum halicacabum. The sequence goes on along the minus strand of JARJHC010000107.1, from coordinate 14,972,263 downwards.
TTTATGAACTTTTTGAATTACAGAATGAGAGTTAAGTAATCTTGTTATTGTGATGCTTAATTTAGTCTAGAGATGGCAATTAGGTATCAGATCTAAGAACAGAGGATCATTGTACTAGAGATAGACAATAGATCCAATTTTCTACAGATTCGGCTTGATCAGTTAGTTGAGTTGTAGTAAAGAGATATATGCAACCTTTTAACTAAGATTTGTTAATTTAATCAAGAGATCTTTAACAAGTCATTGATGATGATCTAGGTTGTAAATCTGAGACTTCAAGTTAAATTCTGTAATCAGAATTGGTATTAGTAACAGAGATCTATATATCAACTTGATTATGCATTAGATCATTGAAAATAGAATGCAAAACTTCCATTCGATTGTTATGATTGTCAAAAGTGTCTAAAATTCGTATTACATCTTATGAACTTTTCATCTCTATAGCTGATAATTTTTTTTTACAATTCAGTTTAGATCTCAATCGTATTATTTCTTTCGAAGTAAAGCAATCCTGGCGGAGATGATAACTTTAAAAGTACAATTAGACATTGTTAGGCTGTTTTCTATGTGTTATTTTATGTGTCAAAATTCTCTCACCACAATCCTAGTTTATGGGACAAGGAGACAACCATGATAATTCCTTACAGGTACATAAATGCTGTGTTAGCAGGGATTAGAAGGTTTAAGGACTTTCTAACTTATTTAGCTACTCCAATGGTTCCTCTCAAGAAGAAGAAACTTCTCACCTTAGCACCACTTGAAGAGAATGAAGGTGAAGAGATGGAAAATAGCAGGAAAAAGAAGCCTACTGCTCTAGCTTTGGATGAAGACACGGAAGGGAATGAAGAAGATTTTAAGCTGCCAGCTTTTGCATCACAACCTCCTACTCAGGTTTATACCAAAAGAAAGCACACTAAGGTAGGGGCTGTGAAGAAAAAGAAGATAGAAAAACCTCAGTCCTTTCTAGTTCTTTCAGTTTACAGTCCCTTGAGTTCAGGAAGGATCAACAGTTAATCTGCATAAATTCAAGTTTTCAATGTTGACACCGATGCTGCCATTAGAAGAATGTTACTAGAAGAATTAAATCTCAAGAGAAGACCTTCTACTGCAGTAAAAACCACTTCTCCCTCCAGACCTTCTGTTCCTCGCATCAAAAGAAGAAGATTGGTTTCAAAGTCACCACAAAAGCATCATTCTCCCGATAAATCTTTAGAGGAATTTTTATATTTTGAACTTATTTCTTTTTATGAATTAATCTTTCAAACTAGTTAAATTTTGTTAAAGTCTGCTTGTTAAGAGTAATGTGAATGGTCTGAGTCATTTTTGTTTATTTTGCTTTCATTTCAAAAGAGTAATGTGTATAATTTTTTTCCTTTAATTTTAAGTTTGTTAGAATAGTAATGTGATTGTTTATGGTAATTATGCATTACATGTATTAGAGTTTAAGGATTAAGAGGTTTTAAGTTGGGGGTTCTATTCTTTTAATACTTCAAACCTTTCTTTCTACAGAGTCTGTCTGTTAGGATTAATTCCTAGGCTTCATTTTATTTCAAGACAAATGTTTCTTTGAAGGTTGAATGGAGTCTTGGACTTTCCAATTGCATTCCATCATCTTGGCGATATCCTAGATATTTTGCCCGGCATTTCACCTTGAATATAGACGAGAATTTTCAACTTTGCCTGATGATGTTGTCATTCGTATATTGAGTAAGGCGATATTTCTTATTTTGCCTTAATATGTCATTTTAATTCTTGTGCCACTTTCCATTTCGTCTCATACTTTTGCCTGCAGGAATAATTTTTTTAGCATGATCAATTTTCGCCATGACATATCGCCTAATATGTCGCTCTAATATGGTGATATTAACTCGTTTCGCCATATTGCCGCTGAGTTATTTTGCCTACCTTTTTCTTTGAAAAATCTTATATGTGGTGAATTATAGGTACATTTTTATTTCCCTGGATTTATATTTTGCCTTCATTTTTTTCCTCCCCATTTTCTATTTTTCTTTCCTCCAAACTATTCTTTCTATGTTTTGCATTGAGGACAATGCTTTCTTTTAAGTTGGGGGTGGGGTAGCAATCACATTGTTGTTTATCTATTAGGTATTTGTTTTAATAGATGTATTAAGTAATTTGGTTTTATTTTTTTTAGGATGTTATTAGGTCTGAGTGCATGACTGAGCATACATTGTCTATAATTCAAAGTGATTAAATTTGAAAATATGAATTTCAAACAGAAAAAATAAGTATTCAAAATAAGCAGTTTGATGGGCAAATTTTGAAAAATTTCTTTGAACATTAATGAAGATTCTGGTCAAATTTTAATTGTGAACAAGTTGAAGAGTTTTGATAAGGAAAGTTTTGACCTTTATTTTATGTTGTTTTCTTCATTAGAGAGGTTATTTTTATTATATTCCTTATTAAACACATTTCTTACCAGTTTTATTTCAATAGAAACAGGACCTTCATAGGTTTGCTTTGAGTTTCTCATACATTTCTCAAGTGTACAGGGCATTGGTCAGGTAAGAATTTGTCTAATTTCTTCCAAGAAACATGATCTAATTTTAGAGAGTGAGTGAAATTACCAAAAACGCCTTTGCCTGCTTGATATAATCAGACCTTGATATCTTGTGAGGTAAACAATTTTGTTTCCATTCTCATCTAAACATTTTCTTTGGTCCCCAATTTTGTCTACACCATAAAGATTGAGACATGATCTCAAATCCTTCCCTTTGGACTTACCAGTAAATTAAGGGGGAGAAGACTAGGAAGTAAGGATAAACTAAATGGTGCTTCTAAAAAAATGACTGCAAAAGTATAATAGAAAAATAAAAGAGTATTACAAAAAAGAGTTGTGTAAATAGAATAAATGAACCACTGAAAATTGAAGAAGTGGGCAGTTGTATATAAATAAAGGAGTGTTGTACATAAAGTATCATTAAGTGGGGAAACACTGAAGAGTGAAAATAGATAGACTGTGAGGAATTCATTGGTATTTCAAAAATTTTAATCTTTTTTATAATTTCCCTTCTTTCATAAGCTAACTTGGCCCTATCTTCCCTACATTTACAAATTAGAGATTCTAAGGCAGAAAGACAGGCGGGTTCAAACTTAGGAACCCCTAAATGTTGTACAGTGTATGTAAGAAATTCGATGATCGTGAGGTTCTTAAATTTTCTTTATACGTGCTAGTGAAACAGTAGAGTCATATTTGTCTTGGTATATAACTTTGATTCTTAAAAGTGACTAGTGTATTATGTCAATATGTAACGCCCAACCCTCGGCAACGACGGAGCCGCGAGCGGAAGCCGGAGCACCGCTTTACATTCTATACATTCGTTCGGTACAATACAATAGATGCGGAAATAAACATTAATATTAAAATAATCGTATTTAAAAAAACCCTCTTGAACCTGTTTTGAAAATAATAGAATAGTCTAGACAATTCATTTGAAAAGAAACCCGTATAACTCATTTAATCATAATAACCTGTCCATAATATTTATTCAATAAATGACAATATCTAAATATCTATACAAAGAAATATAAACTGGAAACATTTAAATGGTCTTTACATGTCCTTTAAAACTAATGAGAAAACAAAAGAAAAACAATGCTGTCAATATAGGTTCCGAAAACATAAAGAATGCAATGCGACCTTCAATCTGCTCGATCACTTGTTTCACATTTTCAATATATAGAGATAAGAAAAAGGGAGAAGAAACAATGTCAGACTATCGATGTCTGGTTAGCAAGTCACACTCCAACAAACACAAGCAATGCGTCTATTTAAACATACAATTACGATTTTTGGCACACAATGCACCTAGAACTAGCAATGAATCATAATATAATACAAACTCGCCTTATTTCCATATTATTCACTAGTTCAATAAGGTGTATTCATCCTTATGTTTTAATTATACATATTATATTCAATTAACATTCTTAGGCATCCATATAGGTTCTATGTCTCCATATAAAACCCCAAAGCAATCAACTATCCACTAGCATTCATCACACAGTAGCAATCACATGAAAGTTTCAATTTTATTTGACTGCCACTAATCTAGGATCAATAATGAAATGGGGCCAATTAGGCCGAAGCCACCAATAATCTGTGGTCCGAAGACCGAAATCCGTAGAGCTGTTTATTTACTGCTTTAGGACAAACTACCACATTTTGGATCAATTAGGTCCAAAGACCACCAATAATCTGTGGTGTCGTCACACCCAATAGGAGTCGTCACTCAGTTTATTCATTCAATGGAGGTTAGCTAAACCAAAAGACCTATTTGCTCAATAGGCTCAGATATCTCGGTTACCTTTAATGACATATCATTCCATCACTACTTTCAACCATGACTAGGGTAATCATTATCTTGATTTATTCGATGATCAAAACACACAATTCAATTTAGCATTCACAATTCCATTATATCAATCCATTGGCTTTCAATCAATCAATTGTCGGGTACTTTACTAGTGTCTTATCCATTTATTTCTAGTTCTAGCTAGCCAAAGTTTAAGTCTAACATGCAATTAAGGGTGTCAAAATGGGTCATGGCACGATGGGTGGACACAAACCTATTAAAATAAATGGGTAATGGGTTGGAGTTAAATGGACTTCAACCCATTAGCGACATGACTCATTTAACACGATTATAAATGGGTTGGGTCGGGTTTCGTTAATAGGTTAACGTGTCAACTCGTTTAACCCTGTCAACTAGACTTAAAAAATTATTTCTATATATTAAAGAGGAAACTAATAAATTTATAATATATATTTAACCACATCACTACTACTCTCAACTTATATCATCTTATAAACACTTTTTTAGTAAAAATAATAATTCGTACCTCTATTAAAGTGTTTCTTGTTTGAATTGTTTAATATTATTTTTTCCTATATATGAATAATTAATTAGAATTCGACATGATGGGTTGACACGATTCAATATGAACTCGATAATAAATGGGTTTGGTTGAGGATAAATGGGTTGACACGATTAAGACACGAACCTGTTTAACGCGTTTATATTTGAATAGGGTTGGGTTGGGTCCGACATGACCCATTAACACGTTTTGACATCCTTACATGCAATAGACTTATCATTATATCTAAGCAGCAATATGCCAACAATAGCAGCAATCAATGTCCACCCTATCAATCACTATCTAACCTTACCAATTACAATTCACATGGTTATCTTGTTTAACCATATCAATGCACAATCATAAAACACACAACAACCGATATAGAGTATAAAACGGTGTTGCTAACTTTTCCTCCAAAGACAAGATAAACTAAGCGTCACCGGTAGGATTCTTGGTACCGTCAGCTTCGCCTAACAATAATAAGGAATAATGATATACTTAAACAATAGATCAAACACGTAGCGCATAACTAAAAAAAACCTAGTCTTATCGAAAAGAGGACGAAGATCGGTTGAACGGTAAAGGACGAAGATAACAACCTAAGATAAATAACACGGAATAAAATCAGTTTCTTTCAGTTTTAGAGTTTACTGATTTCGACTATGATATCCCAAGAATTTGTAGATGGAGTATTCACATTATTTGTAGCGGACAGAACACTAAAGAAAACCCAACTAGATTGATATCGTTTGGAGATCAGAAGAAGTAGATATGATCAGATTAATATAGTTCATTGCTGGAGCGATTCTGCAGACTGACGTTTCGGTTTTTGGCGAATACGACCAAACAGATGCAAGAGTTTGAGGTTGGTGTCTTCATATAAGTTGTAGGATATTTAAAAAAACCCAATTGGAATAAATCGTTCCGAGTTTGGACGAGAAACTTATGGTTGATTGAAGTTTCAATTTCAGAACTTACAGCTTCTGATCGAAAAGGGCTAATTTTTGATGAACGGAGAAAATTCAGGCAAGGTTTGAAATTCAAGAGTTACAAGGGTTTGTAGAAGGATAAAAGAGGATTCCTTAGCCACTGAATTCATGTCAATCAGACGTCGATGGAAAAAGTTACGACAATTTGAGTGAGGACAGCATAGACCAAAAGTTAGGGTTCTAAAAGAAAATGGAATTTAAGGTTTTTCAATGTGAAATATAAGAGATGAAAATTATCATTAGAGTAGGTAAAGAAAACTTATATACATATTGGCTAATGGGCTAATGGATTGGGGTTTCTTTAGGAAAACTTTTATTATTTCTAAAATAACCCAAAAAAACATAATTTAAATTAAAAACCACTAGTTTTAAACAAAAGTTCATATTTTCCAATCAAATCTATTTTAAATGAAAATTAGTTCAAATTAAGTTCAGATGGACCATTTCAATTTAAGACTTCTAAATTTGGGTTTTAAAATTACAATTTTACCCTTCGGGCATAATTTTCAAAAGTAACAATTTTAACTCAATTAAGACTTTCAGTTTTCATTCAAAGAGTTTTCAAAAATTCAAAAGACTCTAAAAATGATATTTTTAGTTCCAAAATCAAACCAGGTCAAATACAAATAATTCAATAAGTGATTTAAAAATGGTTCAACTTCTAGGCCGGGTTTGCGGACGTTATAGAGTAACCCTAAGATTTTGAGTGATCAAAAACTTTATGAGAGACTACAGTGAGGAAGTGGTTTCAAAACTCTAACTCTTGGATCTGCTAAGATACTTTGCAACATGAAGAAAATGACCAGATTTAAATTTTTTCATTTGAAATTTGAAAAAAAGTTTGTCACTGTTTGGAAATTTTCAAAAATATGCTTGATAAGTTGCTTTGATTTATGCTTACGAGTTTGCACTAATTGTTGTCTCAGTTAGTACTTAGTCAGTTTGCTTGAGGACAAGCAAAAGGCTAAGCTTGGGGTAATTTATAACCTAGAATTTACCTATATTCTGGTGTATAGCTTAAATAAGTAGGAATAGAGCCTAAGAGTTGAAATGTTGAATGGATTTCTAGTAATTCTAGAAACTTTTATTGAGACAGGGACTTGGATGAAAATATTGAAAAAATAAGCTTAAACGAGCAAAAATTAGGAGCAAGAGGGATGAAAACTGAATTTCATCCAAAGTCTAAGATAATGGCAAAATGTTATAAGGAAAGAGTATGTCGCCCAGCAATCACGCCTGTACGCTCACAGAAGATGGAGACATAAGAAGCAACATATGTGAGCATCGCTTTAAGGAAAAGTTGAAGAAGGCAACATAAATGTGTCTTGCCTTCATGATTTCGCCACACTTAGCGAAAACCTCAGGCAACAAAAATACATGTCGCCTAAATAAAGGCGACAACCAGGACCAAATGTTGAATATCCCCTGAGGAAGAAGTATGCATGGTGGCGATTATTAGCCTGCCTCGCCAAAGATCCTTGTTGAAGTAATATAAAGAAGGTGAAACGAAGCTTAATCGCCTAGATGGTTGGCGCCTTAAAAGGCGATAGCCAAAATATTTCGCCAAGAAGACTTGCTATTTTGGCGAACAAGTTTAGCGATACTATAGAATATCATTTGATGTTCAGGCAGAGGAATAGACGACATAAGGAGAAAATTGTTACTTCGCCAATTTGTGTTTCTTTGTTAGTTTTATTTCAAAATTACCACTAAGCAAACTCTATAAATAGGAGCTCAGTTAGAGCAATTAGAACCTTTTGACATTTTGTTAATCTGAGCTATAATTCTAGAATCTTCCATTTATTCTTAGAGTTCTACTTTGTGAAGTTTCTTGAGAAAGCTTTGTGCTCTGTTTTCTATTATCTTTGAGGATTAGCTTGAAGATAGTGAAGTGAAGACTCTGACAGAGTTTAACTTCTATCTTCCTTGGTAAGATTTAGATCTTATAGCATATCGATGATGATTTTGTGTTGTGTTGCATAAGCTGAAGTAGATATGATAGCTAATAGCTCTATTTGATTTGTTGAGATCTATTGTTAATTGCAGTTTGATTGTGTAATTCTTGTCTAATTAAAGTCAGATTTGCTAAGTTTTCATGCACTAATTGAATTACAAGAATGAGAGTTGAGTAATCTTGTTATTTTTATGCTTAATTTAGACCAGAGATGGCGATTAAGTATCAGATCTAAGAATAGAGGATCATTGTACTGGAGATAGACAATAGATCTAATTTTCTATAGATTGTGCTTATCACGTATATGAATCGTAGTTTAGAGATATATGTGATTCTGTAACTAGGATCTATTAAATTGAATCAAGAGATATTTTAATAGATCAATCATGATAATCTAGGTTGAAGATCTGATATCTACAGTTAAATTACATAATTAAAAGATAATAGACACCAGAGTTTAGCAGATCAACTCAAATACAGTTGAGATCACTTAAAATACTGAATACAGATTTTTTGAATTAATTGATGAATGTCAAAAGTGTCTAAAAACTTAAAAAAAAATTCTATGAACTTCACAATTTTGTTTGATAATGAATTCTTTAAACAATTCAAACTAGATCTTGATCTCATTCTTTCTTCCTAACAATCAATCTTTGTTGAGACGATATCTTTAAAACTACAATCAGACGTTGATAGGAATTCTATTTTCTTTGTGTTATTTTATGTGTCAGAATTCTCCCATCAGTTTGGGGCAAATAATTCGAGCCCGTTTGGGTTTCGGGTCGGGTTTGGGACTACCCTAGATAAATATGGATCGGGTATGGGGCGAGGCTAACCCGCACCGATCCAATCCATTGCCACTCGTTCCTCAATTTGGTTAAGGTTCGAATTAGAGCCTAGAGTTTTGTTCGGTTCGGTTTAGGGTTGATTACATCTTGGTTAGAGTCTGAATATGTATATTAGTGTTACACCCTATATTAAGACAATGTTAAAAGGAATTAAATTGCTACTTATATCACCAATGTGCACATTGTTTTTAAGGAGCCCCGTAACATCCAGTCCCCGCCCCCGGATGAACCTGAGACGCGGTGACAGGGTGTCACGTTATTCACAATCGGTCTTTAAGGCTGACCACTAGCCCTACAGACCATCATTACGCTTTCCAGCATGTTTTGTCCTCACTCGCATGCTTCCCGAGAAAACTTCCCAGAAGGTCACACATCCTTAGATTGCTCCAAGTCAAACACACTTAACTTTGGAGTTCTCAAGTTCTAGGCTCCCGAAAACAATGTGCACATTGGTGATATGGGTAGCAATTCAATTTCTTTTTACTCTTGTCTCAATATGAGGTGTTACAATCCACCCCCCTTAGAACACAACGTCCTCGTTGTGGTTGAACCACATCATTTCCAAAATCTTTATCCCTGCTAGACGAATGCCCAGGACTCTTATGTCCACAGTCACACTCGTAGTCACAAGGTTGCTTTGATAGTGTCCTCGTTGTGGTTCCTTTTAACCATCTCTTCATCTTCTCTTTCTAGAGACAACCTAAACATAAAACAACCCTTCATTTTCCTCTTCGCCTCTCTAGAAAACTTTAACACCACAACAATAAACAATCGTTCCATTTGTCACCATTACTACCCTCCAAAAACTCATCTAACATCAACAACCACTTCCCAAGTGCCATTAAGACTTGTTCCAACCATATTAATTGTTGGTGAGTCTCTCTAGTCCCCTTATATATGGTATACACGAATTTGTGTTATGGGTGTTCCTTTAATTTGGTTTGTAAACTATTTTGGTGTCTATAAATGCTTTTAGAGTGATTGATGATATTTCTAGTGTCTTTGGTGTGTATATAAGTGGAACCCTAACTTGGAAATTGCTAGGAGAAGTGAGTAATTATTTAATGATGTCTGTTAATTGTTCCGGTTATCTTGGAATGGTACTTAGGCAACCAAGAAGTGGGAAAACCAACACCGGAAGCTAGCTAGCTATTCGGATTGGACAAAGTTAGGTAAGTACCTTATTTTTATGCTCTACATGATTGTATGTGTTTGTTATTGTGATGCATTAATTCTAGTGTAAAAATGGATGTAAAGAAGAGTAGATGTGAAATTTAGACATAATTGGTTCATTAATGAACTTGATAAATTGTTGATCTTGTGGTGTAATTAATGTTGTTGAAATTATTGTGGAAATTGTTGAGTGGTTTACTTGTGGAAAATTGATAGTGTTGTGTTGTTGATGATATTGAGTTTTTGGTAAAAAAAAAAAAGAAATTATTGGTCATTGATAGTGTCCAAATGTATCTATATGATTTGTGAGTTATATGCACTCACATGTGTGAACTTAATAAAATTGTAAAGTGTCAAATTGTTGGAATGATAACATGGTCAAGTTGCCCATTTTTAATCTAGCACATGTAACTGAATATAAGTCATGCCTAGGGATTTAGAAACGTTTCAAAGTTATGTGATAAATGGGTAGATAAAAGCCTTAAACTTGATGAATTTTACACTAGGGGTTATATACCACCATAAGGTACCAGTACTAGTTCCACCGAGAGCCTTTGGCACTGTAGGGTCTCGGACCAGTTATGTAATAATTTGATATATTGGGATAACCACCAACAAGTGTACCGAGGCTAAAATTAACATCGTAGGGTCTTTACACCAGTTATGTGATATCCCGGTTTCACTAGATGGCTAGAGTTAGGCAAAAGTGTCAAAACATGACAAATGATGATATTGTGAGAATGGGTAAATTTTTAGTTGTTATTCATTGGTGTTGTATGAGTCTTGAATGCATTATTGTAACTTGAAGTAATTACTAACTTGGAATGTTGATAGGGATTATTTTTTGAACCTGAAAAAGATTATGTTATTCAATGAAATAATCTATAATGATTATATGTGTTTCTCAATGAAATTATGTAAGTTTTGATGTGATTTTGAAGGCGACAAAAAGGTCCAAAAGGTGTCACTATACTGCCTAAGATAGGGCACATTCGCTGCTAATTTTCCTCGTCACCTGCCACCATCGTTTGCTACCAATTTTTTTTCGTCCGCTGTCACCAGATGTACCAGCCAACAAGACTTAGAGTGCCAGGTTGTCCAGGGCAAAACACCTCCGCCAGCTCCTAGTGGATGGTGCCGGTGGATAAACTCTTGGAGCGCCACAACACTGTATTTCCAACTTGTTCGCCTTCGTTCTCCCTCATCCGGACTCTCTTTGGGGTGCCGTTTATGGCTATAGTTTCACCTTTGAGTATAGCTTCCAACCATATCTTCGTATTTTTTTAAAAAAAATGTCAATTTCCTATTATGATATGAAAAGTCCCATAAGTCGATGTAGAATTCAGCTTTTGAATAAAATGCAATTATCTTCTCAAATGGCTTAATTACACCTTTGATATGCTTTCATCAACCATTAGCAAATAATTAAGTGTCTCTAAATGATATGGTAGCCTTTAGTATGGTTTAAAAATAAACTAAAACAATAAAGGAATTTGTTCAAAGTTATTTAATCAACATGGTGGTCTCTTGTATGGTAGGAAATATACTGTAATGACTAAGTTAACTCAAATGTACCTTGTATGGTTATGATTGGCTTCAATAGTAGATTCTTAACTATAGTTGAGTTAGATAATTAATTTTGAAGCATGTCTGGATAATAATTGGACTTGTTTGTATAGGATAACTATGGTGTGATGATGATTGACTTAGAAGAGTCTTAAGAGACTCAATAGTTGCATTGTGTGCTCATTTAAAGTCTTAATAAGATGCATGTTGTACATGAATGTTCGAGTGCGAGGGTGTTAGATTAGATATCGATAGTCTAACACTTTCTTTTTCATTTATTTTAGTATTTTCTCTTTTTATGTTGCAAAATCCCGAATGGGTATAGGTTATCGAACAAGCAGCATTAAAGGAAATGAAATCCTTTTCTTGAACCATATTATAGCGTGATACATCTCATATTTTTGTATAAACTCTCATTTTGTGATTATGATATTTTATATGTATCTTTTTGTGCAACTTAAACACTATTGATTAAAGTGTCAAGTTGTAAATCAAACTTGTATTCTTGACTATAGGATCGAGTTTGATGATGAATAGTTCCATTATTGTACCTATTTTGTTATATATTTATCAAGTATTCTCTTATGGATATATCTTATGTTATTTTAGATAAAAAGTGGAATATGGTAGTGAATCAAATTAAAAGTGCATGTGTCTACCGTGGCGCTCGGGCTTCGCATCGCCTAATCAACCGGGGTGGAGGTTCGACACTACACAGACAGAGAGGTTTTTTTTCTAGATCTTCAAATACCATACTGTAGCTTGTTGCACTGCTCGATAGTTAATTCACAAAGAAAGAGGTTCTTTTGAAGGAATCGATATTACCGACCTATCATTTGGTAGTCAGTTCGGTAGCCAATTTGGAATCCTGCTCTCATGCCATTTTCACCTCTTTTTTATCCTTTTTTCCTCCAAAACCTTTGCTTTTATTTCTTAATGTTTTTAAGTCCGCAAAATTAAGCTTTATGCCTAAAAATGAGCGAATGTGTCTCAAATATGTGCGCTTCTTAAATGAAATCAAATTGAATTCATATAAATATTCAATCATTTTCCAAGCTCATCAATTAGGCAAGATTTATAATTAAATATGATCTTTGTGATGATAATTGTTTACTTGGATTATACAATGAGAGGACATTGGGTGCCAGCTTTTGTTAAAGATATTTTTTAGGTAAGTATATTTACTACTCAACGTAGTGAAAGTATGCATGCATACTTCAATAAATATATGAATTCGAAAACAACATTAAAGTGATTTGTAGAGCAGTATAAGAATGCTTTGAGAGATAAAGTTAAAATAGAAAAAGATAGGGTGATTTTAAAAGTTCAAATCATGTATTCCTTGTATAAGAATTTATCAGTTTGAAAAATAATTTCAATATGTACACACTATAGAAATGTCAAAGAGTTTTGAAAGAGATTCGTGGCTTAATTCAATGTCAATTATAATATTTAAAAAAAATTGTAATGAATATTAAATTTACAATAGAAGAAGATGTGATTACTTGAGAGAAATATCATAGTGTATCATTTATGATTTACTTTAATGTTAAAACTTGTGATGTTCACTATACATGTCGAATATTTGAGTTCAGAGGCATTCTTTGCCTATATAGCATCATGATATTTATTTGTCAAAAAATTTGAATTTTACTTCAGAATTACATTCTAAGGAGCAAAAATATTAGAAGATGTTATATAAAAGTTAAGATAAGTTATTGTATTTGGAGCTATAATTTTAAAGGATGAAGATTTAAAAAATTGTCTAATGTAATACTTACAATAGTACATTAAACTTCAAATAATGAGGATGATTATAACATTGCGATGAAGTTGATGAGTGATTTGAAGATGAAATTGATGTGGACTAAAATGCCATTGATGAAAAAATAAATAGTTCATCACTTAGTGTACAATTAGGTATGGAAAGCATGTCAAATGCAGGGAGCATTCTTAGCTCACGGGTAGTTCGAATTTAAGGTCATCATCCATTCAAGAGAAAGCAATTAAAAGCTAATCAGATTTTGAATAGATTAAAATTGAAGAAATCACTATATAAGGTATTTGTGATAGTGACATTTAATTTAATTTAGAATATCATACCTCTTTTTCATTGGTGTATTTGTGATAGTAACATTTAATTTAATTTACTTTTATTTAGAATATCATGCTTAATTTAAGAGTTATTATTTCTTTTATATGCATGTGAATTATTTTAAACGATGCACATTATTGGTTACTAATTGCTTATTGTTGCTTACTTTGAAGAAAATATGAAACAAAGGCTCATTGGTTTTTATTATTGATTGTAGAATGACGATACAACTAAAACTTTGAAGCCTACTAAAGGTAGAAACTATGATTATAGGTGTAGTGCTGAGAATGATATTGTGCTGAATGTTGAAGTTCCTGATTGTTCTCGCTAATGATGTTGCGCAGGGATGTTTTCTATGTGGATCTATTTAAACGTCGGGTTAAAGTCTATTATTAGGAATGTTGTTTTATTATTTTGATAAGGAACCTACCATATTTGAAGTGAAGAGACTCTGTGTAACGTCCGAAAAATTTGTCAATTTATTTTTTATAATTTGCTAAAATATTTTAAATTGCCTTACTATTTTATTTTGATTTATACTTTTATAAATATTCAATATTTGGAATAAATAAGAGTAATTAAAATTTAGACATACAAAATTAAAGAAAATTTAATGTAACTAAAAGATAGAGTCAAAATTATTTTCAAAACTAAAAAAAAATACTGTTTTTTAATCAAATTGCCATTTCTTGACAAAATAACCATTCTACCCCTCTTGGCGCGAAAATTTAGATTTTTAAAATGAATGGTGGTTATAGATTAAAAATATGAAAATAAAAATTTAGAGGAGTATGGAAGTATAAAAAAAATGAGGTTTAGTGGAAATTAGACTCAGAATTGGATTGGACACAATTTTGGCTCGATCTAAAGTCAAGCTCATAGGTGGGTCATTTTAACACTACATCATTACCCTAACACCACACTTCCACTCATTTTTCTCCCGCTCATCTCCCTTATACGTTTTCTCTCTTTTTTACCAGGAAACCTTAACTTTTCTTTTTTCTCATTTATCATTAGTAACCACTCAAAAAAAAAATCACATCATCAAGTACTTCATTCTTAGCAATCTTGAGGGATTTTTAAAGCACAATCAACAAAGGTGATTTCTTGTCTCTCTCTACATTTATGGATTCCAAAAATAGGTATTTGATTTCAGTTCTAGATTGATTCTAAGTTTTTTCTAAGTTGATTTTAGTTATAATCTATGTTTATAGCTTCAATTAATGTTTGGTTATAAAATCCCTAATTACTCTCTTGATAGAATGCCCTTACTTTGTAAGAAAAGATAATGTGATGGTTTTGAAAGTGTGTCGGTATTGATTGTCACTCTTGAATATTTATTAGGCAACCAATAAGAAGATTTCTCTGAAATGGGTGACTAGTAGCTTGGGAAAGCTTGAAATAAGGTTTGTAATTTTATTTTAAACACGTTGTGTGTTTTACAACATGAAATGGTGCATTAAAATCAATATTAAGACTCCATGCTTGCTACACCTAGTTAATGTAGTTAAATTGATGAAATTGGGATGATTGTGCTAAGTGTGATGAGAATTATTTGGCTTGGATGCTTTTGTGAAATACTAATTGATTATGAAAATTGATGATCTTGGAACTTAATAATAATTATTGAATTAGATAATTGGTTATATTGTGACAGCTTGGTAAGATGGCCACTTGATGGTTCATGATGAACATAAAGCGTAAATGGTATTAACAACCTTATAGGGTGTTGAATTGTGTTGAAAAACTATAAAAATTGATCATAAATGATGATTCTCGGTAGACAACTAGATTTTCCATAAACTTGCTTTAGAATGTAAATTTAAGGCATGCCTATGGATAGAAGTACTTGGATCCATGAATGTATCGTGGTTTAGTAGCCACAAATACTACTTATAGGGTAATGGCTTCGTATTGTATTTATGGGTTTACTTGTCTTAGGATGACGATCCGCTACAATTTTGATGCACTCTTATGGTGATATGACCGTCTTAGAACTTCAGTTCACTATGGGCTTGCCCGTCTTAGGATTTTGTTCATATTGATCTCATTTTTGAAACTATTGTACGTTTATGGATAATATTGAAACAAGCTATAATTTGTATTGATGAATCTTGATGATGATTAATAGTGAATTGTTTGAATTGATTATGGATGATAAATTGATGAAGGGTAACTAATGATGACTATACGTAATACTAAGTTACCTATTTAGAAACATAAAATGGATATTTATTAACCAAATAGATTAAAGAAAAGCATGATGAAGATTGTTAATCAACTTGGAAATGAATTGGTTGGTAATTTTGAAAATATTGAAATTGGTAAAATGGTGATACAACTAAATAGGGAATAAAACAGTTAACTAGTAATTGGTAAGTTGTTGCTGCAATAAGTTAGACAGATAGGCCACTTGTGTACTGTTGTACGCCCAAATGGTTGGGTCGATAAATAATTGGATTATGTACATGTGTTGGTCGTTTTGCATAACTGATGTGTATGAGCATTAGTTAGGCGATTGGGTTGATTTAGATGCATTTTGTAACTAAGTAGCTTAAATGGCCAACTTGAGTTCATGGCAACAAAAATGCAGAGTTTTGTGTTCCAAATTGCCAAGCAACATATAACGCGACTTGTTTGTTGCCAGCTAGTCATCTGAAACTTTTTAAAAAAAAATTTAACAGCAGGGCATGTTGCGTGACTAGATGTTGTTGGAGGAATTGAAATCTAAATTAGACTTTCTTTTTGTCTAATGTCTTAGTTTTGGACTTTAATTAATTTAATGACATTATAAATCGTTTTAGTAAAGTATTTTGATGTTTTATACATATGAATGTATGTTTAATTGTCTTGGGCAATTGAAAAGGTTTTGTAAATGATATTCTATTGTACAATATGGTGGCTTAGACCGCCCATTGCAATCGGTAGGGTTCAACACTACACTGTAAGTGTAACTTGTATTATTATTATTATTATTATTATTATTATTATTATTATTATTATTATTATAACTATTATTGTGTAATTGACATGCATATAGGAAAAATTCAATTTTGGTTTTTAAATTTCTTTCTAAACATTAAACATGTTTTGGATTTCACTAGTTTATTATAACTTGAAATAAAATTTCACTACCTCTATGCAATTTTCTAGTTTTTTTATAAAAAAAATAAAAAATAAAACTAGAATGTTCGCTAAGGGAAGAGACGATGCTATAATATAGACCTCAAAAATCAATGGAAACGAAATAATGGTTATTAAACTTACATCGATTGTTGGTACTACATGTATCTAAGTGATCACATATCAAATTTTATATTTTGTATTATATATTTAGTAATTAGAAAGTTAAATACACAAATCCCATGAATGAAAAGCTTATAATGTCTTAATTGTTTTGTTGAATATATGAATCATGAGAAAATATAATTCTAATGGAATCTCATCTTAGCAAAATAATAAAACAAATGTATAGAATTGAAAACAAAAATTGCATACCGGTATAATCCATCCTTATTTCACGTCTTTTTTAGATTTAATCAATTATGTTCATAGGAAGGTTTTAATTGATGTAATAATTTATAGTTAAATTTTAATTCAATAAAATTGGGATTTAAGGAATTAAATTTTTTAACTAAATGATCTAATTGCATCTTTTTTTAAAAAAAAAAAAATCAATTAAATAACATTTTAAGTTTTTTCTAAAAACAAACATGATTTGTTTTATATACCTAGGCGGCAAACTATTATACTTCTATCAGCTCATATATCCCACCTAAGTAGGCTCGAAGAGTAGCTATTATTGGTAGGCTCAAAGAGTAGCTATTATTGGTTGGCTATGTAGCATTATTGAATAACATTGAATATAGAATATAAAACGATAATACACCTATACATTCTTGAGATGTTATATAAATAAAATACAATATATAATTAATAAATAAATACACAATGCATTCTTGAGATATTATATAAATAAAATACAATATAAGTCACTAATAAATAATGAGTAGATAGATAGTATATGTTTAAATGTATTAAAAGTTATGAAAATTGAATTATTTCTATAATTGTTTTTTAATAGGCTTGTGACAAGTGAATCTTACGGACTAATTTCTTAGCGAATTAACATGAAAACGGATACTATAGATAAGGTTTGTATAGAGGCTGATCTACCTCATCAAATGGGCGACAAAATGTTCCCCATTATTTTAAAAAATATATTAAATTATTCATAACATCATATCATTGATATATGGTAACAGACATAACCAAAATTAGTAATTATCTAAATACACAAAGTTATATTATTTATTACTCCCTCTATTAGACTATCTAAACTTCTACACATTTATTAAGAAAGTTTATAAAAAGAATTATTGTCCCTCTTCTTTCTTTTCTATTCACACTATAATTATTTTATTTTAAAATAAAAAGAAGGGTAGATTAGGAAAAGATGTCACATCCATACTTAGAAAATTAAAAACGTCTTACAATTTGAAAAATAAAAAGTACTCCCAAACGTCTTATATTTAGAAACGGAGGGAGTATAAAATACTTAAAATAACACTATATTTATTTGAATTCTTTAAAAACTATCTTGAATATGAATATGGTTTAAAATTTGACTTTAATAATTTCCACCAATCTCTTCCAATTTTCAAATCTATAGTATATAATAATCGTTATTTTTCCCATCTATTTTTCACTTGACCAATGAATGATCACCAAATGGTAAAATTGTGAAGTGACATATCCCATAAAAGTATTTAATAAAAATATATGTATTTTATATTAATGATAAAATATAAATTTTAAATATTTATTTTCCATTTTAAAATATTATAATATTATATGTTTATTCTTTTTATATTTACAACATTACTATATAATGTTTTCTCCAACCATCCTCAAGTTTCAGGGAAAAAAAAACACATAAACCAATGGAAAAATAAACTTTTAGAATTGGAGTGGGCACTACTGTATCTTCGTTTCACTTTTTTTTCCCTGTTTTTAACGCTTTCTCATACCTTTGCAACTGATTTTTTATTTTTTATATTTTTAAGTTTTTATACTAAATTAAATTATTAATTTATTTATAAATCGATTGCATCTTCAAATATTGAAGCATCAGGATTAGGGAAGAAGAATTGCTATATTTTTGGGATTGTAAATCCCGATGGAGATGATCTAAAGAGAACAAATTTAATTTGGTAAGTATTTTTGTTTGGTGATTTTAGTTTTTAGTGGCTTTTGTTTTATATTTTAATAATTTTAAATTTGAAGAATAAGCATGAGATTGCATTAAATGGAGTTTTATTTCGTTACTTATTTTGCTGATTGTTACTCAAAATAAGTATGAGTTTATTTCATTCATTATTTGGTAAGATTTTTTATTTTGCAAGTTTTAGTTTTAGTTTTTACGTATAGGTTTTTGTTTTATATTTTGATAATTTTAGCTTGGTTTTTGTCTTCTATAATCATATTTCATCTTGGAATGAGGTTTTTTTTTTTTTATATTTTCGTAATTTTAGTTTTGTTTTCTATTTTTTTTAATTATTTTTATTCTTTCTATGTAATTATTTGTATTTTATATTTTAAGAGTTTTTCGTTTCGTGTTTTAGGTATAATGGATTATTATTATTATTATTATTATTATTATTATTATTATTATTATTATTAGGAGTTTTCTTAAAAAATATAAGAAGAGAAGATTGAAAGATGAAGAAGGTACAAAGATGACGGGTTTACAAATATTTAAGAGAAGATTGAAAGAAAATTTGCGATAAAAGACAAAATAATTGTAAAAGACATTTGTATAGATTTAGATTTCATTCCAATTATTTGTATGTAATATATGTGGTCATGAGATGTATCATATGGATGATGATAGGAATCTGGCTATGAGTGATTATAGGAATTATAAAAATCTGTAGGGATTATAGGAATATGTGATTATGAAATTACATTAAATGGAGTTTTATATTGTTATTTATTTTGCTGATTATTCATTTGCTTCTAAATTATGGTATGTACGTATATTGGTTCTCAATATAATAATGTTTATCCATTTAATTTTAATAATAGAAAAATAAAATATTTTTCAAAATATAAATTTATCTATGTATTATAATTTTTTTTCCGAATGGAATGTTTTATTAATTTGTGAGATTGTAAAATAGTTGTAGCAGTGTATATAAAACATTAAAATAATTTTTTTTATTTATAAGTTAAAGTGTATTTCAAATAATTTTTTGTTTAATGTTCAGATATTTTTTCTAATAATTGAATCACTTTATATTATGTATTATTTTTTCTACTTTTTTGAATATTTTTATTAGAATTTTTATCTCTTTACAAATTTATATCCTATTATATTGATAAATTTATTTTCCTATTTTAATATATTTTGATTGCTTTCCAATTCTAATTTGTGAAAAATATATTTTATTTAAAATTAAAAATTATTTTTATAACTCCACCAAACTTTTCATATATACATAAAGGTATTTAATTTACAATCTAAATATATTCTTACTACTTTCATTAATAATTGTACATATATATATATATATATAAACAAATTAAATATGTAAATTATTATTTTCTATTTAGATATGATTGAGTTATAACAAGAAAAAAAAAGATTTTGATTTTTAATAAAAATAATAAATGTTTAGAGTTTTTAAAAAACTATTTACCTGAAAATTTTAAAAAAAAAAAACAAAAAAAAAGATTTCCAAAAACCAACCGCAGGTTTGTAATATTAGCCAAAAAAAATAACAACTTTTTTCAAAATTGGCCAAAATCCAACATTTGGATGTTACTGTTCATCAGTAACAGAGGATATTTTCGTAATTTTACAAATTTTAATTAATTTTAAAAAAAAAAAATTCTTTTTTTTCTTTTTTTTTCTTTTCTCCTCTTTTCTTCTTTTTTTTTCTCTTCTTTTTTCTTTTCTCTTCTTCTTCACAGTTTTTTTCCTTTCTCTCTCTCTCCTTCCTTCTCTTCTCTCCTTTCTTCCTCTTTTCTTTTCTCCTCTTCTTCTTTCCCACTCCTTCTCCCTCTCTCCATCACTCTGGATCTCAAATTCACCATCACCAAAAAAGGGAGAGAGAAGAGAAGAGGAGAAGGAGAAGGAGAGAGAAAGAAAAAATTCTGTGCAGAATAAGAGAAAAAAAAAGGAAAGAGAAAAGAAAAAAGAAAAAGAAAAGAAAAAAGTTTTTTTTTTTAAAATTAATTAAAATTTGTAAAATTACGAAAATACCATCTGTTCATCCGTATTACTGTTCATCTCTGACGGATGAACATTAACATGGATGGAAATCATCCAAATGTTGGTTTTTGGTCAAATTGAAAAAGCTGTTATTTTTTTTTTTGCTAATATTGCAAACCTGCGGTAGGTTTTTGGAAAATGAAAAAAAATGAAAAAATTTAAATTTATAATAAATGAAAAAATAAATTTATTATTAGGGGTGTATATTAGGGGTGTATTTAGAAGTTTAATTATTAAAATGAAAAAATAATAAATTTATTAAAATGTCAGTATTATAAAATTAAGGAAATTAAATAAAAGAATAAAATTGTAAAATGATAAGAATTTCATTTATTTTAATATAATTATAATAAAAAACCAATAAAGTATATTAATTGATCGAAATCATATTAAAATTACTATAAAAATTGAAGGATGAAATCGTTAGTAAAAAAATTACATAAATACCATATATAAAAAACGATAAAAAATGAATAAGTCATTTAACATTAAGTTGTTGTAGTGCATTTATTACTATTGATTTTAAAAAAAAATTAAAATTAAGTGATTCATGCTCAATTATTCAAATAAATTTTTATACTTTTATATATATATATATATATATATATTCAAGATTTCTAAGTAGTTACGATTGTGAATTTTAATAAAAAAAATATTTTTATTATTATTACTAAATTTTGTTATTTGTGGATATGTAAATTTATTTTTGTAGATTTTAAGATGTAAATGTGATTGTAAATTTTATTGAAAATAATACATGTTGCAATTGTAAAATTTAATGAATAATAATAAATATTATTTATATTTTACAATATTATAAATTATTCATATAAGTTATAATTCATAAATAAATTTAATAATAATTAACATTTAGAACTCAAATTGGGACGAATCACTCTAAATCAATAGTTAACTATCTCGCACTTTTTGGCATCATAATAACTGGGGGCGTTGTTGGTATTCAAAATTTCACTATCTTAATTTTGATATAATTAAAATTTTACGCTATCCCAAATTCCATTACACATTTTTGAAACATTTTAAAATAAATAGCATTATATGGTTGAATGAAACAAGTAAACATTATCTAAATTCTTATAATTAATTAATGAATATGCATTTTGTTTTGTTATTAAATATATATATCATTTATTTAAGTACTAATTGAAAATATAATTTTAAATAGCTTAATATTTTATTTATAAAAAAATTATAATAAATATCTTTAATAAGATTATTTAATTTTATTTAAACAAAGTAAACTTGTTTAATTAGTAAGTTTTAAATAATTTGGTATAAAAATCTCAACCGTTAATAAAAATTTAACGATTGAGATTAATTTTCTCATCCTGATTGAGAAATGACTTTCTCATTAAATAATATATATTTTCGCTTAATATTTTGTAATTAGCTATTTAATATAGCACTCTCATCGGTTTCAATTATAAAAAATAATATAAAAGGACACTTATTAAAATATATATTATTTTTTTTTATAACGTGTATATTATACTATTACTTTCAAATGTGTAATAACAATATTTTGAATATTTTAATATTTAGTTTTATACTATTAATAATAATATAATATCATTTTAATAATATTTATTATGTTTTATATATAAATTATTATTTAAATTAATATAAAGAAGTAATATCCATACTACAGTACTTAAAATAATATCATAAAATATTTTTATTAATAAAATAAATAAACAAAATTATTTAAAGTGATGCGCAAAATAGTATGGATTTTCTCTAAAAATGGTTCGAGTTGGATATGTTTATTTTTAAAATTATTTTATATATTAAATAGACTTTAATTTGATTTTATTTTATTTAAGGAAATAATAGTAATAATAATATATTTTTAATCTTTTATTTCTTTTTTAATAAATTAATAATATTGAAGAATGCAAGTTAATGAAGATTTAAAATAAATCAATTGAACATTATTGAATTGAACATATTATTTTTTTACAATAGTGTTATTGTATAGATATATGGGATAATGTAATTGTGGGTACCTATAGTTGTGCAAAATTTTCAGTTAGGTACTTCAACTTTGCGATGTTTCATATAGGTACTCTAACTCGCAAATTACAGGTCATTTAGATCCTTAGATTGACGTTGCGCAATTTGTGAGCAATACCTATATGAAATATCGTAAAGTTGGAGTATCTATATAAGATCTAATTTTCAAGTAGGATTACCTATATGAAACCTCGCAAAGTTGGAGTACCTATATAAGGACTGTAATTTGTAAGTTGGAGTACCTATATGAAACATCACAAAGTTGAAGTACCTAACTGAAAATTTTGCACAACTATAGGTACCCACAATTACATTATCCCTATATATATCAATTTAATAACAGTTTTTATTATGAGGAGAGGTTTTAATATTCACATATTTTATTTTGACTTTAATCGCTGTAAATTTGTTTTCTTAAATACAGAATAAATATTGTCGTCTGTTCAATTTCATCCTTAATAGATCATGGGTAGGGGTGGGAATAGGTCAGGCCAAACTTTTGGTTAAATAGGGCCGACATGAACCTGACCTACAAACCTATTACAAACTTATATTATAGGTCTGACCTGACCTTTATAAAGGTCTGTGAGGCTTGAAAGTCTGTTTAAAAGCATATTAACAACGATTTGTATTTATAAACAATATGTTGAACTTTATATTTATAAATAAATTGTTGGGTTTTAAATTTATAAACAAACTTGCCAATAGGTTTAATAATTAAAAATCCATATAAGTAATATATGGGCCGACCTGTTAAGTTTTCAAGGTTTTTTACCATAGTCTGAGTCTGACCTATTTAATTAAATATAATTTTGAAAAGGTTTGAATCTAGCCTATTTCTATTTATTAAATAGGTTAGGTCCTATACAGGTTTGGTCAGGTCGTAGGCCCCTAAAAGGCCGTTTGGCCTATTCTCACCCCTAGTTACGGGCTTAAATAATTCAAGTAAAAAAATCTGTATTTTAAATGAATATTAATTTTAGTATCTATATCTGTATAAATTATGTACAAATTTGAACCATCCACACTACAAATTAGAAGCCCATTTTGGCAGGTTTAAATTTTTTCCTAAAAAATATATAATTTTTAAATTTATTTATCATAATTTATATTATTATTTTTTAGGGTTAATCCCAAAAAACCACCACAAGTGTATTAAATTCTCCTGAAAAAATACACTAAATTGAATTTTCTCCATTTTACCATTTTTTTCACAAAAAGATGAGTAGTAACCTCACATCAATTAATATAAAGTGGTAAAATGAAGAAAATTCAAACGAGTGTGGTTTTATTTTTATTTATTTATTTTTTTAGAATTTAGCAAACTTGCGTTGGTTTTTTCGGATTAACCCTATTTTTTTTAAAAATTATGACTGTGCGTCTCACACGGGCCTATATACTAGTTTCAATATTATTTATTTAATTTAAATAATAAAATAAATTTCAACTAATAGAATCAAAATCTTAAACAATGCTTTCATAGCATTCTCTAATAAAGCTCTATTTATAGTAATATTATTGGTGATGGTGCAAAACCAAAATCAATAACGCTATACTATTAATAAATTAGTTTCATATTATTTAGATTATAATTTAAAATTATACATTGAGATAAAATAGAATTATAAATATATTTTATAAAACTAAATTCATACCACTAATTACATAAAATATCATCAAATATATTCAAATATATAATTATATAACTTTCCTATATTAAATACTAGAATTCATATTATATATATATATATTCTTTTATCATTCCACTAAATTTTAAATACAAAATTTATTGAAAAATAAATAAATTATTAATATTTAAAAATATAAATATTAGATATTAAAAAAATAAACAGAACATGAATATTAATCATGTCCCATGCATCCACCACTTGGTTTGTAACATATCTGTTTACATGCACTCCAAAGTTTAATTTTAACGGTAAATATCTTTAATTATACACAGTTAAAAATTATAACAATTTTAGATTTAGAAAATAGACGTTAAAATGAATAAAATAAAATCTAATTTGACTATATTTTTCTTAATACATAAATAATAATATGCAAAATAAGATTGATGGATGAATAGTGATTACTGTGCAAGTGTAGCGATTAAAAAAAACGGAGGAAGTATATATATATATACCAAAATTTAAAAAACAGTTAATTATGTTATTTATATAATTAAATTAAATTTAATATTTTAATGTGACAATTAAAACTGAAATATTAATAAAAAATTAATTGAATTTATTTAGAAATAAATTTAAATAAATTATTTTTAAAATAAATATAAAAATAAATCTCAAATTACTATAATGTTTAAAAAAAACTAGAAATTTGACTACCTACTGATTGACCAGTATAACTAAGTGATTATAGCAACTATTGATGGCTTGAAAAGTGACATAAGTGGAGGAGGCATCGTTACATCTCCCTTTGGAGTAGATAGCATGAAGAACCAACTGTAATAACATATTTCAAAATTTCAGAATTAATCTTTAAAATTACGTCTTATATATCTTTGATTTAAATAATAAAAATAAAAAATAAATAAATATGTCCAACAAATCTTCAAATCTACCATGAATTTTAAGTAAAACGAAACTTGAATTTGAAAAAATGTGTAGAAGGAAAAAGATATATGAAAGAAAGGAAGAGAAAATACTTAAAGAGAGAGACCATGCTTAGCTGAAGAGAGAATATAGAGTTGGTAGGTTATCAAAATTTTTTTTCTCATTTTGTTCTTAAACATGTATTTTCTTAGTTCTTACTATGCTTGAATACAAGTATGGTGGTGTTGTGCAAATAATCTTGTTAGGATCATTTATCTTGTAGATCTTTGTGGCATGTTTTCAAATATATGTAGGTTATGAAAATGATTTTCAATGGATATCCCTACTAATTTTTAATATGTGGTATATTTTGGTTACATGGATTTATATTTAAAAAAAAAAAGAAAAGCAAAGAAAATAAAAGAGAGAGAAAGAAGGCATTGTTTTCAATTCCTATTTGATTAATTTAGATTTTTTTTTTTTAAAATTTACAGAGGTATCTTCTTCCTTATGCATTAAAAGTGAGTTAAATGAATCAAAATGATGGATGTTATGTGACTAGTTGTGCATCGCTAGTTCTGTTCATTTATTTTTATCAAGTTCTAAATATTAGTATTGAAGTTGGTCTCTTACTGATGATCTATATTATTTTGAAGTCTGGTGTGTCTGACTATAACATCGTGAGAAGTTTATATTGAAGTTCAATCAATCATATTTGTGAATTACAAAAATATTCATCTAATCATTTTGACACATGATATTACGATAAACTTTAGTTACTCTAATTTTATCCATCATTTAAAAATTTAAATTATTTCATAACATGCATGGGTTAAAAAGTATATATATTTATTTATTTATTTTGAAAATAAAAGTTTGATCACTACTTTGCAATTTGTAATTCATAACATGTGATTGGATGATTTGATCGGACATTACATTATTACTATACATTTTATTATTAATGGATTAATAAAAAATAATATTTAAAACTAACTATTTTCCTTTTTTTAATTTGGTATAGATTTGATTTTCTTTATTTATATAATGCGGAAAACTATTAGATAAATGACTAGTTCAATATTTCAATATGGATGAGGAATGAGACCGAAAATTGAAAGAGATTCTGTCAAACCCGAACTTGAAGATCTGTCGGTTAAAAGACTCGGTAAATTTAGGGAACAACTCATTAAATGTGTGCCAACTTGCAGCGTTCTTATTGAGAATAATGGAACCATGTTCGATGTTTAGTCGTTTAATGAGAGTAGATAACCATCCTTTTAATGTATGTAGTTGTTTCACATGGGATGTATAATTTAATTAATTAAGATAACAATCCCTCTCACTAATGACCAAACACTCTGCACAATTATCTGTTATTAGTCAAAGTCCTCCCTTCATTATCGAGTCTGTTATATGTTAAAGCTTTCACACTTCAATATTCGTAATCAAACTTTTTAACTACTTTATTTTATTAAATTAAAATTTTGAGTTTTTTCTTTTAATTTATAATACTGTATAATTAAAAATTTTATAAATAAATTTTTTTTTCTTTTTTATAAATTTAAAAATTGATAGAGTCTAATTCAATTAATTTTTAATCTAAAAATTATTAAAAATACATATGTTTCTGTGATCAATTCATTGAAAAGAATATACTATACTTCATGCATTTTATTTGATTATTTTTTTTAAATATAAATATAATTTGTGTGATAAGAAAATTATTTCGATGAATAATTTATAAATATATTTTATTCATTCTTTAGGATGTATTTATTTGAATGAGCTTTACCAGTAATAAATGTAATATAATATACTACCTCCGTTTTTAAATAGGTGAAACATTAGCATAGTATTCACTATTTATTAACCAATTTGTTTCATATACTGTTTCTTATTTATAAGGAATAATATAGTTAAGTGGGATCTGATTTTATTTGTCTTAATGTCTATTTTTTAAATATTAAATTATTATAATTTTTAATTATATATAATTAAAAATATTTACGGTTAGAAATAAAAATTAGATAGCGTGTCCGCAAAAAATATTTCACCTATTAAAGAATGGAGGAAGTATTACATAAATAGAGTACTAATTTTATTATAACGAGACTTCAATAGATTTAATTATCATTTTCACTACTATTAGACACATAAAAGAATAATCTTTATTATTAATTTTTTAAATAAATAGTAAAATAAAAATTTTAAAGAGTAAAACTATTTAAATACAAATTTAAATACATAACTAACCGGGATTTTATTTGTTTTGGACAGTGATTTAAGGTTGGTAATTTGTCTTTAGCCCTATATATTGTGTTTGTTGCGATTGTGTTGTTAATGCATCATAGAAACTTTATTTTGATATTTGGCTATAGGAAATAGAAGACTATCGTCTCGATTGAATTGTTAATGAATGATTAAAAATTTCATTAGCTAAGTAACCATAATTTAAAATATCAGTGAGTGATGTAAGTATTCATATTAGATTGTATCTTTATGTTAATTATTGCTTATTGTGATAATATGGTGTAATGTGAAAAGTAGTACATTTTAGCATTCGAATATGCACTTAATTGACTCTTATGAGTAATGCAAAATCGATAATAAAAAAATGCCCTTTTAAGCATACAAATATAGGTGATAAAAAGGCTATTAGAGGTTAATGAAGTACTTCGACATTGGTGCAGTGATTATGGCAAGAGATATGTTATATAGTGGGATATCGGTCCATAGTGACACTTCGGTCTATAGTGAGTTTTGGTCGAAATAGTGTTCCATTTTACCTGAATATCATAGGCTTATTGGGTGTAGTTAATAACAAATGACTAGTTGGTTCAATTGATCTTGTCTTAGAATTGTGTTGTTAGACAACTTATGCCAAATGTGGTGTGTGTTTTAGTTGGTTTAATCATGTTGAAATCAACTTTTAGAATGGTTGTTATATCAGGATCGATGCTTGAATATTTTTATGGTTAACGAACCAATTGCAATTGTTCTGTGGTCGGAGCCATGGTTACACGTAGTGACTATAGTTTTGTGTTCCGTTTATTTTTTGGTTTTCAACATGTGTTTCAAGTTGACTTGTAAGTTCTAAATTGTTCTTAATGTAGTTATGTTCATTTAGTTTTGGCATTAGCTACGCATTCAGGAGACTAGTGTTAAATGGTGTATCTCAGTATTTAAACAATGTTAGTAGCTTAATGTAGTGAATTCTATTGAATTTCTAGCCAGCCTAGTTTAATTGGAATATTAGATAATTGGTACGTGAGTCTGAACTGGTTATACTGGTGAGTTTGGAACCAAGTAGTTTGGGTTGGGGTATTTATTCTAATAGCAAATCAGGTTCAGTTAGTCTTTGGTTTCTTTTATTTATGTCGATGTTTGTAGATTCTAGTTAGTATTGTATATTTTCCTAATATCCTGCAGTCAAATGTTCTTAGGTTTAATGCTTAGCATATTGTCGGGAGTGATAGCCAAGGGCTGCTTTTAGTCAAGCTATAATGCTAGAGTCTAAATTCAAAATAAAGCAATTAGCCTCTTGATTTGTGTGTGACATTGTCTCTTATTGTGCTAGTTGGTGTTATTGAGCTGTGGAAGTCGGTAGCAAGTTTGGTTATGTGGTCGATCAGCAAATGACTCATTTTTCAGCTGTGGAAATTGTTCAAAATCACGCTTTAAAGTCTACATCTTGATTTTTGGCAGAAAAGTTAGGCGAATACCCCATGAGATGCTTCTCACCCAGCCCCTTGTTGCCTTTCACTAAAGTTATCTCCTTTAATTCTTATCAATAAGACTAGGGGAGAAGTTTATCGCCAACAATTAAAACCTTATCCTATAAATGGTTGGTGACAATGCTTGGCAACATGGCTAGGTGAGAAAGCTTCTTGTCTAGGCTTCTTGCCAAGCACTAAATGTTCCAAATTGTTTGTATCTTTGAGTTTGTTCGGTTCTGTAGTGTTATGTTTTGAAATTTATACCGTACCATCCTTCCTAATGTCTTTTTCAAGGATAACATGAATTGATCTAACTTACATAAAATTTGAATATCATTACTTTGTAAACAAGTAACTTGGTTTTTTTTATCGTATTCTATCAGATATTTGATTAACTTAATGGGCCAAACGCATATAAAATGGTATCAGATAGGAGTTTTTAATTTGATGTTAATAGGGGTGATTGATTGATGCCTTCTCTTAATTAGAAAGCCTTAGTGATACTCCTAGTTGTATATGTATGTCCATTTAGTAGTTTTCGAATATGGCATTTGTGTGTTACTATTTTGGGATATGGACTATCTACTGAGCTCTATAGCATAACCTATTATTTTCTTTTATTTTACTTTCTCTTTTTTTAAATGAATTGTGACAGAGTGATCGAGCAGGTTTGTGTCTAACTTTGGATAGTCATCCATGAAGTCCCTTTTGCATATATTAATCATACTTCTCACAACACACACATATATATATATAAAGTTGAACTTTTCAATGGCCCACATCAATGATGTGGCATGCTGGAAGTTCAGCTTTATGTTGAAAAAAATCAAAATGAGAGTTTTTGATTTCTGAGGACATTTTGCTAATGAAAATTTTCCACGTGTTATTCCCATCTTTCTCTTCTCTTTTTGTATATCTTTTGTTTCTTCTTATTTCATCAATCCAAATTTAATATTAGATTTAATGTAAAAAAAATAACCCGAATCTTAAACTCTGTGTTACTATCAAAAACCGTGGGAAGTGGCATCCCACCTACATCTCTATCTTAAATCGCATCTCCACTCTCTCTAGATCAGGATCATTATTGACTGCGGCTATTACAAAATCACCTTTTGAAGTTTACATTCTCTGAATCCTTCACTTTGTAATCGATTACCAGTGCAATAATTACCAGTGCAATGATGCATCTCCTCATCAGGTTATGTTTTTAATCTTTTGTTAACCCAAATCTTAAACTCTCTTTGTCACTATCAGAAACCTTCGGAAGTGGCATCCCATCCTCATCCCCGTCTTAAATCGCATCTCCACTCTCTTTAGATCAGGGTTATTATTGACTGCGACTATTTCAAAATTACCTTTCGAAGCTAACATTCTCTGAATCCTTCGCTATGTAATCAATTACTAGTGCGACAGCCCACATCCTCATCAGGTTCTGTTTTTATCTTTTGTTTGTTTTTTTTTTGTATTTTTTATTTTTTTTTAAATTGATTATGTTGATCATGTAGCATGTGGAGATGTTCAGTTCGTTCATCATTGATTAAATGAAAAAAAATAACACTAGTAGAAAATAGCCTTTTAGAAACGGTCATAAAACCGTTCCTATTGTGTGCAAACCGTTCCCTTAAGATATGGTAACTGTTTTAATATTATAGGGAATGCATTTGTAACCGTTCCCTATACAGCCGTTTTCTTAGGTTGTAGGAACGGTTTTGCCTAATATAGGCAACAGTAATACAAAACTGTTCTCTATAATGTATACTTCTGAGAACAGTTTTTTAGGATCCTTTAGGGAACGGGTTTTAGGGACTCTTTAGAGAACGATTTTAGGAACCCTTTAGGGAATGATTTTTTGGGACCCTTTAGGGAACAGATTTTTGGAACCCTTTAAGGAACGGTTTTTTGAAATCCTTTAGGGAACGATTTTTTAGGACCCTTTAGGAACGGTTTTGCATGACCATTTAGGAAACGAATTTTTTATGACTCTTTAGGGAATGATTTTTTTTAAATGAATTCTATTTCGGTGTAATAATAGCAATATGTTCAGCTAGAGAAAAAAATGAAATTTAGTTGCAATATGAATTTTCTTTAAACTTGATGTAATATGAAAATTTAAAAGAGGCCAATAATTAAATATATTAATCAAAATGATAAAAAGTTCCAAAAACAACAACCATTCACGAATTACACAAAGTAAAAACAGTTCCAAGTTTATCCCACAAAATTGAGTATCATTTTAAAGAGCAAAACTACACAAGTAATTGAAAAATGAAAAATTGAAAGTAAGATTTTAGATAATCATTTCTCCATTTATGTTGCACCATTTTCTTGTCCGACACTTAACGGTCAATTCCACCTATTCAGCATTAAAGAAGAACGAATTCAACAAAGATCGATCACCAGATTCAAACCAAACCCTAATTGGAAAAGAAAAAGGAAACAGTAATTGAAAGAAAACAGAACAAGCTTGTGAACATCCATGGCCAATTGATTTAAAATTACTACATATAAAATGGTATTCAAACATAATACTTACCTTAATGTTATAGTTATCTCTTTCTGTAACTTGCTGCAATAGTTGTTGCTTTTAAGTTTTCATATCATCATAAGATTGTCTAAAGAGTAGCCGAATTCAAAATCTTAGCCTAAATCCTAGTTTATAAAAGACAATAAAGGTTGTATAAAAGTACTGGAAACCAACCTCTAGTTCAGATAATTATGCATTGATTTCTTCATTTTTTTTATTTCAAGCCATCAAAAAGACTAACCATTTCTCTGAAATCGTTAGCATAATATTAGTATATAATATAAAACAACTGGACCAACAAGACTGAAATAAATTTCTTCACAGAAAATAAAAGATAAGTTCAACCTTTTAAAAGACTGACATATGTCTTTAGTCAAAAAATTCAGCTTCTGCTGCAGGTAAGTTTTGCTAGGATATAACTTCCTTCATTAGCCGTCTTAACACGTAATTCCAAGCTTTGCTCATCAAGTAAGGACTGCAACCTGTGTACATGAGCCCATGCCTTTTATCCCAAATCCTTAGCTTCTAAAACATCGCTATTATTATTAAATATGAAAAAAGAAATAGTATCATCAAGTTAATATCACCCATCAAAATCTCAAGAGTAGAATCTACTGATATAAAACTATATAAAAACAATTGCCACTGAGATAATATATAGCACTTAAAATAATTAGATAAAAAATTGCCTACTTTTATCTAGCTTACTACCACAAGAGACCACAAAATAAATGTAAGGAACATTTAAGAAGAAATGATAAAAAATAAGATAATTTATTCAACTAGAATTATTAAATGTATAATGAAAACTTATAAAGAAGGATTAAGTAAGTTTCCTAACCTTGATTCAGTGGATTCACGTTTGTACATGACTTTAAAATTGTTGCTAGAAATTTTATCACACTCTGCATATACTCAAACTTTATAGCCATCATATTGCACCTAAAATGATGAGAAGAACAAACAATAATTCAATTAGATATTTCCTTATGGATGCACTGATCTTTGTACGATTTCATTAAAGACAAAATCATGAGAATTATATTAAGGAGAAACAAACAATACGAATATTTACCAAATATATTACTTTAATTTCATTCACTTCAATAGTGACATCAATATCGAATCCTCGCAAAATTTGCAAAGAAGTTTCAAAATCATCTGTCATCCCCATTTTAGCCTATGTTAAAATAGGGAAAAAAAACTTGTTTTGTGAAAACTATATCAATATCTTTTAGTATGAGAAATCATACAAACCCTCTACAAAGAATTTACAATCTAGCGCGGAGATTTTGGAATGAAGAACAGGTCAGGTATCAATATTGTACATGGTAATATTCTTGCACAAGACAAGTACACAATACTCAAGATTCATAAATTAAACTATTGGAATTATACTAGGTTCAACCATGAGAAGTACAGAGAAGATCTAAATTGCCAATGTAGCATATCAACCTTATCCTCCTCGACGTGCTACTCTCAATTATGTATACAGGTACCTAGAAAAATCATGACAATATCAATACTACTTATATGTAATCATGCTTTTTAACTTGAGAAGATCAAATCAAAATTTCAGAATTACCGTGAAGAGATGATTCCAACCCCAAAGCCTTCCAATAATCTTTTCATGTACAGAAAAAAAGGGTCCTAAGCAGACAAACAAACATGTTGTCATTTCACACAAGACTGTACTAATTGTATCAAGAATGGTTGAATTAAGACCAAGAAAAAGAATAAACACATTTGCAAAAGATATAGTAAGCCATCTAATGACTTTAGGAATCACCGCAATCATTAGTGACTGCAAAAAATACAAAAACCAACCAGCAGCAAACATCACCAATAATTAGATTAAAAGATATCAATGAACAAACTAAAATATCTCAACCATTTTCTTCCAATATACTCATAAATCTGACCACCAGTTATACCATAACACCCACATATGACAACGAACCAAACCATGAAAACTGTCGAAGAACAAAAGAAAAAAACACTGATACTCTCAAACTCAAAATAAAAACAAACCCATTTGAAAAATACATCAAAATAAAAAATCCCCGCCTCAACACTTATAGTCTGATACCTTCCGTAATTGCAGATTGAATAGGTGAAGGAAAACAAGACTGAAATAAAACAACAACAGAAACCAACTCCAAAATCAATCAAAACCTCACATTTCTTAATCACATCAAGCACAAAATTGCGGACCGTTTTTCTAAGGCTTGAATTTGTAAAAGAAATGGTTTCTGAGATTCGAATAGTCATCGTTTGAAAAAAAAAACAAAAATGAAAATGCTTTACTTGATTGTTCTATTTGTTTTGGTGTGCTTAAATTAAAAGCAAATATAGGCATCTATCTATTTATCACTATATCAAAACTAGAGGATGTTAAAACCACAATCAGAATCAAAGATCATCAAACACAAAATTCAAAACAATTAGAGCCGATTTCAATACACAAAATAAGCAACAATGTAGTTAAAAAATAAATAAGATTCGACAACACCAGACTTGAATTTTACACGGCCTGGTTCTACTTTCTTAGATAAAGACGACGGTTCCTCTCCAACCTGGTCTGCTACAGAAGCTTTTGTCTATCCCTCTCCTTGGAACTCCTTCCTCCTAAATCAACTCGCTTACGTATCGTTGAATCATTGCTAAAATATATCTCCTAGTAGTACTCAATTCAAGCTCCATACAAACCAAAACCCTAACTTCTATGGCTGACGACGATAAATAGATTCTATCATTTGATTGAAGAGTGAATTGTGCGATCAACAGTTGTGTGTAACTGCCATAGAGATGAGAAAAAATGCGCGTGTGAATGGAGAGAAAATCTTAGAAACTAAGTAACCAACAAACCACATAATTTCTTTTCTTTTCTAGCAGTTTCTCACAATTTTAGTTTCCTATTAAGGGTTATAGGGAAAGTTTTACTCTGCAAAGAAATTTAAAAGGAAAATAAAGCTACACATTAGTTAATTCGCTTTTCTATAATCATAAATCCCTAGAAACTAACAGTTTAAGATCAAATATAATATGCTTTTTCATGTTCTTTTATGGTACAGTTCAAAACCGTTCCAATTAATATGTTGTTGCAACGGTTTTTGGAGATCAAATATGGTACGGTTTTAAAACCGTTCGTAAATCATATATAGGGAACGGTTTTTCTTTTGTTATATGGTACGATTCGAAACCATTTCCTTTAATGAGTTTATAGAACGGTTACGGAAATAATTTTAGAACCGTTTCTGTATATTCTATAGGAAACAATTTTCCAACTATTACAAAGACGTCCGTTCCCAAAGGCCTAATTTCTAGTAGTGTAATATTATTGTATAAATTTTTGTGGAAGGTGTTCACTGGTTAAGGTGATATTTTTTTTGACAGACGACGATAATTTTGATGCAAAGTTGGTATTCAGGAATTATTTTCCTCTTGATGTGGTTTGGTACACCTTTTCAAGGTCTAGTTATGATTCGATTAAATATGATTTCTTTTAGATATGGAGGGGGTTTTAGAGGTGTTGAATTGATTTTGTTGTGACCAATTATGATTCAATTAGATGTAATTTGATTGAATCTTAAGGAAATTTAAAGATCATGAATTTATTGGTTTTTGACTAATTTTGATTCAATTTAATGTGCTTTATGTTGAAAAATTTATAGGTGTTGAAATGATTGTAATTCAATTTATTGTGATTATAATGAATTTGGAGGAAATGTAGAGATGTTAAATTGTGTGTGATTCAATTGAATGTAATTGTGTTGAATTAATTTTGTTTGTTTATAGGGAGAAGAGGATAATGTTTTGATTATGTTTATTCCAGATCAGAGGTTTTTTCAATAAACTGATTAAAAGATCAGCTTATTTCTTCAATCGTCAAGTTAATGATAGTTTAAAGGTTATTAGTTTTGCTTTCTCTTATGTCTGCATTGTGGAAGATAAATATAATTATTTTGTGTTAATTATTTTTGTATACTTCATTTGAGAGAGACAGCAAGTTGGATATTGCATAGACATGCACTTCTCAAGCTACATTTGGTAAAAAAAATCTAACTCTTTTCTCTTCTTCATTTCTTCAAATAAAATTCATCATGTAATTTGTTTAAGTGAACAAAATGATCTTTTTTTTTTTTTATTTAATTAGATTTCAATTTTTGATGATTTATGGTTTGAAAACATGATATTGAAGAAAATCTTAAAAACCAATTGAAATACACCATCAACATCAAAAGGGTTTCAAAGAAGTTTCTTGACATGACAGAAGTCAAGACAAACCTAAAAGTGTACTTAGTGAGGACCCAACTAGTTTTGTATAAAATGAAACACATATGTATATAGTTATGTTCTTTGGTTGCACATGGATAAATAACTATAATTTTATGATCCCATATTTATGTATTTATATATATATATATATATATATGTTAAGAACGGGAACCAAGATAGGGCAAATCCACACGCAAGCATCGGTAAGGCTGGGGCGAACCTTAGCGGTCGCAGGAGCTAAATACTTGTGGTGATTCCACTAAGATGTGATTAAGGTTTTACATAATGTGGAGCATGACTTGATAAAGAAATGTTGAAGAAGGAAACATAGATGATACAAAATAGCAGGTTCTGTGTTTTGATTTTTATTTTTAAAATTTAAATAAATCAAAACACATAGAATCCAAAGATGAAAAATAGAACCAACAAATGCGATTTGAGTTATGTTCCTCCTTTTCTCTCCACTTCTAAACCACACCACCTAGATCGCCACTGCTGGACTTCATCTGCTTGTTGTCATTGGTCAGCTCACAATTTCATTTTTGAATTTTAATTTTAGTTAGGGTTATTATTTTAATTTAAATTGATAATGATAGGGTTTAAATACAAATTTTGAAATTGGTGTTTTGGTTTATATATCAAAATGCAACACATACAAATGTAATGCAATTTATTGTGAATATCTCTAAACTCACTTTATCATTTAAGAATCAAAACATATAACTCCTAGCATCCATCCATGTTAGTGAAAAAATATTAGTTATATCATGTCACACATTTATATTCATTTCATGATCACTCCTCTATAAAAAAATCAAATCATACAAGTCATTTTACAATTTATGTGCATGAAAGAGGTCACTAAAGTAATACATGCATCAATACATGAATCAAAAGTTCAATCACTCAATCGGATGAATAATCAAGCTACTGATGCATAGCCAACCCCACACTTAGTCCAAACAACCCGACTCACGGAAGCTTAGACCAAAGTAACATTTATGATATTTATAGGGTAAGGTACAAGATAATCTCCTTGCTAGAACATCCAATCAATTGACAAATCTTTCCTAAGTTGTAGAACTCAAGCGTGATAAAAAAAACATATGTGTCTAAACAATATTCAATATCAATTTAACCTTTAGAGAGATAAAATTATTTGCACAGAAAAGGACTTGGACAAATGATTAAGAAGATATAAATCTTTAAGCAACATTTTCAAAGGCCTAGGATTTTCCCCTTAGTCCTTTACTTTACTACAATAGGTTTTTTGTTTGTCTAAATCCCCATTTCTCAAAAGTATAGATCTATTAGGAAGAAAATAATACTCGTGTAATGTCATTTTGTAGGTTCTTAAGACAAATTAAATGGGGTTATTAAATTATAAAAGCTTGGTTTCTAAGTATTGGATGTTTTTATACATGTAACGAAAATTGAAATCCTTGCAACTTTATTGATCTTATATTTGAAAAAATATATTAAAAAGAGGATTTTAATACAAATTTATAGCCATAAATGGTGCTCAATTTGGAATTCAAATGAAGGATTTATGAAATTGTACACATTTTCAAAAGTTGTAATTTACGCACACTTAAAGGAAATTTAAAATTCTAACACTCAAATAATAATGTTTCAAAGTTAAAAATATATATTTCGAAAGAGGACGTTAATTAAAACATGTGTTCACAAATGACACTTAAATCGGAGTCTAAATGAAAGAGAATGAGGACAGAAAATTCAGAAATTTTAAAGATGTTGAGTCAGTTATCCAGACAGATGGTGAGTATAGCTCGAAAAGTCATCAATAAAATTTGAACAGAAAGTTTCATGAGCTTTTTGTCGAGATATAGCTCAACAACCAAAATAGTCGAATAGAGAGTTTTTTCAAACTTTTGTCAAGCTAGTTGCCAAGATATAGCTCAGCAACTCATCCAGAAAATTTAAACAAATAAAAGTTGTCGAGCCAATGCCGAGTTACGAGCTTGGCAACTTACAAAAATAGCCAAAATTCAAAATTTTGAAATACAACCAAATATTAACACATATCATATATGCACGTCAAACAATACATACAAACAATCCATTCATAAAGTGACCTAGCCGCTTAGACTCACAACATTGCACAAGTGTAACTTTATTAAACCATATTCAATCATATATCCATATGATGAACATCATTTAGCCATCTTAACCTTTATTCATGTTCAACATAATACCCTTTAACCCTCGTAATCATGATATAAAGTCAATTAAGCTTAAAACATATCAAGCCAAATTCAATAAACACAATATATCGGTTTTAAGTATTGTCTTTAATTCTAACTCCTATAGTTAAAACGGGATGTATAAGGCCGAAGCCAACATATAAGAGCAAAAGTTTAAATCCAAGTTCGAAGACCGGATCTATCGAAACCGGTTAAATCCCCTTGTAGGTCGGATAACCACCTTAATGGACCCCCTATTTATATAGACCTGAAGAGTTAGTGATGTCATCACATCCATATAAGATTTGTCACTCTGGTTCATTTCAGTAGGCCACTTAGTCAAGTTTTACATATGTAAACACGCAAAACATCTCGATTTTCCCTATGGCATTGCCAATACATTCCCTATAAGAAGCTATACTAAGGGCAATTTATCATTTTAGTGATTCAATGCAAATTTTTCATGTCTCCATTATTAATTTCTTTACAAATACATATTTGATAGGCATAAATGATACATATAAATATTTTGAAGGCCACAAAGTCAACATATTCATTTTCTAATAGCCGTAAAGGTGACATGTCCATATTCTAATAGCCACAATGGCAACATATGCATATTCTTATATATTCACAATGCATCATAAACATAATCATATAGCCACATGTTCATCCAATTCACATTTATCAAACAATAATGCAAGGCGAAAAATTAAGTCTGTATCCTATCTCCTTTCAAAACACAGTCAATATATAGGGTGTTTAAAGATAGTGCCTAGCATGATACTACATGCATCACAAACATGTTCTAACAATCTAACATGGCATTAATGTTAAACACATCAATTTGGTCATTTAAATCATTTATATGTTTTTATGGCATATTAACAAGTAGACATGCATCCATAATATCTTATAATAACATACAATCGTAAAGGGTTAAAAATTGAAATATAACCCTTACATCCGTCGATACACAAGTTCGATAGCCACTCCCTTGAGGATTTGTACTTGTTCTTAACCAACACCAACATATAATTACCATTCTACAATCACAATACATATCATAATAATCACCATAAGACTCATATACAACAATAACCCCTATAAAGGGCACATATTAAGTATGAAATTAGGGTGTGTCAAAATGGGTTAGAACCAAACATATTAAGTATGAAATTAGGGTGTGTCAAAATGGGTTAGAACCAAACCAAAATCACTTAATGATTTTCTAGGATCATAATCTAGTAGCATAACTTAATCAAAATCCACTATAAGTAATATTATTTCACTAAATAAAAGCATCACTATAATAAAGATATTTAGAGTTTATAGCAAAAAGACCCAATTGGAAGCTATATTCACAACTTTTTTTTTAAATCATCTAAAAAATTAAAAACATCCTAAAATAAATTTTACATCATCAACTTTGAACCCATCAAGTGTAGAGACATTTAGGCAAAGTCAAACTAACTTAATTGAAAGAATAAGCACTAATTTAAGTTTTAAGTTAGCTTAAAAACATCATAACATCATTCTAATTCCAAAAACCAACACCATTTTTGGATTGAAAAATTAGGGAGATAAATAGAGATTTTACCTTAAAAAATAAAGTTCAAGAACATCCTTAGAAAACGAAAGTTACATAAACAAACTTGTTTTGGGTTGATAGAGGTGTTGATGGGGTAATTTGGTGGTTAGATAATGAACTTATGCTTAAGGGTGGCTAGGCTTTTTGTGTAGTGTAGAGAATTAAAAGAGAGAAAAGAGAAGGGTGGAGAGGATGATGAATAGTTTTCATGAAAGGACTTTG
Source organism: Cardiospermum halicacabum (assembly GCA_031304145.1). NCBI lineage: Eukaryota > Viridiplantae > Streptophyta > Magnoliopsida > Sapindales > Sapindaceae > Cardiospermum > Cardiospermum halicacabum. Next base: position 14,932,354 of record JARJHC010000107.1, on the reverse strand, counting down.
TAGGGTTTTATAAACAAGTGGTAGGCTTGGGATTTGATTAGGTTAAAATTGGGCTCAATCCAATTGCGAGTTCGCTGTCCATTGAAATCCATTCCCGACACTTACATTCATCTCTCAAAATTTAGTTTTATATTTTGAATCAAAAGCCACCTTCCACTTTGAAATTTGAATTTTCCTACTCAAAAGGGTAAAATCATAAATTTGATAAAATTTGACATTTTGACTCAAAATCAATATTTTTCTAAATTATCAAAATAATTGGCTCTAAACTTCCAATTGAATCGTGTTTTATTTTAAAAATCTAGTTTAAGTTTCAAAGTCCATTTTCAAATTAAAATATTCATTCTCAAATTTAAACTTCGATTTCAATCGTAAATATCCAATATTAGTTCAAATTTTCTAATCTCATATTTTCCCTTAATAGTATTTTCGATTTATTTTGTTGTGGAATTTTTGAAATCTGAACATTGAAAAATTTTGAATTAGCCCAATTTGTGGACGTTATAGCTTGGCATATCCTTTTCCTAAGTAGTTTGAAGATCTTTGATTCTTTAGTAGTTTATATACGAATATGGATATCTAATGATCTTGAAGCGACCTTTTTCTAGATATTTAGTGGCCCCACAATGAGAGCATTTTGTTATTAGATTTATTTACATCTTGTTCCATTGTTTCCGACTTGATATTTCACAAATAAAGCAGCAAAGTTGGTATTTGTATTCAATTGGATTTGTACAATCCATTTGCTTTCTATCTCTAGTTACCATCAAAAATGCTTTATTCACACTTGGAAAGGGTTCCATGAGGAGGATTTGGTTCCTAGTTGATTAAATATATCATGTACTCCCATTAAGAAATCCTTCTATTGTCTTGAAAATATAATTTTAACTAATTCCTTCAAAGTTTCACAATCGTGGTCCGGTTGAGGCAATGGTGATAGACATAACAATTTATCTTAAAGCATTTTCTATTTGGTATAGTATTCAGCAATACACAAATTTCCTTATTTCATAGAACTAGTCCCTTTTAGTTGTTATATTAAATGAAAGTTAGTCTGCCCGAATCTCTCTTTTATCTCAACCCAAAGTTGTGCAGAGGATAAAACATAGAGGAACACTTCCATGATTTCTTTAGATGTGGAATTCAGTATCCATGAGGTGACCATGTAGTCTACTCTCTTCCATTGTTTCAAGTCTTTAGAGGCTTCAGCAGTCTTATTACAAGTTCCATCAATAAAACAAGGTTTAGACTAGTCTCCCAAAGCAATTTTGACATATTTATTCTAGCTATTGAAGTTTTTGATAGTGAGTATGGTGCTTACCTGAGTCATCTCTAAATGGTCGGAGTTTTGAAGGTGAAAAGGATCACCACTTTGACAAACTTTGATACTGAGTTGTTTATCACTTTCTGATGTGATCATTTTCAAATCTGCTGTTGATTTGAATGGCTTTTTGTCAGTTTAAGTAGTCAGACTTAGATACTATATAAAACCGTAAGATTTATTGGATAGTGAGTCGTCAATAAAAAAAAAATACCTTTTGATTTCATTCATTTGAAAAAACATAAATATATACGTGATACAATAGGATTACTTAATTTGTAGCTATTATTTAGGATAAAAATAAACATGCTTAGTTATTTAATTAAAAAAAATAATAAATAAATAAAAAAATCATTGCATTCAGTCTTTTCAATCTCAATTTCCTCTATATAGTCTAGTAAGAAATAAACTTTTCATTACATTATATTAATTCTTTTTTCCTTTTTTTAAGTTGTTGAAAACTTTAACTTTATTGTATTAATAGTATGAGTATATATTTGGCTTTTTTATTTTGTATTTATTTTTTTTAAAAAAATAATATTTTTATTAATAATTTTTTAAAAATTATTTATGAGAAGGGAAATAAATCTTTTATGAAATTAATTTTAGAAATGGTCGCAGAATGTACGTAAAATTAATTTTAAAAATTATTGCAGAATAGATACGTAAAATGAACTTTTATTGTTTTGAAATAAATTAGGAAAAAATATAAAAACTGAACCAATCAAACTATATATTAAAGTAAATGAGTCTTTAAAGTTTAGATTTCATAAAATGAGTCTTCACATCATTCACATATTATTAAAAGTTCTTCACACGTGTGAAGGACCTCTCTGACGAATCTTTATTTTTATTTTTATTTTTATGTAATGAGGGAGAAAAAAAATTATAAAGACTTATTTTGTGAAATTTAAAATTTTATTTAGTTTAAAAACTTAATTCAAACTTTAGAGATTTATTAATTTAATTAAAATTAAAAAAAAAAAAAAAACATAAAAGTGAAACTATCCTAATAAATTATCATATGGTTAAAGTCTGTGTAATATGATATGAAGTACTCCTTTGGTTTCAGTGAAAATGCAGGACCCAGTACAACTAGACGACACAAACATCAATTTTGACCGACATTTAATTTTGAAAAAATTAACAATGTACTGTACTATTATTCACCACTCATTCATGCTCATTAACAATTTCCGTAAGTTGTGATAATGAGAATCGAGATACTGATTTGGTGGGGTTGAAGCCTAGTGTCACACCAGCGTTTCTGTTGTTTTGCTATAACATCCTCCTCCTTTTCTTCTTTTCTACATGCTAGATAGAGTTCTTACTTATCTCCCTTCCGAAAGATTTGGCAACTGCAAGTTCCGATGATAAAATTGAATATGAATCCCAGAATGTGTACGGTAGTTGTCAAATAATAAATTTTAAGATATTTTTTATTTTAAATTTATTTGTTTATATTAATATTGATTTTATAATTTAAAATAATATCATATTTAAATACATATTTTACTTTTTTTAAATCATTAATTATTTAAGTAAATAGATATTTTACCAATTTTTAAGTGATTACTTGTTACTCACGAACAACCTCAAATCTATAGAATATTTAATTTAAAAATGTATAACTGAACAATGGGGAGAAAATCTTTAAAATTGAGTATTTTAAAATTTTAATGTATTGGGTTGAATTTTAAGTATAAGTGTCTTATTTAGTTTTTTTTATTTGTTTATTAAATATTTTATTATAATTTTTATTTAGTTAATGAATTTATTGTTATAAATTCTTAATTTTTTTTTAAATAATCAGTAAAAAAAAAATAACAATTAAAAAATAAAATACATTACAAATTAAATTTTACAAAATAATACATTTATCTTTTTATTGTATTTTATATCGAATAATTATTATAGCGGGTTGGTCCCTAATGCACCGCAAAGGCTAGAACTTTGACCCCAAAAGAAAGAAAAGTGAGAGGGGAAAAAAATAAACCAGATAGTCATCGTGACTGATCGGGTAAACCCAGATCCTCGAAAGAATGACTGTCCCGGCAAGGAGAAGCAAGACCAAGAGGAAAACCTATAACCTAGAATACAAAGACCGTCCGTAAGGTACTGAACCAACTGGTTATATAAGTCTGGCAGCCAACATGACCGGTCGGTCATTTCAAAAATTACGTGGATCCAACAACCAATACAACCGCCAATGCGACCGATCGGTCGTCTCGAAATTACATAGGCTTGACGACTATCATGATCGATCGGTCTATTCGAAAATTACGTAAATTTAATAGCAATCACGACCGAACAATATAAGTAAAGAAATACAAAATCAAATTGTAAATGAAATCGGTTAAATTAAACGGAAAGGTCAAGTAGAACACCCAACAAATATCGAAAAAAGACCATTCAAAGAGAATCTATGAGAACACAAAAAAGAATCTATAAAAACACACAAATTTAGATAATTTTTTGACAACACAGATACACAACATTCTCTAATTTTTAAGAAATAATACTCACTTCGATCATTATTTCATTAATTCTTCATTAAAAACCCACATCAAATATTTCAACATTTTATCAAATTAATATTTAATTAATGGTTATTTCATTGGTAATAGTTAATTATTATTTCTACATCATTCAGTACTGTAAAAATATTATAAAAAGCAGTCTTTGATGGTCTAAACCCGATATTTTTAGATAGATTTTTATAAATGAGTTTCACAAGTGTGTCAAAGGTGCTTCCAATAAGTCATAATTATTTTTCCTTAAAATGGCTCCATCGTCCTTTCTATGTTCATATTATATTGGTCCACACGACCACGACATTGTCGGAGGCTAATTTTGTTTTTGTTTATTTCTTTTAATATCTAGATCATGTTACTTCAATTTTTATTATGGCCCTTTTAAATAATTATCATGAATAATTTTATATTCAAAATCATGTTTGTAGTTATATGGTTGTTTATATTGTCAGATTCTTTTTACTCGCATTTAATATTTTTTAGGTTAAATAAATATTATTATTTATAAAACGACATATTTTTTTAATAAAATGAGTTAAATTAATATTTAAAATTATATATAATATTTTAATTTATATTTTATTAAAATTAATAATTTCAGTTTATTTAAAAAAGAAATTACAAGAACCATAAGTTAATAACTTTAGAAATATTAAAATTTTGAATATTTTATATTAAAAATATTTATAAAATACATTAAACTCTTATCTTAATTATAAATGTCTTATCTAAAAATATAGATGCCAAATGAATTTATATGGTCGATTTATTTATTTATTATTATCTTTTTTACAGGTATGGGGTTTGTTGTGATAGGTTGATAAGGCCAACTCCAACTCTCACCCTCCTCAATCCTCAAATTAAATAAGGGTAATTGAATTTTTTATTAAAATATTCATTTCTACCCTAAATCTAATCCAACCCACCCCTTCCTTATATTAGGGTCCTTATATTAGGGTAAGGAGTAAAAAATAAATAGTTAACTTTATATTTTATTCATTATTTATACACTATTACATTTATTCTATTCTTAAATAATTATTAAAATTAGTATTTGAATAATATATTCATATGATCTAATTATTTTTAATATTATAAAATTTTAAAATAAATATAATAAAAAAATTAAATAAATATAATCTAATTAAAATAATAAAAATAAAAAATTACCTTTTGTAAATATAGTTAAAAAATGTAAATAAAGAGGGTCAAAATTGAAATAATAAGTAATTTTTTAAAATATATATTTATGTTGTATTCTTTTTTTAAATTTTATTTATGTCTGTAGTTTATGTTCACATTGATATATTTTAATTTCAAAATTTATTTAAATATATTTTTAATTATATTTAATTTAGGAAAAAGTTTCCTAAATATTAATTAAAGTATAAATTTATGCATATTTTAAAAATTTTCATTTAATTTATTATTGCTATAATTATTTATTTATTATCTATATCGATAATTAAATATATTAATTTATCAATATTAAATTTTAATAAAGGTATTGTTTTAAATTTAATAAATCTATTTTTATTTTTATAATATTTATTTTATATAATTAGTTATTAAACAAATAAGGAATGTCTAGATTGGGTATAAAATACAATTAATAAAAGTTGAGGGTAAATTTTATAATTTTAAAAGTGAAAAAGTGCAAATAGGGAAGGGTCAAAATTGAACCCTATTGATAAGGAAGGGCTTGTAGAAAAAGTTAACCTTACTCCTTATAATTTTTTGGAAATTGAAATAGGGAGGTGGGTTGGATAGAAAAAATACACCCTCTCTCCTTAATACGAGGATAGGGAATGGGGGTTGGAGTTGGCCTAACTCAATGGAAAGAGGTGACTATGGGGGTGGAGAGCTAGTGATGATTGTGGCTAATAAAGTTGATGGGATGGTTTTTGTTTGGTGGGTGAGGGAGAGAGGCAGAAGAAATTGTTGACTTTTTTTTTTTAATAAATTTATTCTAAGGGGATAACTAGCCAGCTATTTATATAAGTTTTTCGGTTAATCCTCACAATGGTGGTTTTAGTTTGCTTGCTATCGCTGTGATTTCGTCTCAATCAGCCTTTCTGTTGATGTAGTGTCTAACGTGATCATTTGATGTATTAGTAGATTATCATGTGTCGTCAATATTACACGTCAAATAATTATATTAAACATCATTATTATCATGAGGGGTTAACTAATACAAAATATTAGGTACAAAGAGCTAATTGAGACAAAAATTTATACACCGGTATAATTTCGAGAAAATTTAAAAATAAATAAAATTAATTTAAAAATAAAATTGTATGTATAATTATATTTTATCTTACAATCTATTTAATTCACCTAACTATCTATTTTACATACTTTAAATATTCATTATTAAAAAAATTAACTAACATCACTCGATATGAAAACATTCAAATTAGAATTAAAACAAAGTTGACACAAGGACAAAATATTATTCGTCTCTAACGAGTCATATTATTATTATAAAAAATATTATAAGAATTAAAAAAAATTAATAGAATAATTAAAAGAAATTACAAAAATTAAACCACAATTTAAATGAAATTTTTAGATGATATTCTTTAAAATAGTTATTTTGAAACAAATTTAAAATGATGATTTATTTAAATTATTTGAAATAGATGATTAGACGAATTAAACCCAAAAAAATTATTTTAAAATTATTTTTATTATATATTTTATAAATTATAAATTTTCTTAGTTAGTCCCTGTACAAATTGTCGTCTCAATTAGTCCCTATACTTCTCATTTTATATAAATTAACCCCTTCAGTGCTAACGTGGTGCCTGATGTAGTCATTTGATACGTGACTTTGATGACACGTGCCAGTCCACATCACACATCAAGTAACTACGTCATGGACCACATCAGTACGAATGGACTAATTTAGACAAAATCATAACTACAGGGTTAACTGAGACGACAATTTATACAGGAATTAACGGAAAATTTTATACAAGTACAGGGAATCATGTACTATCACGGTCATGTCACATAGGCCGAATTTACCGTAGCCATAGAAAGACACGCCAATGACACAGTCATTACCCCAACACTCCGGATACAAAAGAGATTGTACTAAGGATAAATATATATGGGACTTTGCACGATAAGGAGTAGGGACTGTTCTCAAACTTATCTCCCATAGGGTCAACTTATAGCTCGCACGGTATAAAAGCATGCGCGACAATAAACCTTGCCTCTACTTTAGGCGCGTATGTCTATTATGATAGTTCATTGTCCGGACGATAGCATAAAGCTATTCCTCAGACTTGATCACTCCCACTTTCCAAGTGCAATGACTCAAAAGTCTAGTCCGGCTTGTCAGGTCTCATGATTGTGGTTCTCATGAGCGATTCTCAATCCATGTTGGAGAATCTTATATTGACGACCACGTCAAGGCGATCATATTATACACCTCTCTTAGTTCAGAACATGAGTGTATAGATCTCATCTTGCATTATCACCGGATAATCAAGGCAACTGCGCGTGCAAGTGTGCAAGTCTCTCAAACCTGACGACATACTCTCGGATGAATTAACTCTCTTATGCCAGAAAATACATGAAGATAAAAAATTATCATTAAAACACAGGCATAACAATCCAAGATATTACAATCTACGTAGTCCCAAAGACCTAGAATGCTTGACAAAAACATCTCTAGTTACAGCCTTTGTAAATGGGTCTGCTACCATATCATGTGTAGATATATATTTAACTGTTACATGCTTCTTTGTCACTATATCCCTGACAAAGAGGTACTTAGTCTCTATGTGCTTAGACTTTTTGTGATACTTAGCATCCTTAGTGTAGGCCATAGCTGCCTGACTATCACAATATACAGTGACTGCTTTGGCTCACTCTCAGTTAGGTTAAGGTCATCTAAAAACCTTTTGAGCCAGACAGCTTCCTGCACAGCCACCGAGCAGGCTACAAATTCTGCTTCCATGGACAATGCTATGCAAGTCTACTTCTTGCTACTCCAGGAGATTGCTCCATGACTCAGAATGAAGGCATAACCGGAAGTTGACTTTCTTTTATCTAAGTCGCCACCCCAATCAGCGTCAGTGTAACCCACTAGATGGCTTTCACCACCTTGGTAACATAGAGCATAATCTGAGGTTTCTTTTAGATATGCTAGAATTCGTTTCACAGCAATGCAATGCTTTTTTCCTGGATTAGACTTATACGTGCTTACCAGTCCTACTGTATAGCAGATATCGGGCATTGTACACAACATAGCATACATTAGGCTACCGATGGCATTTGCACATGGAACTTTCTGAATCTTCTCACGCTCTTATGGAGTTTTAGGGCACATCTCAAGACTCAAAGTCTGCCCTTTTGCAATGGGTGTATCCATAGGTTTGCAATTAGCCATATGGAAACGTTCAAGGATCTTTTGAATGTAGAGCTCTTGCGATAAAGCCAATAGCCTCTTACTTCGATCCCTTGAAATCTTGACTCCTAATATATAGGCAGCCTCACCCATGACCTTCATCTCAAAAGTTGTCGACAACCAGTTCTTCGTTGACAATAGAATGTCCTTATTGTTGTAAGCCAAGAGAATGTTTTCAACATATAATGACAGTAACACAAAATCATCACTGGACTTCTTCACATAAACACAATGGTCTTCTTGTGTCATTTGGAAACCATATGACAACATCGAGTCATGAAATCTCAGGTAACATTGCCTGGAGGATTGTTTGAGTCCATAAATGGACCTCAAGAGTTTACACACTTTCTTTTCTTTGCCTTTAGTTATAAAACCCTCAGGCTGTTCCATGTAAATCTCTTCCTCCAGTCCTCCATTGAGGAAAGCGGTCTTGACATCCATTTGATGCAATTCCAAGTCCATATGTGCGACTAAGGCCAAGATTAGGCAAATAGAAGCGAATCTCACCACAGGTGAGAACGTCTCCTCATAATCTATGCTCTCTTGTTGGGTATAGCCTTTTGCCACCAATCTTGCCTTGTATCTCTCGATAGAACCATCAGCCTTTCGTTTAACGCGAAGGACCCATTTATTTCCGATGGCTCTTCGTTCTGGCGGTAAGTCAACCAAGTCCCAGACATGGTTACTTTTCATCGATTTCATTTCCTCTTCCATGGCTTTCATCCATAGATCCTTGGCGGGTGAATTGAGAGCTTCCTTTACGTTCTTTGGTTCATCACCATCGTGTGAAGCCATCATGAACATTTCCCTTTCAATCTTATAACGTCGTCGGGGAATGGGGACTCTTCTACTTCTTCGATTCGATGACTCAGGCATCGAAGGATCAGGAATCTGCGTACTCCCACTGTCATGTACCAGTGGAGCTGATTCTTCAGGCACTTGTTCACTCCCACTAAGATCAATATCAATCTGTGGAGGAACTAAATCATTTGATTCGTTTTGTTCAAAGAAGGAAGTCTCTTTTTCTACTTCACCCCTCTTGGGGAATTCATTCTCAAGGAATACAACATCACGTGACTCTCATTCAGAAATGGTACCATCTGAATTTTCTCCTATTAGTACATATCCTTTGGATTGCTCGAGATATCTTATGAAAATACATCTTTTACACCTCGCACCTAGCTTCCCATATGGGCTAGAAAGATCATGTACACAACACGCGCACCCCCAGGGTCGCAAATAAGAGAGGTCATATTTTCTACTTGTCCATAACTCATAGGGTGTGGTAGTCACTGACTTTGTTGGAACCTTATTTAATATGTGGGTCGCTGTTAGAAGTGCATCTCCCTAATAAGATATTGGAAGATTTGCTTGTGCCATCATCGATCATACCATTTCTAACAGTGTTCTATTCCTCCTCTCGGCAACTCCGTTTTGCTGAGGAGTCCTAAGAATAGTCAACTGTCTCACTATACCTTTTTCCTGACACAACGTCTTAAATTGGTCAGATAGATACTCTCGACCTCGGTCAGTGCGTAGCACTTTAACAGTCCTATCTAGTTGATTCTCCACCATACCCAAAAATTTTCCAAAGCAATCTAAAGCTTCAGACTTATGGGAGATTAGATAGACTATACCGAAACGAGTGAAGTCATCTATGAATGTAATGAAATATGATGCACCACTTCTAGCATTAATATTCATATGACCACATATGTCTGAATGAACTATCTCCAAAGGAAAAATGGCCCTATTTGCCTTTCCAAAAGGTTTTCTAGTGGCCTTCCCAGCTAGGCAATGATTACAGGCTGGCAACTAGATCCTATTATAAGATCCTAAAATCCCCTTCTTTGCCAACCTGATCATTCTATCTTGTCCTATATGACCAAGTCTAGCATACCAAGTGGAAATATCAATATCACCAGATGCAACAAGAGTAAAACTAGTATCACTATCGACATAAGAAGAGTTCTCATAGTCATCAATGCAAAGATAAATAAATCCATCAGCCATTCGTCCAGAACAAATAAAAACAGAGTCATAATACAAACTCAAAACTTTCGATTCAAACACAAGTTTATATCCAAAAGTCATCAAAACAGAGACTGAAACGAGACTACGTCTAATCTCAGGAGCGTATAGGACATCATGTAGTAGTAAAACATGGCCACTTTGCATCCTTAGTTTGCAAGTGCCGATCCCTTTTACTTCAACTCGAGAGTTGTTCCCCACATATATCCATCTAGTACCACGCGGTATGCGTCGGTACTCTACGAACGCTCCTTTGTCTCTAGCTACATGGTCGGTTGCCCCTGAGTCTACAATCCACATAGAATAAGACTCGGCAAGCAAAATGGTGCTAGAACAAAAACATTAGACATATTAAGATCAGAATAGGATACCTCCTTTTTCGGCTCGGAACAATCACGAGCGAAGTGTCCCATCTTGTTATAATTGTAACATTTGATCTTTCCCATGTCTCTTTTCTGCCCCTTTCCACGTCTGGCCTTTTTTCGAGGGTTTTTGGTCCCGTGCTTATTAGGATTCCTCGAATCCTTATCTTTCTTGCTGCCCTTATTACCCCTCTTGCACTTAACATTACTGCCCCTACGCAAATTTGAATCAGCCATGTAAAGCTGACTAGAGGATTTTGCCGCCTCTAAGCGCTCGTCCTCAAGTTCCACATGACGGAAGATATCATCAAACGTTTTGATGTTATCATTATGTGTCATGTTTATCTTCATATTTTCCCAACTGTTTGGGAGGGACCTTATCACTGCCTACACTTGTTGCTCGTCTGTTAGGACATGACCAGCTGATTTCAACTCGCGGATCATGTTAGCCATCTCACGAAGATGTTGGCATATAGTATGATCACCGCGCTTACGATAAGTATCAAACTTAATCGTAAGCCGTCGGAGCTTGGTGGTTGAAATCCCACCATATTTGTCCTTGAGTGCTACCCACATAGCCTGTGCAGTGTGGTAATCCTCAAAAGCACACATCAAATCATCAGCCATGCTCGACAATATGGTGATGCGTGCAATGTTATTCTTGCGCTTCCAAGACAAATAGGCATTCATATCACGCCTCGCTTGTGCAGTGGAACCATGCGCTGGTTCGACCATCGTGTTCGAAAGGTCTCGAGAGCTTCTTGCTCCTCAAGGATATACTGGATCTTGCGATGCCAGATATCGTAGTTGTCTCCATTGAGTTTGTCACCCTTGTTCAGCTCAGCGACAATAGACTTAGTAGCAGAGGCCATCACTGACAAGCACCAAAAAGATACATAAGACCATCTATGTTTAATCTAGCATAATCATCCGAATATAAATGCACTAGCTAAACAATCAAAAACTCATCGAATCAATCTTAGGGGGAATCGGAGAAGATAGGCAACCTACCCAATCACCATCCTTATCCTCAAACTTCATCAACTTGTTAATCATGCAGTGTGCAAACAAGTCTAAGCATGCAAGCCTAGAACATCCACTAAATTATTCAGCAACCAAGGAATAATTATAAAGAATTCATGTTATATATAAAAAAAATATATATCTATAATATATTAAATAAAAAACTGCATATTAATCAGTTCTAAACAAAACATGAATAACTTTAAAAGATATATGGTCTATGGATAGTCCTCTGGGTCCCAATCGGAAGGTGTGAGAGGGGTGTACTCGGGCTCAGTAATCACACTATCACCATCCTTAGTCTCGTCAGGTATCTCAGGTTCGTCGCCATCCAAATCGACGACTGCCATCTCTTCGTCGCCATTCCACTCGGCGACCTCCTCCTCCTCTCCAGCCCATTAGGCTTCGTTCTCCTCTCCATCAACCCACTCGGGGATTTCTCCTTCACCATTCCATTGGGCGAGCTCATATTCGAACTCATCATCTGCCTCATTTTGCTGCTGCAACTCAGCTTCGGCAGCCGCTTGTTGCTTTGCAAGTATGTTATCCATGAAGTTGATGTTCTCTCCAGCATATAAACTCCATGCACATGCGGAAACGGTGGAGGTGCATGAGCTTGAGCAACCGGGTGTTGCTCAGGAGGAGGAGGAACAAAAGCTTGAGCAACCGGATGATGCTCAGGATACATTGGGGCCGGTGATGGAACCATCGGTGGATGCTGAGGAGGCGGTGGACCAAAATAATGTCCCACCGGGGGTGTGGATGGGGAAAAGGATGTGCCCATCTAAAACCCATCGGCTGATGTGGAAGTGGAGGTGGTGGAGCAGCCAGATGCTGCTACTGGACTGGGTAAGCATGTCCAAAGGGAGGTGGCACCATCATTTGAGGAAGATTCGGAGGAAATATGTAGACGAAGACCGGTGCAAGGTGCCTGTTTGGATACTGAGCAGCCCTCTCAGTGGGGACCCAGAAGTCGTTGTCCACAACATAACCATATCTATGAACCATAACCTGTGCAAAACAAAAATGCACATGCCATAAGCATGCAAACGAAATTAGTAAATTAATAAAAATAATAATTAAATGCCATAGTAAATAGAAAATAATAGTTCAAAAAATTTCCACGAAATTACATGCTCAAAATATTCAAAAATTGGCATAAAAAGGTTAGGTTTTAAATAAAATTAAAAACCAAAAATTTGGATTAAAAAAATATATTAATTTTTTTTTTTGAAATTGTTTTTCAGTCGCCAGCGGCGGCGCGTGGCGGTCACGCGCCGCTAGAGGTCGGCGGTTGACCGGCGACGCGCCAGCCAGTGCCGGGTGGGTGCTGCACGCGCCGGTGACATGTGGCACGCCGAGGCGTCGCCGCGTGTTACAGGTGCATCAGCCGCACAGTCAGCATTTGGGCTGACGTGGCTGCCACGCAGGCGGCCATTTCAGTGCTGACCTGTGCGCCACGCGGCACTAGGTGTCAGCTTGCCCAGTCAGCAATTTTTGCTGACTAGGACGCTGACTGGGGAGCAGGCCGCCCCCTGTGCGCCTCACGCGCCCGCCTGGCGCGTGAGGTGCACGCGCCGCCTTGCCGTGGTGCGACGGCTGTCCGGCCGGCGGCCATTTACTCCTCTCGCCGTCCTCTCTCCAGCCGTGCCGTTGGTTGTCGTCTTAGGGGATCCAGTCATCGGCGGTGAACTGCACTCTCCGCTGCTGTGACTGGTCAAGATTGCTCAACAGGTGAAACATTAGTGCTGTTTGGGTCTGATTTGTTCGAATCTGTCCCCAAATTTTGGAAGGCCATAACTCCTTCGTTTCTCGTCGAAAAAATTCATATAATATATCGACAGATTCGTAATTCGAAGACGAATTCAAGGATATATAATTGCATGTTGGAAAAATTCATGCAATAAATTAAATCTCAAACAAGGTCACGAAAATCACATGCAAAATACTATTTCCAGCACTTAGTTTATATTTTATTCAAGCAAAAATAACGACAGCGTAATTATTACGACCAACAACAGTAATATAGACGGGCTCTGATACCAATGTTGATGATATATGCATACTACGCAATCAACATACAAATAATAAGCGGAAAAGGAAAGGGAGATTACTGTCAATTGATCGACGATAAATCTCTTGGAAATATCATTCAGTTCATCGGCTAAGAACCCCAATTGTACTTCTAGAACACGAACGCAGAATCGCTTCAAATCTTAAACTCTTGGAAATCTTATAATAGATTTCACTTTGCAAACACTGTTTACAATTCACATTTCAGAGAATGTCTGAGATGTGATGTTTGGGATGATTGAATAAATGAGAGGAGGACTCTATTTATAGTAGTCCTTGGCTAGTTCACTTGAACTAGAACTCATTTGCATTCAAATATGAATTCTTATCAGATTGTTATCTTACTATCCATTGCTTAATGGACAAGTAAGTGACTTGGGCTGGGCCTTTGTTGGGTGGACCAATCACCTAGACCCAATGGCCCCAAGTCCACATCAATATGAGGCTTGGGCCAATCCATATAACTCCCAAGTCCAACATATTATGATTAAGATTTTTAAATAAAATCATAAATACATGTAATATAAATTTTATCCTGAAAATTATTTTATACTTTCTTTTTTTATGTGATTATTATTAAAAATTTTATTATACGAATAAAATTAAATAAAATAATAAAAATATTTTTATTTTTAATAATTAATAAATAATATAAACATATAAATTAAACAGTTGGATTTTTTTTCAACATTTGAAATTTATGCATTTTTTTTTCATTAATTCTTCTTTTCTACTTTTAAATAGGTGGTTGAGGAGATTAAAAACGCATAAATTTCAACTGATGGATGAAAATATATCATCTTTTTGACTTTTAAATAGGTGGTTGAGGAGATTAAAAGTGCATAAATTTCAGCTAATGGATGAAAAAATATTTTGCTACTTTTTTTTTTTTTTTTTTTTTTAGAATTGTGACGAGAATTTAAGTATACTCAGATATCCATAATTGGTTTGTAATTCGGAAAATACCCGAAAACTGTTTTGGAAGTGTCATATTTGATTAAGAATTGTATTTTCTAAAATGGATTCTAATTAGGAAAGAGCTCCATGTAAATACTAAATAGAACAGTGTTTTCTTAATGGTTTAAAATCAATTTATGACTAAGTAACTTAATAATGTAAATATGGTGCTTGTATCTATTATTAGATATCCTAAGTGAACAATGTAGATCTAGTTGGTTAGGTTTGAGAGGTGCCCGATGGGGGTTTAGGAACCATGGAGACCATGAAGATCTTGAATTTTAGGATCGAATCCTCTTATTCTGTGAGAGCCATATGAGGAGAGCTTGTGTGAGACTGTAACCAATGTAATTTGGTTGGGGAGTTAGAGAGGAATATTCTGGAGCTTGTTATGTAGTTTTTTCCTATTTTAGGTTTCCACGTAAAAATGTTGTATCATATTTTCTATTTCTTACCTTGTTTATGTTGTTTTACTTTATAACTACTTACTCGTTTCGGGTGCATTAGACTACCGATTTGTTTAACAAGTAGTATAGAGCTAGCTATGTTTCCCAACATTTTATTCATATGATGTTTCGTCTAATATACCTATTATAATTAATCATATATAGTTGTTATTTTGATCGTTTTTTATTCTAAATAAATAAATAACATATGAAAATAAAACAATTAAATTAAAGCCCTTTACATTTGTGAATTTCCTTGGTTCAAATTTATATATGGCACTGTTACTTTTATTGTTTTATGCCAAAGCTCCAACCAGTAGAGAGCAATTAGTCTTTTTCATGCAATAATAAAACTTTTCTGATTAAGTTAGCTGAATTGTCTTTATATCTGACATTTCAAATATGGAAGAATTTTTATATGATGGGGAAAATCCAAATTTTGGTTGATTTTCCTTCTTTAACTGTTAAAGTTGCTTCCATCTAAATATAACGTATTCATATTATGGATGGTTATTTTTTAACTTGAAATTAATAGATGAGAATAGGTTGAATTGTAATAAGGTTTGGCAATGAGTTGAATTCTAATTAGGTCAAACTAACTCCGAAGTGTTCCTAACTCAATTTCGTACCAGATAGATAAGTTTGATTTATAATTAATAAATTAGTTTAAATTTTAATATTTTAACTTTTCAATGAAGAAGTGAAATTAGAGTTATATTTTAATATTGAATAGTTCATCAAACTCTATAGATGAAAAACTATATTCATATATGAAAATTTGCTAAATTCTTTTAATTATATATTTTTAATAGGTTTATTATAAAGAGCAGTAAATAATCTTTTTTTTAATATTTTAATGGTATTATTAATTTTATTTCAATATTTTGTTTTTATTTAAATTTTATATACATTAAATTTATTATTATTATTATTATATTTTAGGTATTAAAAATTATTACATAATATAATTATTATAAATATAACCATTTAAATTATAATTATTAATTTATTATGCTATTTTCATTAGCTTATATATTTTCTTTTTATTAATAATATTATTTAAATTAATTTATTTTTATATTAGTAATAAAAATTTTAAAAAATAATTTTGTAAATTATCATATATATATAGATAATATATTTAAAATATATCATATTCATATAATATTAAATAATAAAAAAAGGATTGTTAAATACCGCAACAAACTTATTAATACCGCATATACTATTCCAATTTTATCATTTTATTTGATTTCTTCTCCACACCTGTAACTCCAGTTTTCTTCAAGAAATTTAAAAACCAAAAAAAAATTCCTAAAAAAAGAGTCCTCTCTCTCCATTTTTCCTCTCCTCTAGGGTTTAGAGTAACATTGGCATATCAACAGAGTTGACGGAAAAGTATTAATAAATTTTATGCGGTATTTAACAATCCCTCAAATAAAACATAATGATACGAATGAGTAGTTACTTTCATCAATGTCTTCTATGATTATATAATTGAAAAAATAAAATTGAATGAGTTGAAATAATGAAAACAAAATTGAAAAGAGTTGAGACGATAAAAAATAAAATAAAATTGAAGTTGAGATGATGAAAAGAAAATAATAAGTTAGAGTTGAGAGAATGAAATAAAGAGTTTTATTTAAAATAAAAAATTAATTTTTTATTTTTAATTATGTTGAGGGTATAATTGAAAAATAAATGTGGTATTAATAAATTTCCTTGCGCTATTTATCACTTTTATAAAAAAAAAAATAAAAATAGTGAATTCGCATTGAAGTATAAAGATTGTCTTATGTGGCATACAACACCAAGATAAGAAAGTTGACTCGGCTCAAACTCATTAGCGCAGTGTTTTTGCTTATAAATAGCATGAAGTAGCATCACTACTCAAGAACAACCAAAATGGCACTACTGACCCTATACGAAGTCATCTTAGGAGTCACACTCTTCTTCATCATTCACTACATAATCAATAACACCATCTTCACAACCACAACCGCCGGTCTCAAAACCTACCCGTTCGTCGGAATGCTACCAGAACTCCTCCTCAACGTCCACCACATCCACGACTGGTGCACCCAAGTACTCCAACGGTCCAACTTAACCTTCCTCTTCCACGGCCCTCTCTTCACAAACATGAACATCTTATTCACTGCTCATCCAGACAACATCCACTACATCATGAGCTCCAACTTCTCCAATTTCCCCAAAGGCCATGAATTCAACCAAATCTTCGACATCCTCGGAGATGGAATCTTCAATTCCGATTCAGATTCATGGAAAAGCCAAAGAAAACTCGCTTTATCATTAATCAACCACCACAATTTCCATAAGTTTATGGTCAAGACAACCCAGGATAAAGTGGAACACGGTCTTATTCCGATCCTTGAACATGTTTCCAAACAGGGAATATCTCTAGATTTGCAAGATTTGTTTCAAAGATTCACTTTTGATTCCACTTGTATTCTAGTCACCGGATATAACCCGGGGTGTTTATCTGTTGAGTTTCCGGAAGTTGTGTTCTCTAAAGCGTTGGATGAAGCTGAGGAATCGATCTTTTACCGACACGTGGTGCCGGAAAGCGTGTGGAAGATACAGAGATGGCTTGGGATTGGAGAAGAGAAGAAAATGAAGGAAGCTGAGAAGGTTTTGGATGAGAAGATATATGGATACATACAGAGGAAAACAGAGGATTTTGCTCAAGGAATTGTGACTAGTAATGAATCCAACGGTGTGGATTTGCTAACCTCGTATATGAACCAAGGATACTCCACTACTACAAGTGATAAAAAGTTCTTAAGAGACACAATTTTGAACTTCATGATTGCAGGAAGAGATACGACTAGCTCTGCTCTCACTTGGTTGTTTTATCTTCTATCCAAGAATCCAAAAGCCGTATCTCTAATCAGAGAAGAGCTCGAATCGATACCATCCAACAACCGGTCCAAATTCAATGTAGAGGAGATAAACAAATTGGTGTATCTACACGGAGCAATATGTGAAGCGTTAAGATTGTACCCACCGGTTCCGTTTCAACACAAGAGTCCAGTGAAAGCAGACACGCTTCCGACAGGTCATAAAGTGGGTCCAGGTACAAAGATATTATTTTCACTGTACGCAATGGGGAGGATGAAGGAGATATGGGGAGAGGATTGCATGGAGTTCAAGCCAGAGAGGTGGATTTCGGAGAAAGGTGGGAGTAAACGAGAGCCGTCGTATAAGTTTTTAGCTTTCAATGCGGGGCCGAGGACTTGTGTAGGGAAGGAAGTGGCTTTGATACAGGTTAAAACGGTGGCGGCTGCTATGATTCATAACTATGATGTGAAAGTTGTGGAAGAAGAAGATGAGGGTAAAAATGGACCTAATGTTTCCATTATTCTTCAGAGGAAGCATGGGTTGAAGGTGAAGGTGATCAGAAGATGGGAAGACTGAATCACTAATATACTCAATTATGTGTTAATTTGGTGTGTCTGTGTAATAACTAAGAACCATGTGTAGTTCAAAAATAAATTATTTGAATATGTTTTACTCAGGAGAATAAATTCGCACAAGCGATATTTAAAAATTATGTTTTACTATTGTGTATAAATATTTTATTAATTAAAAAATTAATTTAAAAAAATTATAATTATTTTATTATTTTATTTTTAACTTTGGCTTTTAATGATAAATATAAATTTCATATATCATAAATACTCTAAAAACAATAATAGTACATTCGGTCACTTTTTATAACTATGGTATTTATTTTTATGGATAATTAAATAAAACAATATTTAACATAACAAAATAAATAATATATACTATATAAATATGCATGAAAAAAAGTACAACTAAATTTGATTATTTAATATTTAATTATTTAATTATTTATTATTATTATTATTATTATTATTATATTTTTTTAATGTTAATTAAAAATTAAAAATGATATCATGACAATTAATAGGGTCAATAAATATTTGATATCATAATGTTATAATTGAGAAAAATAAAAATAAATTGGCGTAAATGATATTTTAAACTGTGCAATAAATATTTTATTAATAAAAATAAATTAAAACAACCATTTGCTGGAATACTAGGTGACACATAGATGATATATTGAAACAAAATTTAGAAATTAAAAAAAAATGAAACATAGAAAATTATAAATATAAAAAAAATAAAAATATATTGATAGAGAGATTAGGGTAATATTAATATTTATTATTGACTGAATATTTGGAAAAATATTTACAGAATATATGAAAAACTAATAAATAATTTGGAAAAAATTAATTAAACTAAATTGTAGCTTGCTTTAAAATAAATAATAATTAAAACCTAAAAAAATAGAAAAATATAATAAAAAAGAGAATTCTAAATTATTAAAAAAAAAAAAGAGAGAGAGAGAGTCAAAGGAAAGTGATAAGAAAATATTTAATTTTTTTTATATAAAATACTAAATAAGAAATAAGAATTCAATCAAACTACCAATAATAATAATTTTATAAAAAAAAAAAGATGGTTAAATATTACTTCTTTTAGTAAAAAGATTTAAACATGATCTATGAAATACGAAAGAGATCATTGAGTTACCAACGAAACATTTCATTCGATTAATCTACTTATTACAAATTCATAAAACTCAAATGAAATTTTTTTAAAAAAATATATCAAATTTCACTATAAATTTAACAAATAAAAATATCTAAAAACAACAAATACCTCAAATTCATTGATAGAATAGAAGAAATATTTCATATTAACCAAATGGAGAGATGTAGAATGATGAGAGATGTAGATGTAGAGATATTTTGAGAAATATATATAGAGATATGTGACCTTTCAACCTTTTCAACTTTTCAATTTATTAAAATAATTATATAACACGAAAGATGAAGAGATATAGAGCCTGTTTGTTTTTCCTAACTTAATGTTGAATGGCACTAAACAATTATTTTAAGTGATTTTATGTATTTGTTTTTTCGAAAAAAAAAGTCTGAAATTAAGTGATATTTATTTGAATTATTTAGATAATTTTTTCCACTTAAATCTGAATGGATAATGTCTGAATTAATTTTTCTATATTAATTTACATTATTATCCTTTATATCTTCTTGAAAATTGTGTTTTTCCTTAACACAAATTTCAATATACGAATTAATTCTCTTTAATTATACATTTATTATTTATTTTGAATTCCAATAAAAATAACAAAATTTATTATTTGTACTAGCATTTATTATAGACACGAGTTTATTCTAGACTTGATTGTAAATTTCAATAAATACAATAAATATTGTCATGTAAATTTTAATAAAAATAATAAATATTTTCATTATAAATTTAACCAAAAAAACAATAAATGTTGTTATGTTTTCAATGAAAATAATAAATATTGATATTGTAAATTGTAATGAAAGTAATAAATATTGTTATTCTAAATTTCAACGAAAATTATGAATGTTTTGAGATTTTTTAGGGGTATTTTGTTCTATTTTGTATTTATATTGTAAATTATTAACTACGATTCATTAATGAATTTACAACAATTTATATATGATAATTAATTATTATTATGGATATTTATTTGATTTAATTCCATAATTATTAATATATTACAAATATAATCATCCATATGAATTATAATTATTTATTTTAAACATTATAAATTAAAAATTAAATAAAACTATTAAACTATCAAATATTTTTAAAAATATATTAAAAAAATTGATAAAATGACAAATTGAAATTAATAAGCAATCACTTATTTTAAGTTGATTATCAAATTTAAATAAATAATTAATTAATTAACAATATAGTCATTCTAAATTTAAACAAAAAATAAAATAAAATAAATGTGGTTATATTTTCAATGGAAATAATAAATGTTCACATACTAAATTTCAATAAAAATGTCATCCTAAATTTCAACAAAAAAATTTAGGCCCCCGAACTTGGCTATACTTTTCAAGTTAGTCCTCAAACTTTACGGAGGGTCAATTTAGCCCCTCAACTTCCAAATGATGGGTCAATTAAGCCCTTTTACTGATGTGGAGGCTGATCTGGCAGCAAAAAGTGTTAACTTCAAAATGTCAATTATGCCCTACACATCAGCAAAAAGGGCTCATTTGACACAAAACTTGAAAGTTAAGGGGCTAAATTGACCATTCGTGAAGTTGGAGGGCTAACTCGAAAAATATAGCCAAGTTCAGGGGCTTCTAAAACCCTTATGCCAAAAATTTAAAAAAAAATTGTTAAGTTTTCTAGTTGGTGTGTTCTTCAATTTCATAGTTATATTTTTCAATATTGTAAATTATAAACATTAACCATAATTCATTAATAAATTTAACAACAATTTATATAGGATTAATTATTATTTTTTTTTTATTTTAATTCACAATTATTAAAATATTAAAAATATAAACATTTTTATTTAATTTATTTTAAAATAATAAAATTAATAAAACCATTGAACTATCAAATATTAAAAAAATTGATAAAAGGACAAAATTATAAATTAACAAGCAATCACTAATAATTTATTTTAACTTGATTATCAAATTAAAAAAATTAATAATTTTATGTTGATTATCAAATAAAAAAAAATCAATAAGACTATGAGTAGATTAGTAATATATCACAAATAATTTTTTATTTAGAAAATATAAATTTTTTAAAAAAATTATTACTAAAAATAATATATAAATTTTTTATAAATACACTAGAAAGTGTTTTAGAGGTAAAACTTTTGTAAATATAATTGATGTTTTAGGGGTAAAATGGTCTAAGTACAAAAAGACAACTTTTTTTAAGTCATATAAATTTAGAACAAACAAATAGACGCATATCTTAATTGAATTAAGACTTTTTGTAATTAGCACTTAATTTAAGTACTATTAAGCTTTAAGTGGAAAAAACAAACGGGGCCATAGTATTAGACTATTAAAATAGGCATAAGGGTCTTAGGAGCCCCCGAACTTGACTGTATTTTTCAAAATAGACCTCAAACTTTACAGAGGGTCAATTTAGCCCCTCAATTTCCAAATGGAAGGTCAATTAAGTCCTTTTGCTGATGTGGATGCTGATTTGGCAGCAAAAAAATATTTAACTTCGAAATGTCAATTAAGCCCTCCACATCAGCAAAAAGTATTTATCTGACACAAAATTCAAAAGTTGAGGGGCTAAATTGACCCTTCCCGAAGTTGGAGGGCTGACTTGAAAAATATAACCAAGTTCAGGGGCTTGTAAGACCCTTATGCCATTAAAATAAGATGAAACATGAAGAGGTGGAGTAGTAATAAATAAGAAATTTTGAGAGATGATGAGAAAGTTAAAGAGATAGAATAAAGGCATAAGGGTCTTAGAAGCCCCTTAACTTGACTATACTTTTCAAGTTAGCTCTTCAACTTCATGAAGGGTCAATTTAACCCCTTAACTATCAAATTTTGTGTCAATTAAGCCCTTTTTGCTGATGTGGGGGGCTTAATTGAAATTTTGAACTTAACTTTTTTTGCTGCCAAATCAGCTTCCACATCAGCAAAAGGGCTTAATTGACCCACAATTTGGAAGTTGAGGGGCTAAATTGACCCTCCGTAAAGTTTGATGGTTAACTTGAAAAATATAGTCAAGTTCAGGGACTTCTAAAACCCTTGTGCCTAGAATAAAATTACAATGGCAAATAAGTAAATAACTTATCAAATAGACCTAATTTATAAATGTAATGCTTGAAATATAAGCATGTCACATCAGCGTGCTTTGTAATTCTTTTATATATATATATATATAGATATAATTATGTTTAACTAATAACAAGCATGTAGTAATGTATTATGGTGGACTTGGATTTATGGGTTCATGCAAAATAGAATTATATTTATACATGGTTTTTAATTCATATATGAATTTTATTGGATGATTATGGATATTCATTTCAATTATACTTTTTATCTATTTATATTTATATTTATTTTAGTATAAATTGAGACACTTTGAGCATAAATTTTTTATTTATTATTTATTCAACTAGAGTTTAAATAAAATTTTCAAAAATACAAATTCGAAAATTTAATAGAAAACTGTTTGTGTTGAGAGTTTGGTGTGAGCTAATAAGAGTTGGTGATTACAGTTCTTCTATAGATTAAACTTTTTGGTTTAACTTATGAATTTTGAGGTTTAGAAATATTAAATAGGATTGGGTAGGGGTGTATATTCTGGACGTACCGTATCATATTTCCCGGATATTCGATATACGATTTTGAGTATCGAATACCGTAATAAAAATTAAAATTTTGATTTGAGATGTACTGTAACGTTAGTTCGATATGAGATAAATCCCGAATACCGAATCAGTGAAAAAAAATTAAATTTATTTTTCTAAATTTTAATTTCAACTTGCTGATTAGTTTTATATTTGAATTAATAATGAATTTTTATTTCATGTTGATTATATTTGTATGTGGATTCTTATTTGTTATTGATGTATATAATAGCTTTAAAAATGGTTGAATTATGTTGTATACGAATTGTTAAATTTAGTATTTTGGGATGGTACTGAAATATCGAATATCGTCAAGAACCATATTGAATATTAAAATTTTCAATTTAATCATACTGAATACTGACCCATATTATAAAAGTTCGGTTCGAGCCATACCAAAATTTTGGCATTCGGTTCGGTATTCGGTACGTCTCAAATTATGCACACCCCTAGAATTGAGTTAGTTTGTGGCAAACCTCTTTATCTGGATGAATGTACCCTAAATCCTAAATAGGTCCAGGTTGAGCTATGCAAGGTTATTGGTGGAAATGGAAATTAATGGGAAATTTCCTGAGTCAGTAGTCTTGAAGATGAGAGTTGACTAGAATATACCCAGAAATTTGATTATGATTGGAAGGCTATTAAATGTAAAGATTGTTTTATATTAGGTCATGAAAGTACTAGGTGTTAAATGAAAACTGATAATGGTAATTTAGAGGTTCAAAAGTTTGTGAAAAGTAACATTAATAGTATTGGTGAATTGCCAACTAAAGAAGTATTATTGGTTAATGGGGGTGAATTATTTATTTAACAAGTGGAGAAAAGAGATGACTTTATAGTGTGATAAAGTCTTAAGAATGGGGAAAAAGGGAAAAGTGATGAATAAGTAAAGGTTGTTGCTAAATCTAGAGGGACGATTAAGAAGGAGTTTAATAGTGTTAGCTCTAATTCGGGTCTATTAGGCGAGGGAGATAGAGTAAATGATATGACCGTGAAAAGGAAAAAATGATTGGAGTATGGAACATAAGGGGTCATAATGACTCTATAAAGCAATTAAGGGTGACTAGAATAATTGCTTCTTAAAAGTTAATAGCTTTGGGGTTTTAGAAGTAAGAGTTAGGGAAAATAATGGGGAAAAAGTGTGGAAAAATCTTCATTCGAAAGGTTAGGAGGTTGTGAGTAGTGCTACTAGCACTTATTGTGGTAGCATTTGGGAGGTGTTTTTTTTTATTATTATTGTAGTAGAGTTAAACTTACTGTTTTAAGTAAAAGAGTTCAATTGGTTCATAGTAGGGTTGAATTTGAAGCTATTTCTTTTTATTGGACAATTTTTTATGGTATATATGACCATTTTCCGAGAGAGGATTTATGGAGAACTGTTGATGTAGGTTGTTGTTTGAATGATTCTTAGATTATACAATGTGATTTCAATATTATGCAGAGGAGTAACTATACATTAGGAGGTTGAGATGTTGATATGGAGTCTTGCAAAGATTTTGAGAGTTGCATTTTAAGGAATAATTTTATTCAAATGCGAAGTATTGGGAATAAATATATATGGAGCAATAATCAAATTAGGACGAATAAGATTTGGGATAGGCAAGATTATTCCTTTTGCAATTCAAACTGGTGTGAGATGGTTGGGGGTGTCTCAGGTTTTGTGTACTGGGATCTGTGAGTACAACTTCTTATAATTAAAAATTTGGTTATGGATGATAACATGAGAATAATTTTCATATTTGTTAATATTTGGGTGTATCACTACATGTTTAATGAAATTGTTGAAGCAATTTGTAGGCAATCCTTTTCTGGGAGCAAAATGTTTGTTTTATGAAATAAATTGAAAGGATTAAAGAGGGAGTTAAAGTGTTTATATAATAAATATTACCCTGATATTTCTAATTGTGTTGGATAATGTCAGGAACATGTTATATAGCCTTCAGAAGGATATCTAGAATTCCTCTTTTGATGATTGTTTATTAGCATAGAGAGAGCAGTTTATACTGAAAATTTTCACATTACTTTGTGTTGAAGAATCTTTATTAAGAAAGAAATCTAAAGCTAATTGGATTCGTTTAGGCGATTCTAATTTTAAGTTTTTCATTGTCTTTGAAGTAGAGACAACTTAGAAATAGAGCATTTTCTCTAAAATTAGCATGAAGGTGAGGTAGTTTTTAATCAGGTTAGGATTAAATCAAAGATAATTAGTTTTTATAAAAAGTTGTTCGGTGATCTTGTAGTAGGATTTTGATTGACTAGGTTGTTGTGAATGAAATGGATACTTTGTCATTAAGGGATGAGATTTCTAAATAAGAGATAAAATCTGCTTTATTTAGTATAGGTAGTGAGACTTGATGGTTTAATGTTTTTTCTCAAAAAAAAAAAAAAAACCTTGGGTGAGTTGGAAATAAGTTTTGTAGGACTGTATAGAAGTTTTTCAACACTAACTATATGTCAAAGAAATTTAATACTACAACTTTGTGTGTTATTCCAAAAAAATGCGAAAGGGTTGAGTATTATAGACCAATAGCTTGTTATTTGGTGATCCTAAAATCATTGACAAAAGTTCTTTCTAATAAATTGCTATTGTTCTAAGCAGTATTATGAGTGGTAAGCAATTTGGTTTTATTAAAGGGGATCTATCAATGATAATATCCTAATGGCGTATGAATCAGTTAGAATCTATCATGCTAATAGTTAATCATAGAAGTGTTGTAATGTCCTAAATATCGAGTCTAGAAATTTTAGGAATTCCCGGGTTAATTTTGACTTTTGGTCAAAATCTATCTTAAAATAAAATGGTAATTAGAGACAATTGATAGAAAGCATAGGGTTAAATATGTCAAATGAAAGATTTTCAAAAGTATATTCTAAATTGAATTATAAATTAAAAATGAATTTTGAAATGAGGAACATTTTAAATCGGATTGAGAGGGTGTTAATTCAATTAGATTAATTACTTAATATAGTCTAAGCCCTTTTCATTATTTAGCCCAACCCCCCCTCCCCGCCCCCAAACATAGATTTCTCTCTCATTTGTTATATTCACTTAAATGATCAAAAATCATGTTCTCTCTCACTTGTCATATTCACTTAAAATATAAAAAATCATGTTCTCTCAAAATCCCTCTCATCTCTTTCTCACGTTAGAACAACAATAAAACCCTAACTTTTATCA
Organism: Cardiospermum halicacabum; assembly: GCA_031304145.1. Lineage (NCBI taxonomy): Eukaryota > Viridiplantae > Streptophyta > Magnoliopsida > Sapindales > Sapindaceae > Cardiospermum > Cardiospermum halicacabum. Next base: position 14,905,761 of record JARJHC010000107.1, on the reverse strand, counting down.
ACTTCCAAATACACTCTCCCAACCCTTCGAAAGCATTCAACACTTATTTTGAAATAAGTAGAACCATTTTTTTCTTTTAACTCAAGTATTGGTAAGATTTGTTTAAATCCTAACTTTGTATTTTAAAATTTTGAGATTGATATTGAGTTGAAAATATGTAGTAGGATGTTATTATAAGCTTCCAATTGATAGGATTTTCAGTCTCTAATTATCATTGATTAGGAAAACCCTAAAAAGTGTAAATATAGAGATATTATTGACTGAAAGGTGTTTGATTGATTGCTTGTGTGAATGATTTGGTTTTAGACAATGGCGGGGTCGAAGGAAATTGTCCCATAACCACTTAATGAGCTTGTTGTTGAAGGTTAGGTTAGCAACTGTCGTTTTACACTCTTTATGATGTATTATTGAATGCATAATGTCCAACCTCCGGCCATGGTGGAACCGCGAACGGAGACCGGAACGCCACATTATGTTCATTCATTCGATATAATAAATGCAGAAAATAAACATAAGAAGCGAAATAGTCGATTATAAAATACTAATCCTGAACCTATCTTGAAAAAAAAAAATATTACTCAAATACTTCATTTGAAAGTATATATGTTCGCAATCTATATTTATCATCCAAATAATAGTTTACAATTTCCAAAATAAATTGTCCAAAATATAAGAACTAAAATACTTGAAAATGTTTACATATTCTTCCAAAACAAATAAAAATTATTGTAATAACAATCACCAACATTGTTCTAAAAACCATGAAAAACATGCAATGCTTGAACCTTCAATAAGCTCGATCACCTGTTTCACATTTCAATAGAAGAGACAAGAAAAATAGACGAAAAACAACGTCAGACTATCGATGTCTGGTTAGCAACTCACCCTCCAACAAACATAAGCAAATGAGTCTATTTAATCATATAATTATGAGGTGGCACGGAAATACACCTAGAACTATCAACCAATAATAGGAGAATACAAATTCGCCCAATTTCAATGTTATTCACATGTTTAATACGGTGTATTACTCATTTAGTTCCATTTATACTCATTGTCCACGTTTGACATTATTAGGTGTCTATATTGGTTCTCTATATTCATTTAATTTAAACCCCCAAAAAATCAACTATCCTCTATATATCATCACACAATATCAATCGTGTTTAAGGCTTCAATTTAATTAGATTGCCCATAATCTTGTATCGATAATGAAACAGGATCAATTAGGCCAAAGCCACCAATTAGACCAAAATCCGTAGCACCGTTTATTCTCCCTCGTGATGGAAAACTACCTTAGGATTCCATCAATTAGGTTCAAAGACCACAATACAATAGGCCCGCAGGCGGTGGTGTCGTCACACCCAATAGGAGTCGTCACTCAGTTCCAATAATGGTTAGCTAAACCAAAGACCTACGTTTCCAATAGGCTGAGATATCTCGGGTACCCCTAATGACATGTCATTCCATTACAATTTCAACCACGACTAGGGAAATCATTTGTTATTTAATTAGGTGAACAATGCACACAAGATAGTTTAACATTCAGCATTTCAATATAGCAATCCATTGGCTTTCAATCATCATTTGTCGAGAACTTTACTAGTGCCTTATCTATTTATTTCCAGCTCTAACTAACCAAAGCCTAACATCAAGATACTTATAAGTATATCTATATTCAACAATAGACCAGGCAATAGCAACAATCATCATTCCATTCTATCATCATTATCTATTGTTACTAATTAACAACCCAAGTGATTATGTTATCGACCACATATGGAGTATAAAACGAAATTGCTAACCTTTCTTCCATTGATAAGTTAAGCTAAGCGTCACCGATACGATCCTCGGCACTGTGCGATTCGCCTAACAATAACAAGGAATAAGAACACACTTAGACAATGGATCGAATACATGGTGCGCATAAAATGAAACATATTCTAATCACGAAGGAAACAACAATTGAACGAATGATAAATGACGACAATAACAAAACTACCCAAAGCTCCACTTCAATTCCATGATTTCAATCCCTTTAACAATCTAGGGTTTCCACTCAAACCCTAACCTATCCCAATTGACATTCAACCCTAATACATCCATATCTAGCCCCATTAACCATCAAGATTATGCTTGCAATAATGGAAGATCGATCCATGGTTGATAGATTAACTTATCGGAGACACACCGATGGAGAGATAGCGAGGGATTCAAGAGAGAAACGTTCGTGCGATGAGAGAAATAGAGTGATTTCAAGCAAATAAAAGAAACTCGGTCAATTCAGGTTTAAAATTTCTCAATTCAGTGTCTGGCCACAAAGGGTTTATGTCGCCAGAGGCAATCGAGAAGAAACCTTTAGATTTGAAGATTTCGCTCGCTGGCGACATGATTGACTACATAATGCCTATGTTGCCACCGCAGACAACATAGTTGACGACATAAGAGCTATGTCGCCAAGACCACCTTCGATATCTTCATTCATTCGACTTCGTTCCAACTTCGGTTCATTCGTGTAACGGCAAACCCCCACCCTGGTAGAACCATGGATAAGAGTCTGACGCCATACAACAAATGCAGAAACACTAACAGTTGAATAAACCAAAACCCCAAATGTTTCAATTCAACAATAAAACCCAAAGTACCAGTCATACAATCTAAAAATCCCAAGCAAACATAATAATGCCAATATCCAGCAAGTACAAAAACAAATCCAACGATAATAGTCCTTAAATAGTCCAATACAAATGTCCAGAAATAAAATAACAAAAACTACATGAAAGTGTGAATGATGTATATCGTGATCCAAGTGTGAGATAACGCCTAAACAATTGGTGTACCTGCACTCAACCAAGGATTTTATTCCCATATTACAGAATAGGAAGAAATAAAGTAGACGTTAGACTATATATTAGTCTAAGTTAGTGCTCACGTTCCAAACACACACATACAGAATGACCTAGACTCGACTCTAATCATGGAAACATACAATGCATATCTTACAGACTTACCTAGAGTCCGCTAAAGCAAATAACACTCTAAAAACCTATCAACCAGCCGGTTATTAATTATCTTTCTTTAATCTCAGACACAATGCCTTTGAAACTTATAATCGCCAATTCATATTATTATCTACAGTGTTTAACAAGAAAAGGATACTAAGTCGGCCAACGAAATACAAGACGCCCTCGTGGGGATTCTGGGGCACCGCCCTGGAAGGTATATTTTCGTTATTAAGTTCCTATACAATTTCGGTTCAGAAATTTATGTTCAAATAAATTAATCCAGTTATCCATTTGGTCCATTTTAGCCATTAAAACTCATCCCGACATAACCTGGTTCCACAAAAATGTGATCAGTTTATTAGTTCTAATTCATACTAAACAAAATAGCATTAATCTAATCGTTTAAGAGTCCAATTGACGCCACAAAAAAAACCAGCAATACCATGACAACACAATTTTAACTTCATATATTTTTAGAATATTGCCCAAGTAGTTATTCAGCAGAAAACGGAATATAACAGTGCAGTATCAGTGTTGGCTGAAACCCTGAATCAGTAACTCAATAAGCCCGAAGCCGATCAGTTCAGTATCAGTAATGGAGCTTCAAGCCAATAAAAACAGTATGAGGATGCTCCATTCCTAGGCGTGCCATAGATTCCACCTAAACTTATCCTAGGGCAATTATTCCAGTTAATTACAGTTTTTAACAGACCAATTCTTCGAGTTTAGTGATTAATTTATTATTCAGTAATTTGTTATTATTACTACACACACAAAAACTCGCATTTGGATATACAATAGTAGGCTAATTTTCGAGTAAGTAAACAACATAGAATCAGAATCATGCAGCAACCATAAAGCAATATTGTAACGTCACTACCCTATTCTAGAAATAAATTGGAATAATAACATTTCAAAATTTTCAATATCCAATTATTCTGAAATCGTTGGTGCAAAATTGATAATCGAATTATTTTACCAAGCCTTTAATTAAGTAGCGGAAGCTTATATTTATTTAAAATGCTATTATTGAAAATGTGATATTAGTGACCCAACATATTGATAACATTTAAAATAATTAATGAATATTACAAGTTCTCAATATCTTAAACACAATTACATAGTTAATGACAATAATCATTTATTGAGAAAATTATACTTTACAATAAGAAAATATGTTACAAAATCTACTCTATTGATTCATTGCACTCCTTGTTGTACCTGGGGAAAATATTTTTAAAATAATGGAAAATGTAAGCGAAAAATGCTTAGTTTGAATTCTCATACCTAATGTATGCAATTTTATTTTATTTTCCAAAATCAATTTATCAAAACTTTTGGATTTTGAAATCTCATTTAATAAACATTCAATCCCCAGAAATTCAATGTACCAAAGACATATTTTGAAAGTTATCTTATTCAAAAAATATGTTTCTCTTTCAAATCCATGATTTTCAATACACTTCAATGTACCAAAGACATATTTAGAAAAATCACAACAATCAATGTTGGCTTACTTTTATCACAAGTTATCAACCCAAGACTCATGTATGGATATGCATGCTAATACATCATAACCTCATGCCAATGCCGATATTCAATGCAGTAAATAAACTTACAACTCATGTATGGACCTGCATACCAATATGTCATAGCATCATGTCAGCACCAAAATTCAATATACCACCCAAACATACAATGCATATATCCACTCAGTACATACCACAAGATCATAAAGATAAGGTAGAAAGACTTATAAAGTGAGTTTACTTGGCTTAGGACATAAGAGATATTTCATGTTCAAATAAATTAAAAATAAAATTTTTCAAATACACTCGCTTGACCATTCCATGGTGTTTTGAAGACAAATTTAAACGATGGATCTTTAAGTAACGAAATTCCAATTTTTGAAAATCGGGTATTTTCATTCACTCTTGAAACATTGTTGGTCTTGCTCCTATATGTTAAAAGTATATATAAAAGGAGAGTTTAACACAATTTGAAATCAGAAACGACAATTCAATCGGAAATCGGATGAATAAATGAAGATAATAGTCACACTTCCAAATCCGAAATTTTACATACACTAAAAGAAATTTCAGAACTGGGCAGAAACAACAAGTCAATAAATCATTTAAAAATAATCAATAAATTTTTTACTTTAATACAAACGTGCAACTGCAAACGGCACCCAATTCATGGTTCAAACGAAGGAGAACGATAACGAGAAAATTTATTGTTCAAATCTAAAATTTCTGCACTGTGGGATTTTTTTTTCGAAATTCAAAATTGGAAACCAATCTAGTAAATTAATTAAAAATCATCACTCGATACGACACTTTAAAACAAAAGTCTAGCCATAAACGACACACAAATCAGAGTTCAAACGAAGGAGAATGATAACGAGGAAGTTTCTTGTTCAAATTTGAAATTTCTACATAATGTGGGATTTTTTTGAAATTCAAAATTGGAAACCAACCCAGTAAATTAACTAAAAATTATCACTAGATAAGAGACTTCAAAACAAAAATGTAGTCGCAAACGACACCTTAATCGGAGTTTGGATGAGGGAGAACGATAACGAGGAAGTTTGTTGTTTAAATCTGAAATTTTTGCACACAGTGGGATTTTTTTTCGAAATTCAAAATTGGAAACTAACCCAATTATATCATTAGAGGCATAACCCAACTAACAAAAAGAACTCATCAACTCATTACACCATCCATTAACAAGAAAAATGTTCAAATTCATTAGACAAACATATTCACAATAAGCATCATTAACAACATAAAACACTTATAATTTATTTCATCAACTTTTTAATCCACATTACCATTATCATGCCTATTACCATTACCTTTTTCACATTTCCAATTCAAGTTCAACAAAAAGGTACCAATTTATACTCAAGGAACCTATTTTAGTTCAATAAGTCTACACTAAATCTTTTTCACTACACTTAATCAATTTCAATGCATATTGCCTTTTTTATCAAGGAATTTAATTCACATTTCACAAGTGTAGCTCATATCTTCACTATTACAATTTAGTTGCCCCTTACCACTAGCACGGTGTGAACACAGAAATCACTATGGAAGACACTCCATGGGTGTGGACTGAAGTCCCGGTAAGCCGGGTGAACCGAAGTTCCACTACGGACCGAATAACCTCATTTAATGAGTCGGGACCATGATTTGGACTGAAGTCCCACTGTGGAGTCGTCGCCCCATTGAGACTACCACGCCTCATTAATACACTTAGACAATTAAGTCTATGGCCAATATTTCCTAGAGCATGCCCACTATTCACTACTCAACACTAGCTCAAAAAGGTCAACAATTACACTTTAGTGACATTATTTTTCATTGGTCACCAATTATCACATAAAGTCTCATTTTCATCATTCTTAACATTTAGGACACGCTTCCCATCCTTTCCAAAATAATTTCACTTTCATCACTAAGCCACTATTAGATTTAGTGTGTTCCATGACTTTACACATGTTACAAAATTTACAACTAATAAGCTCACATCAACATTTACTTAAGATTTGTTTAATGTCATTGTGGCTCATTAATTATGTTGACCAAAAAAATCACTACACAAGACATCCATATGATAAAAGACATCACCAAACAACATAATTCACAAAGAATCTCACAATGCCAACAAGGTTCCCAAATCAACAATATACATCACAATCTCCCATAACTCAACATCAATCATTCAATAGCAATCAATTCGACAATATTCATCACAATAAACACAATCATGACATCTAAACAAAAAGGCATTGCGGAATTTAAGTCTCTATCCTAACTCCATCAATTCACAAACAATGTGGACTTAGTCTACCCAAACTTCAATACCCAAATTCCAGCGCCTAACATGCTCCTAATGCATTGTGGCATGTTCTAACGCCCTAATCATGGCAATAAGCATGTAATTGACATTTTTATATATAAGCCAACTTGGTTAATACTCTTTACACGAATTTCCATTTTGAAGGCAGGTATGAGGAAAACAAACCTTATTAAGCATCAAACCAAACCGAGCTCCAAAGCCTGCTCATGCGACTCCAATATTTCATTTTCTATCCTTATGAGTGCCTACGTTTATACAACTAACACATAGGCATTCAAATACCACTAACACACTCAATTTAGACTCTAATACGATACTCCCTAGGGCATTACTATATTCTACGAGATTTGAACTCAATTTTCATTATAGAATTTCACTTGTATGAAAACTCACCTTAAATGACTCATTTGACCCCAAAACTTCAATTTTAAGTGCTCTAAGGTTTGACCAACACCTTAGTCACATTTTTAACCTTAAAACACAACAAAATCCCATTAAAATCACATGTTTTTATCCCAATTCTCAAAAATGACGTGAATTGGTGTTTTAACACTCTTTCCATCAAATCAAAAATTTTAAAACCTTATTTTCATTAAAATTCTTCAAACACCTCATCTCTAGCCATTTAAAGGCAAAACCAACATCAAATCTCAACTTCCAAAATTTTTAAAATACTTAAAAATCACACATTTATTATCCAACACCATAAATGACAATAATAATGATAAACCATCAAAATATAGAGAAAATCTTGGGTGGGACGGTCCTACCACGTAGGATGGTTGGACTTCCACTCAAAATCTGACACATGTATACTTTAAGTGAGAGAAATGATTATTTTATAGCCACCATTACTTGATATGTGCGCCATGTAGTTTAATTATTATTTCTCTCACCTATGTTGACTATAAAATAATAATTTCTCTCACTTAAAATTTACACGTGTCAGATTTTGAGTGGAAGCCCTACCATCCTACGTGGTACGATCGTCCCACCCAAGATTTTCTCCAAAATATAACATGACAAAACATAACCAATGCATCAGCCATAAAATTCCCAATTTTAAGAACTAAGGTTTGGACCAATAGGACATTAGAGACATTATAGACATTAAATAATTAATTGGAAGCATTTAATTAATTCTATAAAGCGGTAACACAATACTAAGAAAATTAATCATGGCATAAAAATGAAATTTAAGGCATTTGAGGAAATTTTAGAATCTTACTAAGTAGTATGAATGAGCCACAAGCTTAGATGACCTCCTTAAAATTATTTTTGTAGAGAAAATAGGTTGTTGTGATGGAGATTTGGGTGGTTAGGGTTTGAGTTGTGTAGAGAGTGTTTGGAGATGACCGGGGTAGAGAGGGGGAAGGGTTTCTAGAGAGTGGAGGGAATGGTGAGAAAAATATGTTTTTTTTGTTATATGGGGTTGGTGGGCTTGGGTTGATGAAAATATTATTTTTAGGCCCATCATGAACCAAGTCTACCAACTCCGGTTGAATCAAAACTGGTGCTTCCGTCAATAACTTCTTCAACGAATCAAACCTCTTCTAACATTTAATAGACCATTCAAATTTCGTACCCTTATAAAGAAGCTTGGTCAATGGACCTGTAATAGAAGAGAATCCCTTGACGAACCAACAATAATAACAAGCTAGTCGCAGAAAACTCCTCACTTCAGTTGCATTCTTAGGCGGCTTCCATGCCTATACTCCTTCTATCTTCTTAGGGTCGTCACTGATCTCATCATTTGAAATTACATGTCCTAAAAATTCAACTTCGGTAATCTAGAATTCACATTTTGAGAGCTTGGCATATAACTGCTTCTCCCTCAATATCTGCAACACAATCCAAAGACGCCTGCCATGCTTTTCTTTATTTTTCGAGTAAACTAGAATATCATCGATAAGAACAATAACAAACTAATCTATGTACTCCTTGAACACTCGTTCCATCAAGTCTAAAAACACTGGAGCATTAGTCAACCCGAAAGGCAAGACCACAAATTCATAATGCCCATACCATGTTCTGAACGCCTATTTCAGATTGTCACTATCCTTGATTCTTAACTGGTGATATCCCGACCTCAAATATATTTTTAAGAACACACCTGCTCCCTTCAACTGGTCAAATAGATCCTCAATTCTGGGAAGCGGGTATTTGTTCTTCACGGTCACCTTGTCCAACTGCCGATAATTAATACACAATCGGAATGACTTGTCCTTCTTCTTTACAAACAGAACCAAAGCACCCCAAAGAGAGACATTCGATCTGATGTAACCCTTATCAAGTAATTCCTGCAATCGCATTTTCAATTCCTTAAGTTCAACTGGAGCCATCCGCTAAGAAGCCATAGACATAGGAGCTTCTCCCCAAAATGAGCTCAATTGAAAACTCTACTTCCCATTCCAGCTGCAAACCCGGTAATTCTTCGGAAAAACATCCAAGAAATCTGAAACCGTTGGTATAAACTTCCCATCTGATTGCTTCTTACTACCATCAATTATGTGAGCTAAATAAGCCTCACATCCCCGTCTCATCATTTTGTCTACCAAAGCTGCAGAGATAACTCCTTTAACCATTCCACTACAATCTCCTAATACTGTTATAGTTCCTTCCGAAGACTGTAACGTTAACTGTTTAACTCTACAATCCAATATTACCCCATGACAGGATAACCAATCCATTCCCAATATCACATCAAATTCCAGACTTTTTCATCTCCAACAAATGACCCTTAAAAACCTTACCCTGAATCACTAGAGGTACATCCCTATACTCCTTGTTAACAACCATATTGTTCTTTAAAGGATCGGTAACAACTATATTGAAAGGTATCTTAGAAGTTTCCTAACCTTATCAGCCAATACATTAGTACACATGTAGGTTGTACCATGATCAATTAAAGTGAAACAAAAGTATCAAGGATAGAAAATGTAACAGTGATCACATCAGGAGTATCCACATCATCATGTCCCCTCAATGCATATGTGCGCACAGGAGCACGCCCTTCAGCTCTATTTTCATTCCCAGATAGTGCTCCACCATGATAAACACTCTAAGCAGCACTATGAGCGGATCTGACATTCTTCTGAACTGACACTACCTCAGATGGAGTCGCTTTCGCTGGTGCTCTAGTATTCTGGGGACAATCTCTCACAAAGTGACATTGTTCACCACATAAAAGGCAAACACCAGAAGCTTTCCTGCGCTCACCCCTATGCACCTTGCCACAGTAGTTACACAATGGAGCATCCATGTTAGAACCACTATGATAATGAACACTAGTAACAGATGGAGTAGGTTGCTTTCCTTGTCCCTTACTGTTGTTCTATGGCCAACTAGAACCACCACCACCAAAACCACCATGACTCTGAGTCTTCGCCTTCTTACTTGGATTGTTCCCAACTGAAGGCCCTGCACTCTTAGTCTCACCAGCTTTTCGAATGATGCCATTAACCCTCCTATGAATCTACTCTGCCCTTAATGCAACATCAATAAGATCATTAAAGTTCTCAGTCTGAAGAGTGAGTAAATCCTACTAGAGTTCAAGATTTAGCCCTTCCTCAAACTTACAGCACCATTTTTGGGATTCGGTACCGATTTTGGGCAATAACGACTGAGCTTCACATACTCCAATTTATAGTTTATCATCGATTTTTCGTCTGCTTCAAGTAAATGAAATCCATCCTTCGCTTGTCCAAGTACACCTGACTCACACAATTCTTCAGGAAATAAGTGCGAAAGAATTCATAGGTCCTTTCCTCCTCAAGCTTAGTGAGAACAACGGACTCCCACCACCTAGTAGCATCACTTCTCAGTAGAGATACCAAGCATTCGAGCTTCTTTTCATCAGTGTAGTAGATCTCATCACAAACCCTAACCATATCTTCCAACCAATTCTCTGCCATCTCTGAGCTTTCCGCACAAGTACCCTTGAAGAGTTCAATCTTCTTTCTGGGTAACCTTTCCACTGCTAGACGTTCTTGCCTTACTTGTCCACATAACTGATCACCTCGAAAAGCTTCCATAAAGTGGGCAATATGCTTAAATGCCCACGCTTGAGCCATGTTAGCATTTAATGGTTCCTTGTTACCAACTTTCCAATCACTTCCATGAGCTCTAGAACAAGAAGGGTCGTCATTAGGGTTACGGTGTGTTCTGGCCATAATCCAAGATTGTTTCTACTATCTGAAACAGTCGTAAATGATCGAGCATTAGAATCTATGAGATGAATACAATGTCATAATTTTTCGAAAATGTTTTGCAAACAATTCCCTACACACTAATGCATACAAGCACACAGACAAGAAGCAACCGAGAATCGGTGCTCATATTAACAAATGTAATGCCCAAACCCCGACCATGGTTGAACCGCAAACAGAGACTGCAATGACACATTACATTCATTCATTCAATACAATAAATGCGAAAAATAAACATAAGAAGCAAAATAGTATACTAAAATACAATAATATTACTAAAATACTTCATTTGAAAGTAAACCTATTCACAATCTATATTAATCATCCAAATAATAGTTTACAGTTTCCAAAATTAATTGTCCTAAATATAAGAACTAAAATACCTAAAAAGGTTTACATATTTTTCCAAAAAAAAAAATCAAAAATACTAAAATAACAATCCTCAACATTGTTCCAAAAACCATGAAAAATATACAATGCTTAAACCTTTAAGCTGCTCGATCACATGTTTCACATTTCAATAGAACAGACAAGAAAAATGGACGAAAAATAATGTTAGACTATCAATGTCTGATTAGCAACTCACACTCCAACAAACATAAATAATTGCGTCTATTTGATCATACAATTATGAGGCGGCACACAAATGCACCTAGAACTATCAACCAATAATAGGAGAATGCAAACCCACCCAATTTCAATGTTATTCACATGTTTAATACGATGTGTTACTTATTTAGTTTCATTTATACTTATTGTACACGTTTGACATTATTAGGTGTCTATATCGATTCTCCATATTCAATTAAACCTCCAAAACAATCAACTATCCTCTATATAATCATCACACAATATCAATCACATTTGAGGTTTCAATTTGCTTAGACTGCCCATAATCTTGTATCGATAATGAAACGGGATCAATTAGGCCGAAGCCACACAATAAGATCCGAATACCAAAATCCATAGCGTCGTTTATTCCCCCTAGGGATGGACAACTACCTTAGGATTCCATTAATTAGGTCTGAATACAACAATACAATAGGCCCGCAGGCGGTGGTGCCGTCACACCCAATAAGAGTCGTCACTCAGTTACAATAGTGGTTACCTAAACCAAAGACCTATGTTTCCAATAGGTTGAGATATCTCGGGTACCCCTAATGATTCCATCACTATTTCAACCACGATTAGGGCAATCATTAGTTATTTAATTAGGTGAACAATGCATATAAGACAATTTAACATTCGACATTTCAATATAGCAATCCATTGGCTTTCAATCAACATTTGTCGGGTACTTTACTATTGCATTATCCATTTATATCCTGCTCTAACTAACCAAAGCCAAAGTGTAACATGCAAGATACTTATTAACATATCTATATTCAACAATAGACCAGACAATAGCAGCAATCATCATTCCATTCTATCATCATTATCTATTGTTACCAATTAATTACCCAAGTGATTATGTTATTATAAAGTTAATGCACAATTAAATAAAATATACATCAACCACATATGGAGTATAAAACGACGTCGTTAACCTTTCTTCCATCAATAATCTAAGCTAAGCATCGCAGATACGATCCTCAGTATCGTCCTCTTCGCCTAACAATAACAAGGAATAAGAACACACTTAGACAATTGATCGAACATGTGGCATGGAAAAAACGAAACATATTCTAATCGCAAAGAAAATAATGATCGAACGAATGATAAATGACGACGATAACAAAACTACCCAAAGCCCCACTTCAATTCCATGATTTCAATCCCTTTAATAATCTAGGGTTTCCACTCAAACCCTAACCAATCCCAATTGACATTTAACCCTAAGACAACCATATCTAGCCCCATTAACCATCAAGATCATGCTTGCAATAATGGAAGATCGATCCATGGTTGATAGATTAACTTACCGGAGACACATCAATGGAGAGATAGTGAGGGATTTGAGAAAGAAACGTTTGTGCGATGAGAGGAATAGAGTGATTTGAAGCAAATGAAAGAAACTCGGTCAATTTAGGTTTAAAATTCTCAATTCGGTGTCTCCCGACATGATTGACTACAAAAGGCCTATGTCGCTAGCGGTGGCACATAAGGGCTATGTCGCCAGCACCGCCAGTGATGTATCCCGATTTCTTCATTCGTTCGACTTCGTTCAAGCTTCGATTCGTTTGTGAGGCCAAAATAAAATTGTTATAACCATTGTATAAGCAATATATCATTTTCAATACTCTAAATTGTTCAAGAATCATAAAAAATATTCATAATATTGAAAGTCAATAATTGATTCAAAAATATTAAATTGTTTAGCCCTAAAATCGGGACCTTACAGAATGTTTCGTGTATTTGATGCATGAAACTGGATAAAGAGCATGAACATGTTAATATTGAATGTTGCTTACTATTGCGATAGATACTTTATTGTGATTTCATTTATTAAATATCGATTGGATTGGTTGATGATATAGCGTCGGACCTCTTGGACTCGAGACGTGGGACCGAATGCAACGACAATTAATAAAATTTCTAATAAACAATACTATTTCAATTAACCATCTACAATTAGATCCAATATTGATGAATAATTTCACGACCCATATATCTCAAAGTATACTTCATGTCGAGGTAAAACAACATATAAATAGAGTATAAAGTTGTTCATTATTACAACTAGAGAGGTTCTACCTTAGTTATCCCATTACTCAATTACATCTTTTGTGATTTAATGAAATGCATAATGTTTACAAAATTTGCTAAGGCAATAACATATAACAAGTTCAAATGTAATCCCAGAAACATGAATGAAATTAAATAAGGATCTTAAAAGGAAGTCTCATCCTTCAAGCTCTTTATATAAACAAGGATCGTTGAGGTTTCTATTCAAGCACAAAATAAATAAATAAAAAAAGAAAAGAAAAAAAGAAAAAAGAAGTAACATTAGGCTATAGGTGCCTAGTTTGCGACTAATCACCTTAACATAAACATACACATTGTTCATGCCAGTAAAATGTTCAAAATTAAAGGTCACCCAATGCAAATATGTAGTTTAGAATATATCACCAATCAATCAAACAATCATATACTTAGTCTACAAATTAATAGAATCGAGTTGTGCCACCATTTCATTCAATTTTTTTTTCAACTTTTAAGATTGTTACCAAGCTATTGTCAAGTTGACTACCAAGTTATGAAGTCATTGTTTTACCTACCGAATTAACCATCGAACTACCTACCGAAATGCAATTCAGTAATCGATGGGTTGAATGACACCTGCCCCTGACCAAGCTAATTATCGAACTTGTATACAGAATTACATTTCAATAGCCAATGGAACAAATGACTCCCATCCTTGCCTGATCTAGCAACCGAATTGAATGGTAACCCAGTGAAATGGCTGACACATGTCCCTGACCGAGTTGCTTATCGAATTGTATACTGAATATAATTCGGTAGCCGATGCAAATGAGTGACACACACCCCTAACCGAGTTAGCTGTCAAATTAGCAATTCGGTACTACTCGTGAAATCCTCCTATTTTTGGTCCTGTTTGGGCTGATAACTTCAAGTTGTTATCTAAGCGATTTGCTTAGCTTAAAAATTAGATTTAACGTTATTAAAATGCAACCAAACTTTGAGCAACTTGTTTGAGCGATTTGCTTAGCTCCAACACTACAATGATACTTACCAACTATCAAACGACCAATCTGTTTAAGCAAGAGACTTTACACAAGTGACTGACTTGCTCATCTTATTGCAAAAATTCACAATTACTCAATAATTTACACAAACCATATATTTCAGCATATTTTTTACACAAGAAACTTCATGAATGTACCTTCAAGAACAAGGTACCCAAAGCTATAAAGGAGATTAGGAAGTTTGCTCAAAAGGCAATGAGAACAACTAATGTGAGAGTTTACGTGAAGCTTAACAAACACATTTAGAGTCGCAGTGTTCCAAAGAGAGTACATGCTAGAATCGCGAGGAAGAGAAATAATGAGGTGGATGTTAATGAAGAATTTTACTCTCTGGTCATTGTTTATGAACTTCCACAAAAAAGATTCAAGGGACTAAGAACAAGGGTTATTGATGAAGAGGAAGATTGGAATTTGGGAGGGTAAAAGAGGTTAGTGGTAGCTATCTAATGGAGGAATTTCTCTGTCTATTGGGTTGTCTCAGCTACACATATGGAATTCTACTCTCTATTGGTAGCTATCTAATATTGTTCTACTCAAGCATAATTATAATATTACCAAGGAATATACACTGCATGCATGATATGAGGAAGGTTTATTCAAATCTAAATTTGATTTTCAGAGAAACTAGTACTAAAAAATAAAAAAAAAATAAAAAAAATGTTAAACATATTAGACCACTTCAATTGCAAATAACGAAAAAAATCCAAAAGCAAATTATTCATATTTGTTTTTGTTGCAAGACAAGCAAAATAATGCACATAACAATCTACAACACATTAAAATAAAACAGACAAGATACATTAAGTATATTCATATGACTAAACTTACTACTACATATACGAACAATATAATGATAGAGAAAAAAAAACATCAATCAAGAAAATAACTATCCATTATCCAAAATTGATATGCAAGAACCTATTCAAACTCTTTAAAAGTGAAAATGATCTGTCCAAAAAAGTCAACAAGTTTACTAAGGTAGATTTTTATCAAACAGAAGACACAGGAATAAAGATGATAAGGGAATAACATACTTACAGTTCAAAGCTTTCCCATGACTTAAAATATATCCAGACTTTGTCTTAACTTTTGAAATATTTTATTGCAACTAGAATATAAACATTTTTTATTCACAAAGCAAAATATTTATCTGACCAAGCAGCTAATAAACCAACATAAAAATTAGCAACAATTTAAGAGTAGTACAACCTTTGTTACACATTATCTTATTAATCCGAAAAATAAAATAACTACCAAACCCTAACAGAAAACCAAAACAAGAAATCAAAACACTTAAACTGACAACTACACTAAAAATAACCAAGTATAATAAACTTAGAATAGTAGCACCAAGTATAATAATAAGCTATTCAAAGAGGACAACAATTGATAAAACGAAACAAAGCCAAAATAGATAACATACAAACAAGTTCAAACTGATTTTTTTTTCGGAGTTACGAACCTTACGAGATGAGATTTTTTCAAAATAACAATGATGTTGTCGATAAGGTATGGAGATATATGTAAAAAAATGGGCCTTGGTTTCGAAGTAATATTTTACCATTCAGTCACGGTGTCCTGAATCCACTACTCTATCGACAATTGAAGTAGAGGTCGTAGGTGGAGAGACGATATTTCAACTTGTAAGTTTTTTCCCTCTTTTTATAGACGAAAACAATAGTGGGAAAGAAGCTCGCTTTTCACCTACCCTTTGTAACACCCCATATTAAGACATGATTAAAAGGAATTGAATTGCTACAAATATCACCAATATGCACATTATTTTTCGGGACCCCAGAACTTGAAAACTCCAAAGTTAAGCGTGCTTGGCTTGGAACAATTTTGGGATGGGTGACCTTCTGAAAACTTTTTCCGGAAAGCATGCAAGTGAGGACAAAGCATGCTGGCAAGCGTATGGTGGTATGTGGGGCTAGTTGTCAGCCTTAAGAGTGATTGTGAATGATGCGACTCACTGCCACTGCGCCCCGTGTCCATCTGGGGGCGGGGTTCGGACGTTACAAATGGTATCAGAGCAACCTCGCGCCCGCGAGTGCGCCTGTAGACGGAAGAGCCTAGGGCATTTGTCTAGTGGGGGTAAAGATTCTGGGAATGATCTGGGCCAGCCACAACGAGGACGTTGTGTCCTAAGGGGGGTAGATTGTAACACCCTATATTGAGACATGATTAAAAAGAATTGAATTGCTACTCATATCACCAATGTGCACATTATTTTTCGAGAGCCCAGAACTTAATAACTCCAAAGTTAAGCGTGTTTGGCTTGAAACAATCTTAGGATGGGTAACCTTCCGGGAAGTTTTTCCGGAAAGCATGCGAGTAAGGACAAAACATGCTGGAAAGCGGCCGAACGTTACACCATTACCACACATCAATGACAGGTTTACTTTATTATTATTATTATTATTATTATTATTTATTTTTCTATAATCCTAAACGTTTTCGACACGAAATGTAAATTTCAATGTTGATCCCGCTCCCCTTTTTTACGACCTTTACAATATACTCTATGACTAATTTCATTTTATACCAAAATTCAAACATATGTTCTATTCTACTGTTCCAAAACCAAAAATTCCTTTTAAGAGTGGTTTATCTGTACTTTCTAATACCAAGAGTTTAAAATCAAGAATTTGAAAAACAAAGAGCTATTTGGCAACAACCCTTTAAACTCATATTAGAAATTTAAATATAATTTGAATCATAATATTCATAAATTAAAAAATTATTTAATTCAAAAAAATTAAATTTAAAATAAATTTAAAACCGAATATATTAATTAATAAAAAATAAAAACAATTTTGAAAAATATAAAATATTAACTAAAATTAATGTGCTATTTACCGTAAAAATAAGAATAAATATTTAAAAGATTTGGAAATCATTAGCGTTATTACAATTTGCCCTATTAACGAGACCGGATTAATAATATCAACGTGACTCCGTTCACATTCCAAACCAAAGGGAATCAGAAGTTGAATACATTGAATCATCTCCCTCTTTTCATAATCGTCAGAATGTCCGGAGAAGAAGAGGAGAACGCGGCCGAGCTTAAAATCGGAGATGGCAAATATCTTTTTCTCTTCCTATAATTTTTCCTTTTTTTCTAACCACTTATATTTTATATAATCAGTTGATTATTTTTTCCAGAATTTTTGAAGGCCAAATGTTTGATGAACTGCGAAGTCGCTTTGATTCTCGAACACAAGTATGAGCAGCTTCAACAGACTTCTGAGGATCCTATGAATCAAGTTTCCCAGTCAGTGCATTTAATCCTTTTTCGCTCTCTATCTCCCTTTCATTCTTTAGGCTTAATTGACTACTAGGTGTATGAACTCATAATAGGACGTTTGAGATATTTCGGATTCGAATAGGAAATTAGATTTATAAATATAAATTAGCTTTTCTTTGAATGAATTGAATTCTGCTTGATCTGGATTGTAACTAAGGCTCAGATGAATGAAAGACCGGGTAAAGTTGTAAGTGTTAGGGTTTCTGTTTCTGAACTGTTGAGCCAGAAGATAGGTCATTTAATTTTGTGAGTTGAAGGGTATAAGTCAGGCTTCTTTGCAGTTATTAATGTGGAATTGTTAGAGAAAAAGCCTATTCTCGTAATGTGTATGTGCTAACTAAACTAATGGTTGGTCCTCGAATGTCCTATGCCTGTCAATGAAGAATGTGTAATTGACATTCTTTGGTCTTTTTATTTATTTTTTTGTGATTATCAGACTCTGTTTGGTGGTGCGCAATGGCTAGTCATAATTTTAGGTTGATAGAATAGAATTGTTAATTTAATTTTGTTTTGTTGTCTTTGTATTTCAGGGTATTTGAGAAGTCGTTGCAGTATGTGAAGCGATTTAGCCGTTATAAGAATCCTGATGCTGTTAGACAAGTTAGAGAGTATCCTTCAAATATGTTAATAGTATTACAACTATAATGTACTACTTCTTCTTTTTGTGCAGACTGGTTGAGCACTTTCTTGTGCACCTTATAGAGTAGTTGAGCACTTTCTTGTGCACCTTATATTTTTATCACGTCTAGGTTTAGGAAAATTTTCATTGTTAATTATCTACACTGATGCTGAATCTAATGCATTTCTTTCAATCATCATAAGCATCTTGGATACTATTGGATTCATTTTTACAAATTCATTTGTTTTTTTTTCAGTACGAGTTGACAATACTAATCGGAGGTCCTTTATGTTTGTGTAATATGCCTATGAGTTCTAATATTCTATTTATTGAGCATGTCTGAATTTATATGTAATCTTTTCAGATTATCACTCCAGAATAGTTGAATTACTGTATGTGAAGGCATTTTTTCTGTCCTGTGTTTTTTATTGAAGGATCAATGACAGGAACTTTGTCTAAATCTTTGATTTAGTGCCTTTTGTTTGTCTGGTTTACTATGACTTTCGAATTCTTAATGTGCTGACTACCGAATTATCTTTGTAAAAATGATTACTACCCAGTTAGATAGTAAATGATGTTTGTGAATTCTTTCCATAAGTCAAGTAATGACTTATTTTTTTTCCCTTTATTTAAATCATATTTCATTTTGTAAACAACATTGACCTTAACTACAATTTTAGAGTTCTGAGTAGATACCAGTTGGCTGAATTTGAGGTAGTTATCTCTTCATAAGGTTGAGTAGATTCAGGCAACTATGCCCATATATAACTAACAATTTTGGTGGCACCAATGCGATTTGCAGCTTTGTGTGCTTGGCAATCTTTGTCCTGAAACTGCAGAGGAAGCTATGGCCATGGTTCCTTCTATCACGGTAAAACTTACTTTTCCGCTCTTCAACCCTTCATCATCATTATACTCCATTCCCCTGTTTCTTTCTCTTTATTTATTTATTTTTATAATTAGTCAAATCAGACGGGAAAATAGTTTTACAATGTAAAAGTGTTGATGCCTCTTCTTTCTTACATACACCTCCATGTTCGATCCAAACCGTTTCCCTTTCTAAATTCATGATTCAAATTATTCCCTGTTTAATTCGCTAATTTAGTATTGACAACACATCTCTATGCAGACTAAGGGACGGTTTCAAGATGAATATGCAATTGACAAGATGCTGAATGATCTGTCAATGATCAAGAAATTTGAGTAGAATTTTCATGGGCATGTATACTATAACGAATGAACCATTATCAGCTGGCATGGAAGCACTGCATCTCAGTATCTGGTTTATCAATGTTGCTGAAAGTTAACTTATCAATGTTGCTGAAAGTCAACTGTATATGTTAAAACTTATTGAGATTACATTTATCTATTAATCTATTAGTCTTGTCAATTTTGATTACACATCACTTGCAATAAGGCTACCCAAACTGCTGACTTGATCAACACAGTTTGACAGACTATGGAGAACAGTCTGCTTCTGGATGAATAACCATTCTTGACTGGGTCCCTTTTTCCCTGCACTTGCATACTAAGGTTTGTGAATCAATAAAAGTCACGCAGAAACAGAAATTTGAAATCAGAAATTTGAATCATGTATATATTGAGCTCATATCTGTGGATTTACCACAATATATTTTAAGGGTTTGGACAATAAAGTCAGTCCGAAACAGAGCATCACCTTGTAATACCACCATTAATAATCAACTCATGTTAAAGGGTTCAAAAAGAACCAGAAATTGATGCCTGTAGTGCACATAACGTTGCTTTTGAATAAGAATCTGCCGCCAATATTGATACTACATGTATATATCATATCAACACAAGTAAGAATAGCTTCGCCAGAAAATATACCTCAACTACCCCTGCTACTTGGCAATACAATTAGTAGCTAACTCCTCGCTGAAGTTGGCGTATTATTGCGCTTGCACTCCTTCACGGGTCATTTCTATGCAGCGTGTATGTTGTTCGATAAAATGTCTGAGAGAAGACTTGTTTTAAAACCTTAGAAAGATGATAAGAAAGAGCTATACAGGTTTCTTTTTGTTGCTGCAGGTAGCTAGGACGCAAAAGAAGGATAGTAGTCATGGTCTCGGCTTGATCAAGGTAAGCATAGTTTTATGCTTCTGTTTAAATTTGTGAATTGGTATTGTGATTGGTGCTCTTTTATATGGTTAATGTTAATGCATTTGGTGGAAGGTAGGTTAGATTTTCTTATTGTAGAAGAAATGAAAATGATGTTTGTGAATGATGTGTTTTGACATTGGTAGTCGGATTGATAGAGTTGTGGGATATTTTGATGTTTTATTGTTGGTTAGTGATTTTAAGGCATTATGGACTGGTTTATATTTGTTTTTCTCTCCATGCACTTTTATAACTTTGGTAATTTTTTGTTATAAGACAATATTTGGAATGGATTTATGTTTTAGTGTTGTGACATTTAGGTTGTTATATGAATGTATATTGACAATTGGATGAGCAAATGGTACTGGATATGGTAGAGGGAATGGGAATGGAGAAAGCATCAGAAAAACTGTTATTTTTTTGTTGGCTGCATAGTTCTTACTGTTGAGGGATGTTCTATGCTTCTAGAATTCAATATTTTAATGTTGCCTGAAATTGAGAAGGTACTTGAATTAGAAATTCCTTCATTTTGTACCTGCTATTTGAATTTGAGTTGATGGGGTTGGGTGTGCAATAGATAGTTGGAATTTATGTGAGGTTGATCTCCCTCTTACTCAAGGAACCAACAATCAGAGCCTAATGTTCTAATTAGGCTGAACACTTTAAATATATGGTAGAAAGAACACATAGAACTATCTATTCTTATTGGGTTATTGTTGATTTCTTTGTAAAAATATTATGTTCTTCTTGGATGAAGATCTCCTGTTTGGTACTTAAGCTAAACCTGTAAAGCTATGGGGATAACTCCTTGCACCTTGAGTGGATGAGGTGTGACTTACATCTGATTGAAATCACCATGTGACTTACATCTGCTTGACTCTACCAAAATAATGGAGCAGAAATGAAGTAATTCGGTTCCTCTTTTCAACGTCAGACTTGAAGTATGCTTGAGCTTTGTTAATGGGCTGAAAATTGTGATGTAATCTGTAAAGCTGGTAATCTCTTAAAAATTCGCAGACAAAGTGCGTCATGCAAGTTCATATATTTGCTGTCAACTATTCTTTGGTTTAAAAATGACCTAGATTAAGGGGTGAAACCTATGTACATTATACTTCTGCAGTTGCTGGTGGTGGTGCTGGAAAGATAAGAAAAACTTGCGGAATGTGAATAGTTATGCTCAAGTTGTAATTCTGAAATCCTGAATAATAAATGACTTGTAGTCTTAATGATTAACAGGCTTCCTATGAAATCACCTCCTTAACTTGTATTCCCATGGTAATCATGCATAGAGGAGCAAATTTTCTGATGTGATTAGTATAGTTTTATATGGTAAGCCTGATCCTAATATGGGTTTATTAGCATTGGTTGATTGAAAGTTATTTTTGAGGTATCATTTTCTTCAGTCTTTTTAACAAATTGAGGTTTGTCCAAACAGCTAGCTACGGTACGCATTATGTCAACTGTGAAGCGTTTAATTTTCTTTTTCCATTTTGTATCCCCTCTTTTTCCTTGGGGTTGACATAGTGATGTAATTTAAGTTGAATTGTACCATTGAGTGGCAAAGATGAACTAGTTCTAGATCCTCATTATAAAAGGAACTTTACATGTGATTAGAAGTAAGCTATTCTTTTTGTTCTTATGTACTCAGTTCAGTAACTTAAATTAATTAAATGAATCACCCTGACTTAGAGACATGTGGTGAATTACTGATGCCTTTATGCATTTATCTACAATTAGGGATGGGCAGGCAGCAACATTGTCCGCAAGCGATTCATCCACTTCTCAAGTATTGCTGTAGATGTAGTTGAGCAAGACAATCAATCTGTCAATTTTCTTATTATCCGCCGGAAGCAGCGCCACTTGGCCTACCTTTTGCAACTCCCTGTACCATACAATATAAACCCCATTTTACACCATCAACAACTTCTTGCCCAAGCATTTATTAATGGATTGCATTCAGACACATATCTTGTCAACATATTGTTGCGCCAGTACTCAAGGGCAGGTCATATTTGTGGCGCAAGGGTATTGTTTGATCAAATGCCTGAAAGGAATTTGGTTTCTTGGTCAACACTAGTTTCTATGTATGTCCAACATGGTTATAACCAGGAGGCTTTGGAATCATTCATTCGGTTATTGGAATGTTGTCATCAAAGGCCAAATGAGTATGTTTTAGCTAGTGTTGTACGTGCTTGCACACAGTTGGGTGGTTTTATGATGGGTCTGCAAATACATAGCTTTATTGTGAAGTGTGGTTTTGGTCAAGATGTTTTTGTGGCTACTGCTTTGGTTGATTTTTATGCAAAGAATGGTGGTTTAGATGATGCAAGATTGATTTTTGATGGATTATTGGTGAAGACTGCAGTTTCTTGGACGACAATTATAACTGGGTATGTGAAGAGTGGGAGGAGTGACGTGGCTTTGAAATTATTTGAGCAAATGCGAGAGACCAGCATTATTCCTGATAGATATGTTTTTTCAAGTGTTTTGAGTGCATGTTCAATGCTTGAGTTTATAGGAGGAGCAAAGCAAATCCATGCTCATGTTTTGAGGCGAGGGGAAATGGATGTATCAGTTGCTAATGTGCTTATAGATTGCTATGGGAAGTGTGGTAGAGTGCAATTGGCTAAGGGGCTTTTCAATGGAATGGTAGTTAAGAATGTTATATCTTGGACCACAATGATTGCTGCGTATATGCAGAATTCGTTTGATAGAGAAGCCTTGAGACTATTTGCACAGATGACATGGTCTGGCTGGAAGCCTGATGGCTTTGGTTGTACCAGTGTTCTGACATCTTGTGGTTCACTTGAGAAATTAGAGCAGGGCAGACAAGTGCATGCTTACTCTATCAAGGTTAATCTTGAGGCAGATGATTATGTTAAAAATGGTTTGGTTGATATGTATGCAAAATGTGATTCACTAGGTGATGCAAGGGTAGTTTTTGATACTATGACTGATCATAATGTGGTCTCATATAATGCAATGATTGAAGGTTACTCAAGACAAAATAAGCTCAGTGATGCATTGGATCTTTTTCATGAGATGAGGCATGGGTCCGTCCCTCCAAGCCTCTTGACATTTGTAAGCCTCCTTGGGGTATCAGCTACATTGTTTACATTGGAATTGAGCAAGCGAATTCATTGTCTTGTTATTAAATATGGGGTCTCCTTGGGTTTGTTTGCTGGGAGTGCTCTAATAGATGTTTATTCAAAATGTTCTTGTATTAGGGATGCTAGAGTTGTGTTCGAGGAGATGAATGAAAAGGATATTGTTGTGTGGAATGCGATGCTATTTGGTTATACCCAACAAATGGAAAATGAAGAGGCTCTCAAACTGTACTTAGAGCTACAGTTTTCAAAGGAAACACCTAATGAATTTACCTTTGCTGCTCTAATCACAGCTTCCAGTAACCTGGCAAGTCTTCAGCATGGTCAGCAGTTCCACAACCACCTGATTAAGCTGGGTTTGGAGTTTGATCCATTTATCACAAACGCCCTTGTTGATATGTATGCAAAATGTGGGAGCTTTAAGGAGGCTCACAAAACTTTTAATTCTGCCATTTGGAGAGACACTGCATGTTGGAATTCAATGATCTCTACATATGCACATCATGGGGAAGCTGAAGAGGCTCTTTTGTTGTTTGAAAAAATGATGAAAGAGGGACTAAAACCTAACTATGTCACATTTGTGGGTGTACTTTCAGCTTGTAGCCATGCAGGACTTGTTGAAGATGGTTTACACCACTTCAAATCTATGGCAGATTTTGAAATTGAACCAGGGACAGAGCATTATGCTTGTGTTGTTTCTCTTTTAGGGCGTGCTGGTAGACTGTATGAAGCAAAGGAGTTCATAGAAAATATGCCAATTAAACCTGCTGCAGTTGTGTGGAGGAGCCTGCTCAGTGCATGCCGAGTTGTTGGTAATGTTGAACTAGGGAGATATGCTGCTGAGAAGGCAATTTCCATCGACCCGACAGATAGTGGTTCATATACTCTACTTTCAAATATTTATGCATGTAAAGGTATGTGGTCAGATGTGAAGAGGATAAGGAGGAGAATGGACACTGATGGAGTTGTGAAAGAACCTGGCAGTAGTTGGATAGAATTAGATAATGAAGTCCACTCTTTTGTGGCAAGAGATCAAAGTCATTCTGAAACCAACCTGACGTATGCAATGTTGGACAATTTGATCATGCAAATTAAGGGGATAGATTATGTACCAGATTCTCCTGCACTTCTAGTGAATGATTGACCTTAAAGTGAAAGTGATAGCATTACGAAACCAAATAGTTCGGCTCTTCACTTTGATTGATCCGCTCGGTGTGAATTCCAACTTGGAATACTTCAACTGGACTCCATTCTCTTGATATGGTTAATGGAGGGTTGCAAACCAAGTATTCACAGTACCCTCTCGTTCTCTAGTATTGTAAAGAAATGACGACTCACAAGTACAGTGATGAATATTTGTCACAAGGTACACCATCTTTAGAAATGATTTCGGTCATGTTCTTATTATTGGAGATCTTAGAAAAGAAACAAACTTGTAAGATGGTCAATGGATAAGGAATCAGAAAAATTGATGCAAAATTTAACATTGCACATGTGCATATGGTCTGGTAAACCATGTTTTTATACCTGATTTTCCAAATATTCATCTGCTTGTTATCCTTGTGTGTATGTTTATATTACTATTCTCATATAAACATTTATCAATTCTAATGATTTGTATCCTTGTGTGCCAGGTTATCAGTTACTCTGAAGCTCACTGTTATATATTAATAGTTCTCCATGCAAGAAAGCCAGTGAAAGGAGATTGAGGGATTTCACATAAGGTAATTTGACTATAGCTGATATGACCTTGTTAATGTCATAGGGCAGTGAGATATACTTGTCTTGCACCTATGTGGGTAACAAGATTAATCAGATCTGTACTGCCCAATCAAGCAACATCAGATTTACTCATGTATACACAAACACACCCACCCACCTTACATAGTCTCCATTGTGCTCTGTTCTAAGAAATGAAAAAGTGTGTAATGATGTAAATGTGCATTCAGTATTTGGTCTCTGAATCTCAATTCCACATGGGTTTTCTTGAACATTGTACTCTATCTACCGCCTGGTTTTTGTCATTAGATAGTTTCCACTACTCCTAAATTGAGATGGTAGGCTTTGACATACTCCTTGTTTCTTGTTGCAATGCACTTACGAGGCATGCATATGCTCTGATCCTAACCAATAGAGTAATCTGCTACCTATTATTTACGGGCTTTGCTTTTAGTTTTGCAGTCTTAAAAGTACTGGTGTGTGGTTATATGTTACATTATTTCTGTAATTAAACTATTTCGTGTAAATAATTTATAAGAAATAAGTAAATATTTTTGGAAGTTTCTTTTAAAAATATTTTATTATTTTAATTTTGTAACATTAAAATCTTAACAATTTAAGTAATGATGAGGTTGTGAATGCTGACTTGATTTAAAGATATTCATATTCATATTTTAAATATAGCGTCTTCTTATCTTTAATTTTACTTTTAACTTTAAAATTAAATTGAGAATTTTAATTTTACTTTCAAAAATCCATATTATTTATAACAAGAATTTTACTTTTAATTGTAACAAGAATTTAAGAGTACTATAAAATTGGACCTCCAAATTTTAAGAATAACTTTATAAATATTTATAGTAGAACCGGTCAAAAATCCATACAATATCTTTCTTATAAAATTTTTCAAAATGAACTCTAATTTATATTTAATATCTGACATTCAACTAATAAATGCATAATAATAATTTAATTTGATTAATAAATTATATCATATGTCAAAATTTAAAATAGTAATCATATAAATATATATATATATATATATATTTGATGGAGATTAAGGAAAAAATTAAATTAAGTAGAAATGAATGGTTTTCATATTATATAATAAATCGAATTAAAATGTAGGTTGAAATGGAAATATACCGCATAAGCTATTTAATCAAATATTATTAACTAATTGATGAAAATAATCTACAATTTTTATTCAATGTGAGATTATTTAATTTTATTTTAATGCTAAAATCCAATCAAACGGAAAAGTTCTTAATTTGATAATTTTTAAATAGAAATCAAATTAATTAAATTAAAATACTTTATGATTTTGATTTAAATGGGGATGAAGTTAAATATAATTTAACAAATATAATAATGAAGTTAATCTAATCTAATGATTGAATTTTTCCTTTTTTTATTATTTTATTTTATAATTTTTAAGTAAATAAAATTTTAATATTATTATATTTATTATTTTAATTTCATGTAATAACTATATATAATTTATTTTGTTGAAGATTTGAAATGAAAAACATACTATAAAAAGTTAAAGAAATAAATAAATGTAATATTATTTTTTTTTTTAAATTAAACTTAATGTATGGAGTATTTACTTGTAGGGTTTTAAAAATTAAAAGATGACATTTATTAGAATACATTCTCATTAGTAGGGTTCTTTGTTTTTTTAAACTTAATGTAAGGAGTATTTACTTGTAGGGGTATTGTCCGAGAGAGTGTAGGACTTCATTCGACTAAAATTTTAGAATCTGTAATCATCGAGGTGGGAACACCAGTGTGATGTCTTTCAAAAATACTCCAACACTTAAGTCAATAGCTGAAAAACTCTAAGAGAAGTATAGAATTTTTTTTACATGGAAAAAGTGCACCAATCTTTTTTTTATAGGGGTTGTTTGGTTGAATAGGAGTTGATAGAGAATTGAGAAATCTTTCCAACGTGGAATTTGGAAATAGTTCCACTAATCCTAGTGAAAGTGGGGATTGCCATCATGGATCCCCTCAGCGGGCTTGAATGTGGATGACTTAGGTAGAATCCACAAACTTAGGTAGAATCCATAGATTCTTCTACTTATAAGAACTCATTCATTCGAACCAAGGTAGGGTAATGAGCCTTTAACATGGTACCATATGCCTTAAGGATAAATATGGATACAATAATTAGTCCCCTACCTCCTCCCCATAAACTCCACTTCTAGTACACCAACTAGTTAATCAGGAGTAGTAAGGGACGAAATTGGACAAGACTACATAAGGAATTCAAAAGAAAATAGAACAATTGAGCTTCATCCCCGATTTTTGAAACATATTGTATTTTCGAAAGTTTTTTCTGATGAGTGATTAATGGAAACCTAATAGCTTATGCATCTTATGTAACATGGAACATCTAGCAAAAGAAGCATTCATATGTGATTGTTTGAGTATGGAGATGTTAACCTGGCAACGATACCCTGATCCTTTTTTTTTATTGTCTTTATTTTATTTTTTCTTGAATATCTGAACACATGATCGAGTAAGCCACTACCATGCCATGCATTTTATGAAGTAGCTTGTAGATCACTTCATACTCATCTATTTGCATGTTTCTAGTATTCTGGTGATGAAGAATTTTACACACAATACTTCTATCTACATCTAATTGTAGTTTTAAAGATATCATCTTCATAGGGATTGTTTATTTTGGAAAGAAAGGATTAGATCAAGATTCAGATCAAACTGTAAAAAGAATTATTAGGGTAACAGAATCGTAGCAACCATAAGAGTTCATATAGAATCAAGACGATTTTGACAACTAGAGTAAATAAATGAGAAAACTAGCACTCAATATTAAATTGATTAAGATCAAGTTGTTCTGCTAATATCTATTACCTACTCTCACTTTCAATTGTGTAATTCGACTCTAGAATTCAAAATCACAACCTAGATCATCATTAGTGATCAGTTAAAGATCTCTCGATTTGATTTAACCAATACTACAATCCAATTATTTGATTTAACTCAATCTGTAGAAAATTGGATCTGATATTGTCTATCTCTAGAATAATGATCCCCTGTTCTTAGATCTGATACTTAGACATCATCTCTGGACTGGAATAAGCATCGTAACAAGTTACTTAACTCTCGTTTTCGTAATTCAATATGTAACGTCCGGATTTTGGGGCTAAACGATTTCTATGTTTTTGAACCAATTTTTGGCTTTCAATGTTATGAACTCTTTTATGTCATTCTTGAAACATTTGAGAGTATTTGAATGATATAATGCTTATGGAAAGGTTATGAGAATTGTCTATCGAATCTGGTAGCGAAAACGAAGTCGAACGAATTAAGAAAGTGGAAATTTGCAACATCAGTGGTTCTGGAAACATAACCCTTGTTCTAGCGACATAGCTTTTATGTAGCCAGCAGCGCTGGCGACATAGACTTTATGTAGCCAACTATGTTGCCAGCGAGCGAAATCTGCAATTTTAAGGTTTGTTCTTGGTTTCATTTGGCGACAAAGGCTCTATGTCGCCAGACTTGTCGCCGAGGACCGAATTCAAGCGTTTTAACCTATTTTTGGCTGAGTCTTTTGATTCTCTCTCACTCTCTCGAATCATCTCCTCTCGCAAGCGATTTTTCTCTCGACTCCTTCCGATCTCTTCGTTTGGGTATCTCTGGTAAGTCTTCTATCAACCCTAATCTCCTCCTTTTGATTTCAAGCATGAATATCAATAGAATTAGGGATACTTGTTTATGGTTTAAGGTTGATTAGGTATTGAATTGGTTAGGGTTTTGTTGGAAACCCTAAGATTTAGGGAAGGTGGAATTGAATGATTGAGTATGTAATCGGGTTGGGTTTCGAGTAAGAATCGTTCGTATTATCGCTTCGTAGTCGTTAGATTGTTGTCTTTCACGATTGGACGAAGTTTCGCTTTTTACGCTTCACATGTTCGACCTATTGTCTAAACCAATATTGTTCCTTCTTGTTGTTAGGCGAAGCGGAGGGTGCCGAGGATCGTGTCGGCGACACTTAGTTTAGCTTATCATCGAAAGAAAGGTTAGCAATGTCGTTTTATACTCTATATCGGTTGTTGTGTGTTTATGATTTTGCATTAATACGATTAAACAAGATAACCACATGAATTGTAATTGGTAAAGTTAGATAGTGATTGATAGGGTGGATATTGATTGCTGTTATTGTTGGTATATTGCTGCTTAGATTTAATGATAAGTCTATTGTATGTTAGACTTAGGCTTTGGTCAGCTAGAGCTGGAAATAAATGGATAAGACACTAGTAAAGTACCCGACAATTGATTGTTTGAAAGCCAATGGATTGATATAATGGAATTGTGAATGCTAAATTGAATTGTGTGTTTTGATCACCGAATAAATCAAGATAATGATTGCCATAGTCATGGTTGAAAGTAGTGATGGAATGACATGTCATTAGGGGTACCCGAGATATCTCAACCTATTAAAGAAAATAGGACCTTTGGTTTAGCTAACCGCATTGAAAAATTGAGTGACGACTTCTATTGGGTGTGACGGCACCACTGCCTGTGGGCATATTGTTATTGGTGGTCTTCGGACCTAATTGATGAGATTCAAAAGTAGTAGTCCATCCCGAGGGGGAATAAACGGCTCTACGGATCTCGGTCTTTGGACCACATTGGTGGCTTCAGCCTAATTGACCCCGTTTCATTATTGATCCTAGATTAGTGGCAGTCTAATAAAATTGGAAACATAATATGATTGCTATTGTGTGATGAATGCTAGTGGATAGTTGATTGCTTTGGGACTTTTATATGGATACATAGAACCTATATGGATGCCTAAGAATGTTAATTGAATGTAATGAGTATAATTGGAATGTGAGGATTAATACACCTTATTGAACTCGTGAATAATGTGGAAATCGGGCGGGTTTGTATTCTATTATGATTGATTGCTAGACCTAAGTGCATTGTGTGCCAAAAATAATAATTGTATGTTTAAATAGGTGCATTGCTTGTGTTTGTAGGAGTGTGACTTGCTAACTAGACATTGATAGTCTGACGTTGTTTTTCTTCCATTTTTCTTGTCTATCTATTGAAATGTGAAACAGGTGATCGAGCAGATTGAAGGTCGCATTGCATTATTCATGTTTTTGGAACCTATATTGACATCATTGTTTTTCTTTTGTTTTCTCATTAGTTTTAAAGGACATGTAGAGACTATTTAAATGTTCTCAGTTTATATTTCTTTGAACAGATATTTGTATATTTTCATTTATTAAATAAATGATACAGACAAGGTTATTTTGATTATATGAATTATACAGATTTCTTTTCAAATGAATTGTCTAGACTATTCTATTGTTTTCAAAACAGGTTCAAGAGGGTTATTTTAAATCCGATTATTTTAATATTAATGTTTATTTTTTCACCTATTGTAATGTATTGTGTTGTATCAAATGAATGTGTATAATGTAATGTGGCGCTCTGGCTTTCGCTCGCGGCTCCACCGTGGCCGGGGGTTGGCCGTTACACAATAAACTCATGAAAACTTAGTGAATTGAGCTATGATTGAACAAGAAATACATAATTGAATATAACAACAGTAACAGATCTTAGCAAATCAACTAAAGCGATTAGCTATGCATAACTACTTCAGCATATTTAATAAAACATAGATTCATCATTTTAATGCAATTCAATCAAGTTCTTACCAAGGAAGATGAAAGTTAAACTCTGTCACAGTCTTCACTTCTCCATCTTCAAGCTAAGAGTTCACATTTTTATCAAATATTCAATTCAACCGTTAACCTAACAATTAAGTTAGAATCTAATCTAGTTAACGGCTACCACTATTTGTAATGTTAATTTAACGTTAATTGAAAATTTTATACCAAACATATTCTAGTATTCTTATTTTATAAATAGTATTAAAAAGAAAATTTAATCTATTTTTTTAAACATTATTATTAGTGTTCTTATTTTATCGTTAATTACCATCCTTATTTGAAGTTTTTTCTCTTTTTTTAAAACTATTTTTTAGATTCATGGACCCAATTCAATTGGGTATTGAAACTTTTTCTCTTTTAATAATACTTAACTAATAAAATAATTAATTATTAATTAATTAATACAGATCATATCAACCACACTTTGGATTATAAAATACTATTCAGGCTTAATTAATACCGGATTGTCCAAACATAATTAATAATCAAATATGTTAAATGCAGCACACATATTTGTTAAATACCGCAAGTTTTCCAATTTTAACCTTTCATAATTGAATTTGATACAAATTTAATTTTTCATCAGGGTACAAATTTCCTTACTTAATTTTTTTAAAATAAAAAATTGATAAAAGCTTTCAATAACCTAATAAAAAAAATGAGTGTACATAATTTGCAATATAAATATATATTTTTAATTTAAAAATAGTTCTTATCTAAATAATATACAAATTCTAAATCAATATGCAGTTAAAATAATTAACTTTGGAAAAAATATATATATATATATATATTATTGGAAAAAAGATTCTTCAACGTTTTATTAGTCTAATAAATTTTTTTATCAATTATTTGTTGAATTAGAATTTAACAATCTTTATTTGCAATTTTCTTTACTCATGGAAAAGACATTTATGGATATAATTTATAATTTTTTTTCAAGTGACGTTAAATTATAGTAAAATATTATTAGAGAATGATTTTAAATGTTTATTATATTTAGAATAATTTAGCATTGTTAAAATTGTGGCCATGAAAATCTAATTAAAAATAATTTTTTATTATAAAAAAAGTTAAAATATTTAGTAAATCAATAAAGGGTACAATGGGAAAGTGTGAATACTGGACTGTGGGATTTAGTAATGCCCTTAATAATTTATCCATAGAGAACTAGGTTTAGAGAGATTATCTCATCTACATGTGTTTTTTCAAATACTTAGATTCACCAATTCATATGCATAATTCTACCCACCATACAACATTCTAGTGTGATAAATGGATTTTCAACTATCTCACTGAATTTTCTTTCTCTACCCCTAGTTTAAGCCTATTATATTAATGTAATTTGTTTGGTGGAGTAGTTTAAATACTCAACAAATGAATAATAATATAATTCAATAATAATATAATTCAATTGGATTTGGTCGAATTCGAATTCGAACCGATTCATATAATTGGTTTCAAAAAATTAGATCGGATCAAATTGATTAAAGTATTGGACCGATTAGTCCGATCCCAGTTGACCCATATCTGATTTGGTTCAGTCCAATTTGATAGGGACTTCAATGAGTTTTTCATTTAAAAAAATTAATTGTTTTTTTTTAAAAAAAAAAACTATACACAAATTATATCTAATACAAATAAAATTAAATTAATTAAATATTAAAATTTTTACTATGAATTAAATTCTAGCATTATTATAAAATAAGGATATGTAATTATTTTTATTTTATATCTTTTATTTATAATTTTTATTATGTTTATCTATATTATACATTTATTTAATAAATATATTTATTTTTAAATTATTAATCGGTCCAGTCAGGTCCATGGAGGTATGGAATCGAACCAAATTATTTAATATAATCAATTCTAACTTTTTGAACCGAATTGGAACCGTTTGGACCATGCACCGATAATGTTTGATCCGATTCGATGAATGAAAATTTTTATCTCTCTCTAGATACATGTATGTATTTATTAATAGTGGAAATAGAATTTAATAATAATTAATATAATCATTTATTGATTTTAAATTTAATATTATATTACTAAATACAAAATAGATGGGAAAAGCTGATCCTCTCAACTGTACTCTTTTTGTAAATAATATTTTTTAACCTAACCATAACACTTAAGATATTAAAGGGACATCCATAACATCAGCCGACTTTCTCCGTCTTCCATTCTCTCAATCAAAACATCATTAAGCCTATTTGATTTCGCTAAGAGCATACTGCCACCCTATAAATTGAAACAGCTGTTTACAGTGAACTCTAGATCATATTGCCTTCTTTACTTACTTAAAGCCTCCATTAATTTATTTTGTTGTTCTACAAGTTGCAGAAAGAAGCAGAGTTAGTTACTCAAGTAAAAGGCAAAATAACGGACCCGTTAGATGATCGGGCGATTTTGAGTGGACCAACCATGGATATTGTTGCTCAATTGCAGCCTCAGTTCCTTAATTACACAGCTTTGCTTCTTCATGAGGTCAAAAAGAATCTTGAGATGGGTTTTTGTGTTTGTAGGAGTATGTAGATGATTAGTTTCTCAAGGTACAGAAACTTCAACACGAGAACAACCTGATTTTGTTGTGGAGGAGGAGGGATGATGAAATCCATTCATAAACCAGAGGGTGATGGCTAATTACATTCAAATTCAATAGAAAAATTATTATTTAGACCCTGTAAAAGTGGAAGGAATGAAAATACATAATTACCATTCTGTAAAAATTTTATTATTAAAATCTATGAAGCACCGACACACACGGGGGACATGGACACGATACGATACGACATGGACATAGGGGATACAATATATTTTAATTTTTATAAGACACGGACACGTTTAAGATACGATATACATATAAAAAATAAATAAATATTAAATTATAAATTAAAAAAATTATGCAAATTAAATTTAAATTGTTCAATAAATAAAAAAATCAAAATGCATAAAAATCATTTGAGAGCATCTTAGGTGTTACATGTAACACATTATTTTACGGTGTTACAAGTTTCACAGGAGTGCAATCATAACATACAAAATAAGGACGCGCGTGTTATTACAAACTAATATTACAAAACATATATATGTACCTGCGTGGTTATTTTGTGTGCCTGCGACGTTATTATCTGTATCTGTGTTATATGTATCTGTGTATGTGTACTTCTTGTATGTATATGTTGAGATGCTTGATTTTTTTGTGCCTGTGATTTATGTATCTGTATATGTGTAATTCTTGTATGTATCTGTATATGTGTAATTCTTGTATGTATCTGTTAAGATGCTAATTGTACCTGTGTGATTATTTTTTGTGTCTGCGATATTATTATCTGTACCTGTGATATTTGTGTATATGTAATTCTTATATATATCTGTTGAGATGTTAATTGTACCTGTGTGGTTATTTTTTGAGTCTGTGAGGTTATTATCTGTACCTGTGATTTATGTATATGTGACTGTGGAATTCTTATATGTATCTATTGAGATACTAATTGTAGTTTTTTTTGTGTCTGCGAGATTATTATCTGTGCCTGTGATTTATGTATATGTGTCTGTGCAATTCTTATATGTATCTGAAGCTTTCTTCTTTCTCTACAACTGATTCTATAAGCAACGACGACATGACCAACAGCTAAAACAATCGAACAAACAAAAAGAGCCAAGTCTGAGATTCTAATACGCTTTGTTCCTTCTCTTTCAAATACAAAAGAAGCTTTGAGTGAAACAAACACCAAAGAAGACAAAGAACACATGGTTTTTACAGAGTATGACGATTGATTGGAAGATGGAGATGAGAGGAATATCGATGAGAGAGGAATGGAAGTCGTGATTGATCGGAAAATAGAGATGAGAGGAATATCGATGAGAGAGGAACGAAAGTCGTAGTTTGCGAGATGAGAAGAGATGTTTCCTTTTTTAAAAAAAAATAAAATCGTGCGTGTGAAAGATATGAAACACAATTGTGTTTCAGAAACACCCAAGACTTTGTGAAATCATTTTATATCAACATTATAAATAAATAAATAAATAAATAAATAAAAAAAGAATGTGAAGTTTGTATGCACCAATCTTTAAAACAAATATAAATAGGAAAAACAATAACATAAGTACAAATCTAAATAGGAAGAACAATAATATAAGAACAACAAAAATAAATCAAGAAGTAGAGAACTCATGAACATACCTAAGGAGAAGAAATGTGTGGAATGTGTAAAAATCTACCAACTATGTAGATGCAATTTATTTTCAAATTAGTTATCTCTTTATATTTTACCTTTTTATTTTTTATTTATCAAAAAATATATTATATAATAAAAAATAAATAAATGATTGTAAGTTTAAAAACTAATTGTATAAATTTAAATATTGATTTTTTAATTGAAGAGTCCATTAAAATGTCTTTTAAGTGTCTGTTGAGTGTTCATAGAGTATTCGTTGACTATCAATTCAAAAATTGATAAAGAACCCTTTTGAAAAATGTCTGACACACGTCCAATCTGCAAACACGAGTTTCATGCCCTATAAAGTAACAGACAATGTCACGAGATCGCTCAACAGGGTGTCTGTACTTTTTAGATTAAAACTAAAGTGTGGTGTAATTTGTAAAAGTCATAAAGTTAAAATTGAAAGAAACAGACATGTGTTTTCAGCGACTTATTCACACTTTTACATTATAAAAGATATTATGATCAACAAATACATCCAATGTATATTTATAGGGTTAATATCAACCGTAAGAAATTGGTTGGACAACTCTTTATATTTTATATACATATAATCTATATGTCAAGGAAGCTTAGAAGTATTTAAGTTTAGGATCCAGGTGTATTAAAATTGAATTTGTTTGTGCATATGGAATGAAATATTTGTCTGCCATAATAAATATTTCCTCTGCTTTTTTTTATTCACTGCACTTTCTGTTTGCACACTATTCGAGACCTAATTTTAACGGTAAATATCTTTAATTATATACAACTAAAAATTATAAAAATTTTATATTTAAAAAGTAGACATTAAAACGAATAAAATAAGATCCCACTTGAATATATTTTTCTTTATACGTAAGTAACAATATAAAAAAACAAAATTGATGAATGAATAGTAAATACTATTCAAGTGTAGCACATAAAAAAAAAAAAAGCGGAGGAAGTATATGCTTAGGTAGGGGTTTTCACATTGTCCATATTTATTTTGAGATGCTTTTGTTTCGATTAGTCCGGCCTCTGCAACTTTTTGTACATTAATTCACTTTCCAAAAAGATAATAATAATAACTTTCTTCCTAACCGTTTTCTTTTCTATAAGTTATATAAAAAAAAAAAAAAAGGAGTTGAACCAAGTTGATTTTTAATATAATTTGTTGTGCATGGGTAAAGAAAAAATTATCCTTGATGTAATGTAATTTTCTTTCCTTGTTTTCAGATTTGAGGGTACTAATGACATTTCCAAATTAATTTTGAACTTTTATTTTTCTGCATAGTGTGTTGACATAATTCTCCCTTGTGATTGTAGTGGGCTGGAAATCCAGACCCAACTCGGAACCAAGGCCCAGGCCCAGTCCTGTCGATGCTGAGGCCCAGGCCCAGTAATTCCGGGATGGTCCAGTTCTTCCGAGGCCCGTCGACCGGGTAAGCGAGCTGTTGGGGAAATTCTGAACCCCTCGGAGGTCGTTCTGCGGGGATCTCGTAGGGATCAAGCGACAGCCCCCTCTATAAATAGAAGGCTTGGATCTCACAAAGGACACACGCTATTGCTTACTGAAACTCTGCCCAATTCATCACTCGAATTGCTATCGTCTCCGACTACTTTCCGGTGAACATCAGGTGACTCAGGCCACTCATTCGATCACAGTCAATTGAGCTCAGAGCTCACTCAGGGGTCTGCCAATATCCTTCCGAGGACGTACTTCCAAGAGCAATCATTGAATACAGAAAGTCAATTCTTTCCCTCATTTATTTTGTCCTTAATCTACTCTCAGTACCGAACTGACTTGAGCGTCGGAGTGCCTACGGCAGACACCACACCGGTGTCCCAAGGTCCGCTCGGAAGTTTGTTATATCTTTTGCAGGATACCTTGGCTCTTGGAATCGGTTCCAAACAAGCCCTGAACCATACGGTCCGTCAGTCCGGATCAACTGTAGTTCCGAACCACTACAGTAACTATAATTTATTCCATTATAAGATATCAGTTTACTAGATTTGTAAACTCTATCTATAGTTAAAGATGCTGATTAACAGTTAATTAATTAATAGTTAATTAAAGTATTTTAACATAAACAATAAAATAATTTTTTCTATTTATTCATTCATTTCCTGTTTGAGGAATTCTAAAATGTAGATAAGAGAAATAAAATAATTTGTAGTTTCTTAATTCAAGCAATTTCAGTTTAGAGTATCACAACATTTCTAATACATATAAATGTCTCGGGCGAAGGACACTGCAATTGCTCTGGAGAGAGGGTTGGCTGTATTGAACACTCATCTGACCTCTGACAAATTTGTTTGGGCACCCTGTAACTTTGGCTGACACATTCATGTCATGCAATTTGTACTTAGGATTCACACGTGTTTAATAAAATTAAAAATCAACCTTTTATTTTTTTAATATAAAATTTTAATAAAACATATATTTAATAAAAATTTATTTTACTTCACAAAAGTTTATTTAATTATTCATTTATAAAGAAAACAAATTAGTGCACCTGCATTACGGGTGCTCCATACCTAGCATAATAACAAAAATAAATAAAAATTTTATGTATTTTTTTTTAAGAAAATTCATTTTTCTCCAACGTCCCAACTAAAGTGAATATTAAATTAATTTTCATACAATAACTAATAATAGATGTTAAAGTTATCTGAATGTATTAAACACAGCTTCTGCATTTCTATTCCATTTCAACGTTTTTGATCTGTCTACAATTGGCATGAACATGAAAAAATTACACTCACAAGAAAATTGTTGTTTTCAAGTAATCATTTATATTTTATTTTTCCTTAATAAGAATAGTATATAGAAAAATAGATTTTAATTAATTAAATTATATAATATGGCTATTTAATTAATATTTTAATTAACTATAATATAATAATAATTTCGATAAAATATCTGAATTATTTAAAAATATTAGAACGGTAAAATTTGTTCATAATCCGTAGATACTGTCCTTTTTTTTTTCACAACGAAAATATTGAATGTGAGTTTATAAAACTCGACCTGCATAGACCCGTTAAATTGGTGGCCCATCACGGAGAACTTGCCGACAAACCGCACAAAAATTATAAAAATAATTTTTATATAGTGTATATCTAATATATATATATATATATATATGCTGTTATATGCATATAATATAGTATATATATATATATTTAATAGATATATATAAATAAATATTTATAGATACATATTATATCATTACATATTATTTGTAATTATTATACATATAAAAAGTTAACTGCATATAATATTTATATAATATCAGAAAAATAATATTTTGTCCTAAAATTGTTTTTAAATCAAAAATTTTGTTACATCTATAAATAGAATGTACATTAATATTAGATAATTGTTAATTACTAAATTTCTGGTTTGACCGAATAATTTTATATTAAGAAATAAGTTTACTTTTATATATTCGTTCGTGTTTGGTTCTACATTAAAGGTTATGGAAACGGCTCATATGGATAAAGTAACGAGGTTTGCAGAGATGAATAAGGTAATAAGATTTAAAGGAAGAATGTAAGATATATTTCACTATCTATAGGCTTTTTGGATATTGTCCTAATCTCTCCTAGGTATTAGGGTTCATTTTCTTGCCTTGCGATGTATCATCTACCTCTTTACTACTACTTCTTTCTATCCTATCCATATTTCCGGACTCTCATACCATTTAATTGTAGCATCGGTCTAGAAAAAAGTATAAAAATAAAGACTAACACAATATAGATATAAAAAAGAAAAGAAGAAAAATAACCATATTAAAGAAAAAGTAGAATTATAAAAATTAAAATAATAAATAATAAAATGAATATTGAAAATTAGCTTACTACCTAAATGGATGTTTGAGAATTAATCGAATTTCGTCAAAGTGCGGCTGGAATTGAACATTAGGTAAAACAGTTTCAAATGATGAAATTGAAAATGATCCAAATGATGAAACTAGAACAGTGTTGGAAAATGATGCCCAAAATTGGAACTAGAAATGATGTCCGAAAATGATACTTAAAATCGGAACTAAAAATAGTATTGAAACAAACCAAAAATTAGATCTAAAAATAATGTTGAAAAATAATGCTCGAACTTAAGATAACATTTAAAACAGAGGATTGCACCGGAGGTAGAAGTGATATGAGAAGATAATTTTGTCTATAATTTGTTATTTTTATTAATTTTGAAAAGCGTTTATAGTGACAGTGTTTACAAAAGAAAGAAGAAAAAATAATTGATAATTATTATCTTCACCGGTAGTGTTGTTCGATTGCTTACTCTACTTGTGGTGCTTCAATTTTACTTGATATACCAATCATGATAATCACTCTATTCAACTGGATTATTTTGGATGGAACACGTCAAATTGGATTAAACACGTCAAGTTGGGTAAGTGACTTGTGATAAATTTTCTTGGATCGGACATGTCAAGTTTTGATGATTTGGTTGCTGTGGACACGACTTTATTAGTATGCAAATGAAAGATTTCTTCGCATGTTCACTTATTCTTTTGCTTTATACATTTTATTTTATTTTTTTTTTATTTTATTTTTTTTTTACTTATATGTTCCCCACATGTCCTACTAAGATGATTTGTATATATATTATATTTACTTATCTTATTAATTGTCCCATTAACCAGACCATCTTTTTAAATTTACCTATTTTGTATTATAAGTAATCTTACATTATTATTGCCTAATTATTACATATACTACAATTTGTCGCTAGAGGATCATACTGACTTATCTTGTCTTATAAGTAATCTTACACGTGTTAGTGTCCTAATTTACCATATTCGGAGCATTCACTAAATTTTTTATTTGTCATTATGTTTTCTATAAATTTTCATATCCTGTATAGTTTATTTTATTTATATATATATATATATATATTCTTTTTAATTTTAGTTTGTTTTCAATTCTTTCTAACTCAATCTATTCGCAGCATGATCCTAATTCTTTTCTAAATGTAAGTTCTTATCTCTTGATATATTTTTCTAATTTGAGGTTATTGTATAATTGTAAACTAACGACATTAATGATTTGAATTATCTCTCAATATGTCATTTCTGACAATTTTATTTCAGATAAATTTTATATATATTGATGACTTAAAATATTATCCCTAAATTTGTTAGCAAAAAGAGCTGGGAGACTGTTATGAAGTTCAAGAAGATAACATCGCATCATAATCTCACAAGTAACAAATAGAGTCTAAAATCACAGATCACACAGAGACAAGAACACCAATTACGTGGTTCACCCTGAAACCAAGCTACATCCACGGGACAGGCTCATAATTGAGCCCAGTAATCCACTATCAAGATCAGAAGTACTTGTACATCATCACTCACAAAGATTACACCAGAAACCACCAAGACCACAGAGAAAATCACGAAGATTACAAGAGTTACAAAACCCTAGCAGAGAACAATCACAAAGAGAAATCAACTGAGAGACGGCCAACTGTGAACAGTGACCATAAGTTGGATTATATAGCTAGGTCAGTAGCGGGTCGAGTCTGAAGACGGGTCAAGGCGCGGATCTCCTTATGCGAGTGGGCTTCAGTTGACAGCAGATCAAGCCCAAAGCCAAAGCAGCAGATCAAGCCCAGAAGATGAAGTCTGTTTACAAGCCCAAAGAATAGAAGAAAACATACAACTAATACAACAGAGACCTTAGATAAATTTGTATTTCCAATATAGAGCAGCATTGTCTTCGTGTTGCATGACCCTAGTCATAAAGATATCTTTGTACCAGTTAAAATCTTCCATCTTTCTACACCTTAGGTTTTATATATTGATTGTCTATTTCTCATTATGGATGTTGGATTTCCTATGAAATGATATCCTAGTGTATGTACTAGTGTATTGAGTCCATTAGGAATTGTCGTGTCTTGTTGTTCTACTTATTCCAGGTTCTTCTACTATTTTAGTAGAATTTATTAATTTCATTTCATTAAGTTTTAGGTAGGCAATTATTCCACCATCATAATAATTGTCCCTTAAAACCTAGAGTAATCATGTTACAGGCCTCAGTGTTTAAAAATCCATATTTTTCATGTATATATGTCCTATAGTATGCATATATTTAATAGTAATGAGTATCTAGTATTCTAAAAGTCCATCTATATTCCATTAATAACAAGCATTGCCTATATATGATCTATATTAGACAGATTCTTCATACTGAAGATTAGGAGGTGATGGCCTTGGATAAAATGTTTTTGTCCGGTATTAGTTTATTCTATTATTTTGTGTTGCGCAGTGGTTCATTTCTTGGATAAATTAGCTATCTTAGGATATTTCATCTTCGGAAATAGACTTAAAAGGACTATATTAACTAATTGTATCATCTATTGTATGGATAATTGGTCCTGTGTTTATCTCATTTTTAATAGGAGCTATATTCTTATTGTGAAGATTGAATAGTTTTTGGTCAATAATTCGAACGATGTCGTGTGTCTCCATATCCTTGTCAAAATATTTTTCTATTTCTAATGGCTCTAGAACAAAGGTTTAGAAGGTTTAAAACAATCTTTTCCTGATGAAATGTTCTTTTTATAACTAAAACTCCTATGATCTCTATCGGTCTCTATTTTATTTAATTTGGTTTTAATATCAGTTGTTTGTATTTGGTTTGTTTGGCTAGTCATTTCCAATTAGTCTAATTGTTCCTCTATAGTCATGATTGAGCATGAAATGCACAATATTTCTTCATTATTTTATTTATAATTCGGGGCTTTATTGAATATCTGCTATCTAATTGCTCTGATTTTGTGTTTATTGACAGTCTGGAGGCAATTGTGGGATATTGAAGAATTTTGGGGACTTGAAGTTGAATTTGCCAAGACTAGTCTAAGAAGACTAAGTTAATTGATGTTATCAGACTTGTTTTATTTTTAACTCTTAAATTTGAATTGTAATCTAAACAATTGAGATTTTTATTAGATATTTTAGGAGTTCGTTTTAGATTTTCTAGGGAATATTTATTTAGGAAAAGAATGACTGAGAGAGGTTCCTCTTCATTCTAAGTTTTATCTGGAAAAGTGAAAACACTTGGAATTGTTATTTTTCTCGTACGATCAATTACTTTAAGCCAATGAAAATCGCCGCGCTCATGAGGAGCTAAATGAACCTCATCCAGCTAAGTCGATTTTAATTACTCGTGTTGTGAGAATTGTTTTATTGTGTTATGTTGTTGAGATTTATGTATTCTCTATGGGCATGGTTAAATGCACATGTTAATTCTGATTAGTTAATTTAGTGCGCAATTGATTGATTGATTAGATTAACACATTGCACGTCAAACAGCTCGTAGTTAATTTGACCATAATCATAATTCAAGAACTGTCGTATTGATTGAATTGGTTATGGTCATGAGTCTTTTCTAGTTCTTAATGCGGTCTACGTTAGATCAGTGATTGCTTCAAAGGGTCGTTCCCGATCAGTCTATTAAGGAAAGGATTGTGACGGGTGTCGAATTCGTCAATAAAAATTTAACTTGTAATACAAATAAACTTATAGTAAACAGGGTCGATCCCACAGAGAACGAAAATCAATAATTGTAAATGTTAAGACCAAATCAAATAAAATTAGAGGTGTAGAATATAAAAATAATTAAACTAAAAATGAAATTAACATAATAAAACAATGAAGGATATTTAAACATCCAGCTAAGTCAACTCAACGTAGTGTTGATCATCGAAACTAAGTATATATATGCAGTTTAATAGTCACAATTATAGCTATTGACAACGTGCATAATAACCAATCTTTTCCTTAGCTATTAGACTGACCGGGTACGACCCTTCGAATCAATCACTAATCTAAAGTAGACCGCATTAAGAATTAGAAAAGACCCGTGACCATAACCAATTGAATCAGTATGACAATTCTTGAATTATGATTATGCACACTCAACATTACCTAGGTCAAATTAACTACGAGCTATTTGACATGCAATGTGTTAATCCTAATTAACCAATCAATTGCACACTTAATTAACTAATTAGAATAACATGTGCTTTTAACCATGCCCATAGAGAATACACAAATATTAAACAAGCATATAAATTAAAACACAATTCTCACAACACGTATAATTGACTTAGCTGGACGAGACTAGTTTAGCACCCCATAGGCGCAGCGAACATCATCATCTCAATTAAATTGATTGTACCAAGAATGAAGAAACAAAGTATTTTTTATTGAAAATAAAAAATCCCTTATTCTAATAATCAGAGTAAATATATACTCTTTTACAAAAATGAAAATCATTAAAAATCTCCTCAGAATCCTTATTTGAAAATTCTAAATTCAAAACATGAAAATCCTTAAAATCGTATCAGTTTATTTACTTTCTAAATAAGTCGTCAGATAAAATCTTATTGAATTTGACTCTACTTTGGGAATTGTTGTCATTAATCCTCAAGAACCTTTATATTTGTATAATTGCCTCAAATCTATCCAAAATTACAAAAACATGCAAATTAATAACAAATCTTCAATATGGTCCTCAAATAATAAAATAAAATAGTGTAAAAATAATGCACATTTTGTGCTCAATCAAATTCCCCCACACTATCTTATACTTGCCCTCAAGTATGCCCATGACCTACTTTTA
The DNA here is from genome assembly GCA_031304145.1 of Cardiospermum halicacabum. Classification (NCBI taxonomy): domain Eukaryota; kingdom Viridiplantae; phylum Streptophyta; class Magnoliopsida; order Sapindales; family Sapindaceae; genus Cardiospermum; species Cardiospermum halicacabum. The sequence continues at coordinate 14,861,548 of JARJHC010000107.1, read as the reverse complement.
AAAGAAGACTCAATTAAAAGAAGACTCAATCGGTCTCACAAAACTGCCGCCAAAAAGGAATTAACCATATTCAACCGTGCCCACAGTAAAAGTTTTTATCACTCAAAATAATGAAAAATTAAAAGAAAAGGGAGCTGTCATCAGATTAAGCATGCATATTTTAAATTTCATCTTTAAATTAAAGCAGATGCAAGGAGAACAAATGATAATTCGCAAAAGAATTCACTACACCAGTACCACAAGCAAATAAGAAAAACAATCAGCTTTCTTCACAGTTTAAGCAGCAAATAATAATACAAAACAAATTCTAATAGCCACTGGTCGGGTCTCTCTTTTTATTTATTTTATTTTATTTTATTTATTTGACCTTAAACAACCAGCGAGACATTTCAAATCAACACTTCCAATTATTTCTAGGTTTAAACGGCCCCAAAAAGGTACTCTACCCTCTCCAATCACTAGCTTCTCCATGCATAAGCCACTTAAGGAGAATAAGCGCCGTGTCACTTATTCCGGCTAGCAAAGGAGAATAGAAAAACTAAAAATGCGTGACTTTGGTTGGACTGAAAGGGGACAACCCTCCTATCATCAGTGACTCCATACATACAAAAACTTAAGGGGAATTAATGTCGATCCACTAATCCCAACTGACGATATTGAGTCACATGATCAATGTCTAATTTTATTTTTCCTTTTTTTTTGTTTTCTCTTTTCTTTTTCTTTATTTTTTTTGCTATACTACGTACTAACTAACTGCCTTCTATTTTCACAAGTATCCTAGCATTGGTGAATTCTAAATTAAATTATCATAAGCTCTAAAAGAATCTGCTAGATCTTATGCACACATAAAAATTAAGTCTCATATATTACACAACTCCTAATTTAGTCTAAAAAATCATTATTAAGAGTGAATCAACAAATAGGTACAAAAAGTTCACCCCAAAGGCAGCATTGAAGAAGAACCAAAGACTTGGAAAACAAGATTTAAAAAAAAAAAAAAAACCTTTAAATCTGAAAAGAAATAATCTAAAAACCTAAAAAAAAATCCTAAAAGAAGAGAAAAAAAATAATCTAAACAACCTAAGAAGAAAACTAAAATAAAGATGCAGATAATATCCTCCCCCACACTTAACAATTACATTGTCCCAATGTATAAGTCATTTTCAGTAAAACCAAACAAAAAGTAGACGGATACTTCCCTGAATATTGTGGAGGTGGGAGTTGTGGGCACGGGTAGTGTGCGTGATGGTGGTATTGGTAGGTATCGAAGAGATATCGAACAGGTGCTGTGAGTGGTTGTGCGTGAAGCGATAGTTGAAGTGAGAAGGTGAGGTGCTATGTTGTGGGGTGGTAGGATCAAGCTGAAGCCAATCTGATATTCCAACCCGAAATCCTTTGTAATATAATTTTAAATTCGGCACCTGCACAACAAAGGGTAGTCGTGACTTAGTTATGGGCAGAGGAAAAAGTGAACTAGTACATACCGGATGTTTCAACGTGTCCTGTTCATGCAATGTTTCAATGCCTTCATCATCAATCTTGTTGAAAGTTTCAAAACTATATTTTTCTTCTCTGCCCCTCTTGGTCTTTTCAAGTATCCCTAAAATTATGGTTTAATTTCTAGGGATTTTGGCTTTTCCAGTACAACACGGTCATCAGTTTTGACGTCAATCTCTTTTTCCAACTGACCCCCTTCGGTGTGGGCATGGTTCTTCCCATGAGTTAGGGTTTCCACGTTAATGTCTTCTTTCAGCACTTCGCTATGGGCACACCGATCAGTTAGTGTTTCCTTACCGTGGGCGCAACGATCTTCTCTCAATTCTTTTTCACTTCGCAAGGAAACTGCACTAATGTTCTTTGGGTTTAGCTCTATTTGTGAGGGAAGCTTTCCTTGCGATTCTAACCGGCCTACAGTAGTGGCTAGTTGACTCATTTCCTTCTCTAGATTTTGGATGCTGACATTCGTCTCCTGTTGAAATAGGAGCGTGTTAGTTGTCAATTGCTCAATAATATCATCTAAAGAGTTATCTGAATATTGGTCATTCTGATACCGGGGAACTGGTTCATTCAATTGATAGTTCATTGACCCATAACCTAGATTAGAGTAATTCGTCCATCCTTTATCATATGTGTTGTAGTAGAAATCATATCTTTCTTGCTCTTTGTAAATCTCTGCTACATTAAAATGCTCCGCCGTATCATATTGCCATGTTGGACATACTTCAGTACGGTGTCCAGGTGCTGCACAAATTCCACATAGCCTTGATTGTGGGCACGACTGTTGAGCTTTAACTGCAATAAAACGATATAAGGCAGTAGTTAATTCTTGAATCTGATTAGAAATATCACTAACCTCATTTGTCGTTAGGTCTGGTTTTGAGTGTCATTCGTCAAACATCTTCAGGATATGTGTTTTGATCTGACTCTATAGGCACAAGTAAGGCACGACTGAAAAAAATCTGGTCATAAACAGAAACCAAATTTATTAATACCGTTCTCCGGTAACGGCGCCAAAAATTTGACGGGTGTCGAATCCGTCAATATAAATTTAACCTGTAATACAAATAAACTTGTAGTAAACAGGGTTGATCCCACAGAGAACGGAAATTAATAATTGTAAATGTTAAGACCAAATAAAATAAAATTGGGGGTGTAGAATATAAGATTAATTAAACTAAAAATGAAATTAACATAATAAAACAATGAATGATATTTAAACATCCAGCTAAGTCAACTCAACGTAGTGTTGATCATCAAAACTAAGTATATATATGCAGTTTAATAGTCACAATTATAGCTATTGACAACGTGCCTAATAACCAATTTTTTCCTTAGCTATTAGACTGACCGGGTACGACCCTTCGAATCAATCACTAATCTAAAGTAGACCGCATTAAGAATTAGAAAAGACCCATGACCATAACCAATTGAATCAGTATGACAATTCTTGAATTATGATTATGCACACTCAACATTACCTAGGTCAAATTAACTACGAGCTATTTGACATGCAATGTGTTAATCCTAATTAACCAATCAATTGCACACTTAATTAACTAATTAGAATAACATGTGCTTTTAACCATACCTATAGAGAATACACAAATATTAAACAAGCATATAAATTAAAACACAATTCTCAATTAGCTGGACGAGACTAGTTTAGCACCCCATGGACGCAGCGAACATCATCGTCTCAATTAAATTGATCGTACCATGAATGAAGAAACAAAGTATTTTTATTGAAAATAAAAACTGCCTAATTCATCCCCAAAATCCTTATTTGAAAATTGCCTAATGCTTGCTCATAAATAGATCAGAAATACCTTGCGAAGTATCAACTCATTCCCCTCTATCATTCTTCAATCGCTGAATTCTCTTTCTCTCTTACCTTATATGGTTGCGGCTCGATAAAAATGGGTTGTATTTCTATCTCCTAGCCTTATACTATCTCTTCTACTTCTCTGTTTCTAATAGAGTTCTTCTTTAATCAACAGATCTTCCATATTCCGTTCTGCCATTACAATAGTACTCTTAGACATAACCAAATGATTTTCATTATGATCATTGATTTGTTCATGAAGTTTAGCAATCATTTCTGGCAATTTAGAGTATCTACACTTATGTCAATATTTAAAAATATGAGCACAGTAAGAAAGATGGTCCATAAACCCAGAGCAAGCATTGACTTCGACCAAGATTGAGCCACAATATCCACAAATTCAGTCTCTGTCAACCAATATGGTTCAAACCTAAACTGACGATCCTCAGATTGATACCTGCCAAAATCAGTACAATGGCTAAGTAATCGTGGCTTATAGCTAAAAAAAGCTATGTCCAAGTGTTTCACAGGGTGGAAAGGAAACTGATAAAGCCATTTTCTATTAACGAATATTCTATCTATGCGTTTCTTAAGATTATGCACACATATCCACTTATTTGTCCAGGTCCACCTTTCTCCTTTGTATCCCAAATCTGTAAGACCCACCTTTAATATGGTTTCCTTAAAACACTACGCTTGTCTATAATCAGCCTCAGACCCACCTAATTTTCCTTATTATGTAAACATTTATTGACATCACCAATACATAACCAGGGTGGATCATTTGCAATCACGCAATCTATGTAAAAGAGACTAAGTATGAAATTTTTCAATAGCCAAAAGAGAACTATATATACCTAAAAGTCATCATTTAAAGGCACTGGATTCAACTATGGTAGCATCAATATATTGATTTGAATAGGAAGAAATCAGATGATTGACACCAGAGTTGAATACTCCTGCAACGAACTTTAGCCAGAATGTGAAAACAGTTTGCAAAACCCAAAAATTGGCGTAGATGAGCCATGTCGTCCAACTAAACCTTTGTTTCTAATAGTACCACTACATTCGGGAGGATTTGCTGTAAAATCACTTTGAGTCTTCGAACATTTCGGGTTATCCACAAACTCTGGACGTTCCAAAGTAGAGTCCTCATGGATCCAGGCAACCCTGGGACCCAAGAGCCGCCATTTCTTCTTCAAACCTTCCCAAATCTGCATACACATTATATTCAAGAGACAAACGCTTGCTAATAGGAAGTAAAGCCTCGTCCACAGTTAGAATTTTCCTTTTGAGTGTCTTAGACAAAGAAGCACACTCATAAGCTTCTACAGTAAAGCTCTGAATACCTAGCTCTCCCTAATACCGTAAGAAGGGAATAATATATTTATCTCTTTCCTTGGCTCGAGTCTCTTCCTCCATCAGATCTAACACCACCACTACTCTAGCATCAACTTTCTAATTCCTAATTTATGGTCTTTTTATGACTTCATCAGGATTAGGACTCTGTTGTTTGAGTGAATTGGGTAGGGTCACTCCACTTGTATAATAGGCGGTGGAGTTTGTAGTGTAGTGTGTAGAGGCATCCCAAAACTATTCAACACTATAAATAAACCTTGTAACTGACCCTTAGTTGAACAAGTCTTCTCACGTAATCCATCAGATGTCGATATAGGAGAACTGGGGGGAATAACATATGTCTACTGTGTTGACCCCCCTTCTGTTGAAATATTCATATTTCTTTGGGAAGACTGCTGACTAGGTTGTATCTAACCCTCAGTAAAATAAGTATTCTCACATAATACATCCGATGTCGATATAGGAGAGCTAGAGGGAATAATATCTTACCACTGTGTTGACCCCCCCTTCAGTTGAAACATTCAAATTCCTTTGGGAATACCGTTGACTAGGTAAGGATATCTCAGCCATGCACCACAGGGTAAAGAGTTAGCCTCATGAACTCTAGCTTTTGCTTTTAAATCACTACAGCCCCGATTGATGTGTCCTAGATGTCTACAGTAATAACAAAAATCAAGAAAGTGTTCAAACCTTAGAAACACCTTCTGGCATTGTCCAGAGTTGTCCACCACTAAGCGCAACCCCTGCTTCAACGATTCATAAATATTAATCTCCACTCTAAAATGGAATGTAACCCCTTTGCATGCATTATCATTTGGCGGCAATTCAACAGAGTGTCCCACCAACATCGCTATTTTTCTGGCCACTCCCCTTGTATAACAAATCTGAGGTAACTCATAAGCATGCACCCTTAAGCTAATAGAATGAAAGTCAAAGTTTCCTCAAATTACCCTGTCCCATCGGTTTAGCTAATAACAGAAGTGTAGATTCAAAGCTCTATGGCCTTCGATTACACACTAAATCTCATTCCGTGGAAGACGGAAAGAAAGCCATGAATAGATTATCACCAGCTTCATGAACAGCCAACAAGCGAAAAAGACACCAAAAACCCTCGATTGAATCTTTGCATGCTCCCAATGCTCTTGCCTTAGTGAGAAAACCTTAATAGTTACACATCTTCAAACATCTTGCATGCCTGCGAACAGTGAAAACTATGTACAATAGTCTATAGGACCCTTAGTCTCAGATAAGGACAATGTTCGACACTTCTGGATAAATTCTTCATCTAACATTTTGTACTAAGACAAGTTTCTAAATCAAGAGTAGTTTTGTTTAGATCTGAGTGAAAAGACCAAAGTCTAGAAAAGTACAAGCGTGGACAAAGAAAAGTACTATTTTTGAAGGATATGGAAAGTCACCTTCCCAATCCAAAAAAATTCTGAAGAAAGTAAATCTTTCTTGGAAAAAATAAAGACTGATATTCGAAAACAGAGAAGTCTCTTAAAAAAGTCTAACATGAAGAATTAGATCCATGTCCTATAATTTCCCTCACCAGTAGAAAGAAGACAGAGAATTAATTTAATATCTATTTAACTAGCTATATTTATCTAGTGAAGTTTTAATATATAGTTTAAAATTTAATTTATTCATATAATAAATAATATTATTATATTAATTTATTCATTCAATACACAGCATCACTATATATATATATATATATATTATGAATATCCTGTGGTGTATTACATGAATATCATGAAGATAAAATTTTGTTAAATCTATTGTTTTTTTAATTAGTTATAGCCATTTGGTGAAGTTTTTGTATAGTATTTAAAGTTAATTTTATCTACTTAATAAGCATTTTTATTACATACTTTATATATACTTTGTATATTATAAATTGATTATATAATATAAATATTATAAGTTCAAACTATTATTATTATTATATTATTATGTATAAATATATTAAGTTTAATGTATATTTGAATCACACAAATTGGATAAATATGTAAGTAAAAAATTTGGGTTTAGGATTAAAAGTGATAACTCCTCCGAATTGGATATGGATCAAATTTTATAATTTAAATATAAAAATGAGATGGAGTTGTTCTAATTCGACCCGAATCATTACGCAAGCTGTATTCAGCTTTCAAATTTTAAAATCACCACAAAATGTATAAAATTGAAATAATAATAATAATAATAATAATAATAATAATAATAATAATAATAATAATTATTATAAAATAAGGGCATTAAAAAAATTGAAAGAAGAAATCGAGTAACCAACAAATCTTAAAAAGATGCCATACAAGGTAATGAAATCAAATCAACAAAAAAATTTAACCCACTCAACCTAATAAAAATGCACATAAAATACATGTCTAGTGAGCAAAAGACAAAGCATGAAAGTAAGGGGAAAAAAAGTGCTTTTCACAACCACAAAAGCAGAGATCAAAACTAGTGCCTATAAAGAGTTTTCTTCAAGTGCTTCTCTGGCTTTTCCTTTTATTTAGAAGAGAAAAATGGTGATGAAAAATCCACTATCTCTAAAACAAAACATTATTTTCAAAAGAGCTTATGATTTGAAAAGAAAATATTGTATGTATGTACAAATCTGCAAGCTTTGAATATGAATGATAATCATGGTTTGTTTCATTCAACTTCTACAGAAGCAGCTTTTGAGAATGAATTTGACTTTATTACAAGTCATTTTCTGAGATGGATAAGATTTTTGGAGACAACCCATTATCTTATATCATGCTTCTTGTCTTTGAAAAAAATAAATATGGAGCAATAATGTTTTTAGTTTACTGGACTCAAAATTTTACTTTCCATGTTTCTTAATTTATAAACATTTTTCTAATGAATATCATTAGATGAGTTTTTTTTTTTTTTTTTTATATTTTCATATGGTTTATATCATCTAGTGTGAAATTGGAATATAATTTATATTCATGCTCATATGAATTAATATTTTTAATCAATTGATGATTAAAACATAGGACTAATTAATGTAGAAGTCCAATTCATTGACCAATTATTTACCACAAACTTTAGTGTTGGAAATTAATTACGTGACATCAACTTCAAACATTTTCTACTTCAATCTCCCTCTACGACACGCATATACAATTCTTATTCCTATTATTTAATTTTGTTATAGAACTTATTATCCAAAAATCATATTCTTTTAAATGGATTCACACATCAAATCAAATATGAGTGATTTATTATTATTATTTAAAAAAAATTATAATTGCATGCTTGGGACTTATTAAAGTTTATAATCATTCTTAAGAAATTAATTTTAAAAAATTATTTTTTTATTTAATTTTAGTAATTGTTTGGGAAAAAATTAATGTTCCCGGAGAAGTAGGTGATGATGCCATGCAATAATTGATTATAATAGACAAATTAATAATTATAAAATTGACCATGGAACAAAGAAAGACCAAAATTGGGACAAACTATTGACCTAATTTTCTAAAGTAGTCACCCATGATTTCTAATTATTGATTGGAATGTGTGTTTTCATTAAATGTAAATGAAACTTTTAGTGTCGTTTTGGAAAATTGCATGTGAAAAGATTGCCGTTTTGATTGGAAAAATTGTTTGAATGGTATCAATTAGTTGTCATCGACTTTGGAATCTATTCTTTCTTGTTACATTTTTGAGTTTTGGTTTTGGTTGGAGCTTTTGATGTTGACAAACCTATATACATCTTTGAATTTTCAAATTGCGTTTTCATTCTATGTAATATTCAAATCTTATTAGATTTCATTTTATATATATATATATATATATATATTTAGATTCATTCCAGAAAATAAATATACAAATATGTAAAGAATTATAAAATGATAAGTCACTCATTCTGAACCATATTTTAATATTTGAAAATTTTAAAAAAAAATTATAGAAAAGTTATATACATCTTTAATCACAATTTATAATTAAAAATATAATAATAATAATTAAAAAATAAATATTGATATATAATAATATAAATAATAAATTCAAATTCATGGTGATGTGATATAAAATGGAAATGATTAAAGGTGATTTAAATTTCATCAAAAGTTTCTTTTAGTTAATTTCGTTCTACTAAAACGGTACAAACTCTAATTAAAAAAAATTCAAAAAAAAAAGTCTTCAAAACTTAAAAATAAAATAAAAACAGAAAAACAATTTTTAAATATTAAAAAAATAAAAAGCAAATTAAATAAAGATATTGTTTTGATGTTGGAGAAGATAAATTTTGTGCCATTTTATTTGGGACACCATGTAAAAATATGATTTATTTTTTAAATTAGTTATGTATCTCGTGATTTTTGGAGAATTTTATTTTTGTCTTTTTATCTTTTATATCTATTACAAAGCCCAATTTTAAAAATTATAAAAAGTAATCTTTTAAATTTTCGCTTTTAAAAAATAACTCTTCGGAGGTGAAGGCTCTAAAGTTTGAATGAATAAAAATATAAATAAAATTTTTTAAATTAATTTTGAAATTTTAAATCTTATTTAACTTCTTTTATATAATTTCTCCTTCATTTTTTAATCCACCTAAATAAGCAACAAATCAATAAAAAATTTTAAATAACAAATCAGTAATTTTTATTTATTTATTTATTTATTTATTTTTTACTTGTACACACTATCAATTTATGATCTAAAAATAGAACAAGTTAATGTGGTGTTAGATATCTATCGGGTAACCTATTATACTAAATAAGCCAAAAGATTCAATAATTCAATTTACCTTGATTGGTATGATAGAAAATTAGAGACTTCGATTCTATTCCGTTTACAACAATTAAATGATGGGACTTAAATATTCCAAACTATGCAATATAATTTGTCCTATACACATATTTATAACATGATGGACCAACACCATCATTAATGAAATTGAATATGATTTATCCTAGAAAATACCATATATTATAATACACACTAGTGTATAGCATCATGTTTATAAATCGAATTTATATAAGAATCTAAAACTACACAAATACATACAAACCCATAAAATCAAAATAAGACTCTTAACTATATAGTCAACTGATGCTAAATCCTGTCACTACATTGCCAATTGATTTTGTACTATACAAAATACTTTTCAAGTGAAACTGATGAAAACTAAAAATTAATATTATATATCTGAGATAATATTATTTATAAACTGAGTAAATATTTTCTTAGATGAATAATGTATTGTAATTTTATTTAAATAACTCTTTATATATAAAATAACTTACAAAAATTTTAAAAAAAAAAAAATCGAATTATTAATTTATAATTTTAACTGGTTTAAACCATTTTTATCTCATATTTTATTTTATATGTTTACAACTCCGAATGGAGGTTCATATAGAAATTCAGAAAAAATTCTGATGCCACTAGATTATACCGACGTATAATAATGATTAAAATTCAATTAAAAATTAAATCATAAATAATATATCAAATTGTGTAATAATAATAATAATAATCCAAATAAATTTTTAAATTTTTATACATCAAAATAACTGTAATATAACAAAGTACAAAAACATTAATGAAGGGATGATGCAAAACGACACAGTAATTAATTAAAGAAAAAGGTCTTAATCTGTAGAGGTGAGGGGAAAGAGGGGGAGGAGCTCGGGCGGGTGGGCGGGTCGGGGAGTATTGAGAGGCGAATAGAAGGCAATGGAGTTGTCGTTGTGGTCTTGAGGGGACCCGCCCGACCCGAAGAGGTCGAGGCCCAGTGGAGTGACTGGGCTTCCAGTGGGCGGCGATGCTTTCAAAGGAAGCTGACCGAGCTTGATCTCCAGCTTCCTGAGTGTATGTCTACGCTCTTGCAATTTGAAAGGAGACCTGCGTGGAGCCGTGGGGTCCACCGGAGGCTTCGCCGAGTTTTGTCCTGTCAGTTTTTGAACGAGCTCGCGGAACGTGGCCGTGTCGGCCTGGACGAACGTGGTCGGAGAGCTCACCATCATGGTGGTGTGGTTCTGGTGGTTGTGCATGCTGGTCACTTGATGGTGATAATTGGGAAGGAGTGTCACAAGTGTGCGCATATTTATATCTGAGTTATGCCCCCACTTTGGAAATTTATTTTCAAACCATTATTTTAGTCTATGGTTTTTTCTAGGTGGTTTTTTTTTTTTTTTTAAAGGAGTGAAATATGTTTTAAAACCAAATTAGAATTAAACTTAAAATTGGATGTACAGAGAAAAACGTGAGATTCACTCTGCACTAACTACATCCACTTGCCACTAACCTATATGTAAGTTTATTTACATTTTTCATTAAAAATTTACTCTAATTTTATTATTATCTAATTAAAATATTAATTAGGATGGTTTTTATATTAAAGGATGATGGTAATAATTTTTCTAATACAAGTTTGAAATTATATATTGAGGTATATGATTTGTTGATAGATACCAATAATTTGTATAATAGAAGATTTAATATATATTATTTGAATTATGCTAGATTATTTTCAATTAAAATTTTAAATAATTATATATAATTTATTCAAAATATGATATTAATATTTTATAGCTTATTTCAAATAATATATAATTAATTTATAATTTATTAAATAACAATATAATTAATATAAAATATTATTGCAAACTTTATATAGTTAAATAATAATTATTATTATTTATGAGGACATCTTCTATATCTGGGTCAACTGCAATCCTGAAATATTTTAAGTATATAAAAAGATAACATCCTTTTGACATTATATATGTCAATATATAAGATAAAATTTATAAAACAAATCAATTCAGATTTTATTTGTTGATTAAAAAAAAAAATTTGTAAAACCAACATACAAAATATAAGAAAGGATCTACTAAAATCAAGGGATTCTTCACATATATTGATAAAAGTTAATAGTCAATTTGAATGTTCTTGATGGATACTATGTCATTCTGACGGCTTGCGGTCGAAGATGGAGGGTTATGTTTTCCAAATTCACCCCTGTTTTCGGCCAAAATTTCATTTTTCTATAATTTCTGCCGAAGCTGGCCCTCTTATGAGGTTGAGCCCATGAAACCTCATGTGTTTTCACAATTTCGGCCGCGATTCCATTTTCCTATAATTTCGGCCGAAACTAACCCTATTGTGAGGTTGGGCCCATGAAGCCTCGTATGATCCGGCCGAAATATACCCTCCAGGTAATACAAAACAGGTCCACATAATCTAACAGATTTCGGCCGAAATTAACAAAGAAAATTCTGAAGGGGTTTCGGCCGAAGGACATTTTTGGTATTTCGGCCAAAACAAGGAAAATCTTCTAGAAGGCTGAGCTGGATTAGAAATTTGGTATCTGCGAATCTCGGTGATCCAGCTGGAAAATTAGTTAGGATTTCCTGAAGCATGCAGGAAATCCTATATAAGCAAGGGAAAACATCCAAGGGAGGGATCACGAAATTTCCGGAGACGACAGTTAGAGATCATAGCCTCAACCTTGAGGGGTTCGAAGTCCGAGAGGAATTCGGCTCCATCAGTTCTCAAAGTGTTTTCAATTAATTATAATAAATAATTCAACCAAATTTATTAATAATACCAAATTAAAAATTGATTGAAAATATTAAATATACATGTAAAATTTTAATTTAAAAAAAATTATATAATTTTTTAAATATTCTTAAAAAATTACAATACACGTAAAAAGTGGAGTGGAAAAATAATATAAATATATATATATATATTATTTAATTTTTATTAAAAGTGTGTAGATTACAAAAATTCTACTTATTTATTTGAGATTATCATAAATTCAACTTAACTAATATAAATGTACATTAATAATTTGTTTCCAGGTAAAAAGTACGGGATATAATTAAAAAAACATTGAGTGTGTATATTTTAACTTGTAATTATAAAATAATTATTTATAGGGTTTTATCTATTCTAAATTTATATATTATTATTTTATATGTAAATTAAAATGATTAAAAAATATATTTAAAATTCTATTACTTAGATAATTATTTTACAATTATAAATAAATAATCTCAAACATTATAAATTATTTTAAAATTAATTAAATATAAAATTTCATTAAGAAAAAAGAAATATATTTAAAATGATAAGGTGATGACAATGAAACACTATTTGTGTGATGTAACCAAAAACATAATGTAAAGGTAGTGGGGGATGATTGTTTGAAAAATAATGTCTAAATGTAATGGTGACATTTCAAAGTGTATATCATTTATTTTCCATTCAATCATTGTCTTTTTGGATGCATTTGAATTTCTATTAGTGACCATGCTTTTACAATTTCTTTCACGATTCTTTATACGTCAATTTTCCAATTTATGTGTACATGTAAATTTAATATTTTATTAATATTTTAATATAAAATTTTAATGGATAGTTCGAAATGATAATGATTTATTTCTCGAGCAAGTATTATATTATTTAGATAGTAAGAATGTTTGACCTTTCTTTCTTCTTTACACATTAGGAAAGTTAATTGATTTGGGGTTAATTGTGTTTAGACTTTGTGATGCAACTTACACGAAATACTTAATAAAATACTTTATTATATTAGTAGTACAATTATGTATCTTTCAAACATAATGTGAAATTGAAGTCAAAAAGTATTTGATGTATAATATCTATCTTTCACTTAGATGTTCTAATTGTTCTTTTTAAATAAAGTATTTAAGTAATTAAGCACTTGACTCGAGCTTTTATAAAAGTATTTGGGAGATGCTATTGGGAAGAATTATTGGACTTCTCGAAATCATTTCTCAACTCTAATACTAGTATACTATTGTTCATTTTAATAAGAGTCAAGTCCATACAGGTTTATTTTTTACCACCATCTAAAAAATCTCATACTCGATTCTATAGGTACAGGTCACTATTTTTTATATTATTAATGTGATATTCAGTTTCACACCCAACATGAATTATGATTTAAAAGGGAAAAGATGAAATACAGTTAGGAAAATAAGGCTCGTCGCAGCGGAATTTGTCTCGATTAATAATAAGTAAACAAAATAAAAGATAAAAAAAATAAATATGAACGCACCAGGATTACGAGGAAACCCAAAACGGGAAAAAAAACAGGGACGTCAGGATGGACAAAGATTTTCACTATGTAGTAAAAGATGTTACAGCCACAACCAGAAAACACTCTCTAACACAAATCCAATTACAAGCCTCACCCCAGGATCTATCAATTTGTGTCTGTACAATTGAAAACTACAACATCATATTTATAGTCAATAATGACTTACTCACCAAGTAAATCATAATAAACTAGGAAACCTATTATTACTAGAATTCCTTAAAAAGAGGAAAAAATGATATTTTCCTAATTGCAATTCTACTAAGACAAAATACAATTCCTAGTCAAATATAATACTTCCAAAACAGTCTTCAAATCTTTCACTTCCAAAAGAGTCTTCAAATCTTTCTCAGCTTCCAAATAAAGACTAGTATATTGAATACCATTTTTTGTCAAACCCTAACAAACCACCCATTGACAAAACTTCCCTAAACTTGCATCCTTTAAACGACGACCATAACTCTATACACACTTAGGAACCATCAAACGATCCATCCCAACATTTATTCCGACATATGTCGATACAACCCTTGCTGATAAGATCATGGTGCAACTTCCTTAACTGGCTTTTAAGAAAGTTCATCAGCCATCGACATCTTATCCACCACACAACTACATTAACGCCAGTCCAATACCCATGTGCAAAACTTGTGGCCGTTAGAAGTACTACATCCTCTTTCATGGTACCATGGTGGTTAGCGACCTGCCATGAGGATGTCCCCATTCCTCCTTAGAGGAATTCACCTTCATCAGCTTCTAGCTAGAAGACACATGGAGTATCTCCATCAGCGGAGTCATTTGCCGAACTTACTCCTTTACAATCCTTCCTCAGATGTCCCTTTTATCCACACTTCCAACACAGGATGTTCTTCTTGGAGTACTCATTCTTCCCATTCTTTTCTCGAGCCATCAGAATTAACTGATTATCAGAGTTATTATTTTCACTCTTCAATCTTTTCTCTTCAGAGATCAACTTATTCGCAACCTCTGAAAAACTTAACGTCGAGTTTCCATGCATTAGGATCGGTTTCATGTACTTATATGAATCGGAAAGAGACCAGATCAATTTCAACGCCTTATCCTTATCATCAATCTTCACTCCAATAGGCTCCAACTCAGAGATTATTCTATTGAGTTTTGCAAGATGATTAGAAACCTTTATACCTTCACCCATCTCCAACAGATGAAATTGTTCCTTCAGGTAGAATCAACTGCAGATGCTCTTTACTTGGTACAACTCTTCAAGTCTTGCCATTAAGTATCATGGCTACTCAGGGGAGCATTTAGAAAAATACTAAAAAGATGTCAACAATATAAAAAGAAATGAAATTTATATTAAAAAAATATTTCAACTAAGACAATTGTCCATGCCGAGTTTTTATATTTTGAAAGTGACGCATAATACAATCATTTGAAAAACTTTCAAACAAATCACATTCAAAATAAGATAAAACTACATCATTCAAAAACTCATCTGATATCTTATTGTGCAAGTCAGTCTTGATAAGCTTTATTGCCGAGAATAATCTTTCCACTGTTGTTGTAGATACTGGCAAAATCAATGCCAACTTCAAAAGTTTATAAAAAGTTGGGCATGATTTATGCAAACATGTATGAACTAATATTCTGAAGAGTTCACTAAGGGTAGACAAGTTTGAAAAACGCTCATCATTAGAGAAGTTATGAATAAAAGCATCTAACTCTGCACTAACATAGTCAATGGCTAATTCAACAAAATCATTCGGATATAATTGAGCCATTTTGAGTATCTTTTCTTTGTTGTAGTCAGAAAATTAAATAGAAATATTCAAACAACCAATGCCCATAAGTAACTCTATACTAGTCTTAGTAAAGTGGTTGTTGAGTTCTTGCACTTGCAAATCGAGTATCGTGTAAAAAACATTAACACGATAATAATGCTCAAATGTAACATCTGAAATCCTAAGCTTCGACTTTCCTCGAGCACGTAAAGTGGCAAACTCATTCATACTAGGAATATCAATGCCATATTTTACACAAAAAGAATTCACATAATTCATTAAAGAATCCTAACCTTCATCTCTAGTCTTCTGAAATTGTATAGCAGTATGAAGCAATGACATAGCATTTACAATATATTGATCTCATCTTTGCAAAGGTAGACTCAGTGGATACGTGATGCCTAAAACTAATTTCATCAAATGTATCATGAAAGCGAAATCTAAAGTTTGTATGCCATACAAAATAACTTGAGTTTTAGCACAGACAAGAGCATCAAGAACATCAACCATTGGAGAAAACATTTTAATAAAATTGTAAAGAGTTTTAAAATGAGAGCCCCAACGAGTATCCCCAGGCCTTTGAAGACCAAGTTCTTGATTTAAACATTTTCTAGTTAGAAGCTCACATTCACGTAAGGCTTCTTCAATAATCTTAGCTTGTTTTGGTCGATACTCATCTCTACATTTGTAAGAATTACCAATCTAATTTAAAGTAAGATTAACCAAATCAATAAAATGCTCAACATCAATATGTTTGTCTGCAAATTTAACAAGGGTTAGTTGTAACTTTGTGAGCAAAACAATGTATATAATATGCTAATGAACAATCCTCCATAATTAAACTCCTAAGTCCATTGATACGATCTCGCATAGTACTTGCTCCATCATATCCTTGCCCCGTATACGAGATGAACTTAAAGATAACTGAGCAAGAATTGAATACATTGTTTCTTTAAGTGACTCCACAATAGTGCTAGTAACATGAGCAAGACTAACTGCACACTGCATGAAAAATCCTCTTTTATCAACATATCTTTAAAAAAAAAGGCATATTTTGTTTACAAGAGACATCAAATCAACTAAGATAGTAAAATTTCCATCACCAATTTCCTCTAGAATGACTTTAATGGTCTCTTTATAACAGAAATTAGCAATATATTTTTGGATAGTAGGGGAAGTCATTTGATTATTAGCAGAGGTATTTTTTAAAATAACTCCACCAACACTCTCATTCTTTTCAGTCAAAAAACTTCAAAAAAGTTAGAAAATTACCTTTCCTTTTAGAACTTTCACTTTCATCATGACCTCAGAAAGGAAATCCAGAGTAAAAAAAGAAACCTTGCTACATCCATAGACGTACTCAAACGATTCCTATATTCAACTTTAGCTTGCTTAGATTGTTTGTGGAAAGAAACTTGTATGGATTATTTTTACATCTTAAGGTCTTCACATCTTTTTACACATTGATTATGGATACTATTTGCTCCACCAACATGAACATCAAATCTATTGATATTATTCTAACCCCTAAAACCTTTACTAATGAATGAATCTCCTCTAAATGACTTGAAGTTTCACTGTTAGTTGCAAACAGATAATAACACAAGCAATAACAAGCATCGTTCTTAATATAATATTCTAACCAATTAGAATACTTATCAAACTATGACTCATTTAACCGAGGTGCATATCCAAACCATATAGTTTGGGGATAAGTATGATTTTGAGGTTGATAAGGACCTTTTTGAATATAAGTCCTTCTAACCTCATCACAATCATTTTGTATCATAACTTGAAATTGGAATTCTGTTAGCAGGATCGAGAGGAAGAGTACTTGCATCAATTTGATCTTTTTTAGTAGAAAAATGGGTGTGATTTACTAGAAATTATGAATCTCTTTGTTGTGTGCCATGTAGGAGACTTTCTTAATTTATTAGCGAATTCCCAAACCTTAAATCAGATGCTAAATATGATCCTGAAAGCCACTCTTTTGAAATACCTATCCATTTTATACTATAACATATATAATGCATTCATAAGATAATATGGCTAAATGTTAATAACTTCTAAAGTTCATGATATATAATCAAACTAATCAAACCATATTCTTAATTCACTAATAAAAATATCTTATAATCCAACAAACATTATAAATTTTTACAAATTTAAAGTTAATTCATAAATCATTGATAAATTCATAAACGGTTAGTATTAAGTCATTCAAACAAATCAAACAAACTATCAAAAAATACAAAGTAATTGAAACACCATATCAATTAAAGTTTTCAACCTATTACTATCCGAAATCTAAACTTGTAATTAACTTGTAAAGAATATTTATCAAAACAAAAAAATAGGGTTTATTATTAAATTAGAGAGAAAAATTACTCATACCTACGAAGTGAAATATTGTGAGCCAACTACAGTGGTTGAGTGGTGGTCACCGGTCGCCGACCGCCGATTGTGGATCAGTGGTTGCATCACTGTTTAAGTGATTAAATAAGGATTGCTGTTGGTGTTGGCGACTTAACTTGCTTTGTCGGGAATTTGATATTTGAGTTTCATAATTAGGGTTTGAGATTTAGGGGAAAAAATAAAATTTTTTACTTGAATTGAATTGTATGGGTGGTGTGGTACTCATTTTTTAAAAAGTTTTTTAAAAAAATGAAGCTTTAATTTAAAAAATGTAAAAAAAAATCTGAAGCTTTAATTAAATTGAAAATAAATAAATAAAAAGGAAAAAAAAACTAAAAACTAGGGTTCGAACTCGGGTGGTGGGTGGGACAATATTCTGTGGAATACTCTTTTTGAATTTAAATATTAAAAAAAAAAAAGAAGAAGAAAAGAGGAGGAGGACCATTGTTCAAACTTTGGACGTCAAGGAAGTAGTGACAACGCATTATCATTTCTTCTACTTCAATTACATGTTTACTTATGCTACCGAATATTATATATCTGTGTTAGAGTGCTGTCAATTTACATAATTGACACCACCATAGATCCGCCCCTGTGACTAATGTCTCTATTCTCAAATAGACAGTGGAGATTAAAAATTAAGTTCTCTTTTTAACTTATAAGTTGTTATATATTATCTTATTAAAGATTCGCTTCCTTTGAAAGTTATTTTATCAATTCTTTAGCATATTAGGGAATTTTTAGATGGTTTGACTGTATAGCTTGGATTTAATAATAATATATTTTATATATCTCATGTTACATCTCTTTAGTAAATTAAGGTATTTATATGCTCTATCCAATTCTTTGCAGTCATATAATCTGGTGTTAACTATTTCTAAAAGTTGTTATGTTTCTGAATTTGTCATGGATTGTTATATTTCTGAACTATTCTTGGAATCTATCACTATTTTTGAACCTAATATTATTAGCATTATGTTATGGAACTGTTGCAGTCTTGTTGTTTACTTTCACTTGCCATGAGATACCATTTTTCTTTTTTAAATTTACTTTTCAGCAACGTCCATAAATGAGAAACAATACATCAAACTCACGAATAAAAAAAAATTAGGTGCTATCATAGTCTTATAGTTTTGTACCTACTAAGTTCACGAGTTGGAGATGAACGGACTCAAACCGCTAACATTTGTCGCAGGATAAACCACCACCTCTCAAGTCCCACTGATTTTACCATAAAGGCTAATACTATGCAACAATAACTTCCCTCTGAACACAACTTACAACTTTCATCGTGTTGTACTCTTCAAAGAGAAACTCTTCTGAAAACCTCAAAAGGTACTGAGTTGACATCCCATTCTACTAAAGATTTTTGTGGTTTCAGATAATCCAGCTCCACGAAAATCATGAACAGATATTTGGTGACTGTTCTCCTAAACTACAATCCAAAATTCAACCCCTTATTTTTTTTCCTTATAGATATATGTTTTTTTAGATACGAGTTTGAATAAGAAATCTTTTATTTATATATATATATATATATATATATATATATATCAAATGTGTAATTGTTGAATGTCCAACAAAGAGAGGCACATCTTATTGGAGCTCAAATTCCATAAAAATATTAAAAATAGAAAATTAGATCTTAAATTGACCATTTTTTTCTAATTCTAATGAAAATTAAAATCAAAATCACATAATGATTGAAAATACAATCACGACTTTATATATTCATGGATACTTAGAAATATATAAATAATAGAAAAAGATTAAAAAATTTAATAAAATCTCATCTTAATAGTTATTATTTGTCTTAATTAATTAAAACGAACTTTCTCAAAATAATTCTCTCTACTTCATCAAATCTTTTTGTCAATATTACTTTTAATAAGAATTATGGCAACAATATTTGGAAATATACTCCTACAACCTTCTTGTTGGAGTGTCAAACCTGATATTACATTGGTAATATAAAGAAATAATATAATATATAAAGTATCTAGAAAATCCAATAGTAGAAGATCTTTTGGCCGATGATGCCTAAGAACAATTCAATGCGGGTTCGACCTTACCCCAAAGCAAAAATATCATACTAATGTAGGAGTTGAGGAGCGGCTTCGGGAGGTTCAATAAGTGGTATCAGATTCTGATTCAGAGATGAGGTCAGTAGTTCGATCCGTATATTGTGTACCTTCTGTCGGTAGTCTTCACAATAATATGGTTGTTGGATGACAGGTCTCGTTGGTTAGTAATGCGGTGCATGATGATTTGACAGATCGGTGGATTATTTAAAGGGGAAGTTATGCGATATATAATTTTTACTTTGAAAGATCGGTAGACTAACTCGAAGGGAGACGATGCGACCCTTAATTTGAAGAGAATAATCCCTTTATTTGTTTTGGGAGATAGTTAATTAAAAGCAAAAACTCCTGATAAATTTAATATGTGTTGAGGACCCTCTCTAGTGTAATATTTTACACATGAAAGGGTCATATATTTAAATCACTTTTTAAAATGAAGTCATTTAATCATCTGGTCGAAGTGCTAAATTCAATATCACATTAGTAATACAAATAAATAGTACCATTTGTACATAAAATATCCTGAAAACTCTATTAACATAAGTTCTTTTAAATAGTGATATATAAAAACAAATTCGTTCAGAATCGGCTCTAATTCAAAGCGGATAATATGACAGTAGAGTTGTGAGAAATTTTGTTTAAAAAATATCCATGTACGAAATTTCTTCATATTAAATTGCTATTATTTTTTTCATTTGTTAATGACAATAATTTCCACTAATCTTTCTAATAAGTTTAAGTTATAATTATTTTAAAAAATAAACATAATTCATAAAATACTATCTTCTCATATATAAATTAATAATTTATATGGTCTATAATTGGAATAAAATTATACAAATTTTTTCACTAATTATTATTATTAAACTAAATTTAATATAAATAACAAAAATTGATTTAAGTCCAACAACTTTCATTATTGAGTAGAGTCTCTGCTTTATAAGGTGAAACGAATTCCTTATGATTTGCAAGATGGATTGCATTGATGCTAACCTCAATTTCATTATCTTTTACTTAATAATCTCTTCTGATCAATTTGTATTACTTTATCAATTTCAGTCCCCATCATATATGACTCTTCTTTCTCACTTTATATGATAAAATCAGATTTAGAGAATTATTAAATTCTTGTTTCGATTACGTTTGAACCAATCAATATTAAAAATTAAAATAATTGTAACCAAATTTTATAATCATCTATTACACCATGCAACTTAGCCGTCTCTTTTGTGTTCTTTAATTTATTCAAGTAAAGTTGACACCATTTTATTTTTCTTAACTACTCTCAATAAAATATTTACATTTTCACTTGGGTTTTGTCGAGAAATTTACATTGTTATGAATAAAGATTAATTTATTGTTGACGGTCATTAAGGCAACAATGATATTCTATAATAAAATTTATACAAATATTTAATAAAAATTATTATCCATTTAAATTAAACTGATATGTAAAATTTATAATTTTTAATTCGGATTGAGTTTATAAATTTATTTTAAATATTATTAGCTAAAAAAAATTTTTAATGAAATATTTTAAATACTGTATTCAGACAGACTATTTATTATTATTATTTTTTTATATATTACTGATGTGGAATTAGATTTTACACTTTAATCATTTATTGGAAACAAACATCAAAACAACTCCAATTGAATTAATCCACCAATTATTTAAAAGAAGTACCAAACATCAATGTAGGCTCCTTAAAAAAAAATCCTTTGATATGTGAAACCACCTTATACCCTACCAAAATATAATCCAGATAATAATACCAAGAAACATATCATCTGTAATCAAATCAAGTCTCCAAATTTTGCTTTATCTTGAGAAAATATTTTGGTAGGGTATGAGGTGATAGGTCAAAATCAAAAAACCCTAGTTAAGTTTGCTGAGTAGCCATAATAAGCACATAATTGATGTGTGAACAGTCCTACAACATCTATGTACATTGCACTTACCACTAATTCAATCAAATCAAATCAAATGAACATCTCATGCTCTACTTTATCCTACAATGTTCTAATTTTGTTGATCTGTTGTAATTTCTGAGGCACATAGAATCTTGAAATGGATCCAAGTGAGAGCAACCAACTAACTTAACAACAAGAGTTCAACAACATCAACCACAGTTCAAAATGATTGCCATTTAAAGAAGTAATTAAGGAGTTAGACCTATAAAAATTGCACTTTACCTTAATTAAAAATGTTAATTGAATTGAGCTCTCCCCAGTCAAATCATAAAGTTTTTGGTAAAAATTTCTTCATGCACAAATCTAATTGATTATATTTAACATCATGATGTCATCATATGATTGATATTTGCTTTAGAAAGATAAAATGATGAGTGGTGAAGTCAATTCAGAAAATCAGAACATGATTCTTGGTCTTGGATGTGAGAGGGACCTGTCAGCAACCACAGCAATGAAAGTGGGCCCGAAACTACAACCATGGGCCTGACAACAAAAATGTCAGGCCCAAGTAAGAATATATCCACGTGGGCCCAATAGGCCCAACTGCAATTTCTTCAAAGCTCTCGAGGTAGATCAATTCCAGCTTTAATGCTTTAGCCAAATGCTGCTTCGTTATTATTATTATTTTTTTTTTATTTCTTTTATCTCATGATGAGTCTCCTAGATTAAATGGGTGGGTTTAATATTAATCTTTAACTATATAAAAATAAATAAAAACATAAGCATGTCTAACGGCGGTTTCCTATGTTGTCATTCTCATTTATAAGATTTTATGGTATAAAGGTAATGTAATTACAAAAGGATATAGTCGTTTATTTAAAATTTTATATTTTATATATATATATATATTTGAATAATAGCATGTCCAACAATTATTTGTAGGATTCTTTTTTTTCTATTTGATAATTTCCATTTATAAAATTGTACTATACAAAGACTATATATATATATAGTAACGCCATAACCCACCCCAGTCCGGTGATAAACCATTCCGAAGTCGAGCTATGACGAACTTATGAGTGCAATTGTGTCAAACCTGTACAATATTGGTTATCACAAATTGATACATTCTATCAAATGTAAATAACAAAAATAAAATATGAATAAAAATAATATAAATAGCTTGCATAGCTATTTTAAAACACGTGTTCAATAAACATTTATAGATATACATATAACCTCAAAAACATTTATACATAACTCTAGAGTTCATTTAAACATTTACAAAGGTTGATACCCATTTGATAACATTAGGTATTAAAATTTACAAAATGACTGTATGTCCTATACACATCTACTATGGACATATAACAAAATGAATATGACTCCATGAGAGGCTATCTGAAGCCCGACCAAAAGAACCTGTTCGATCACCTGCTCCATTTTCAATTTAAAGAAGAAAAAAAAAATAAAATAAAAAGAAACCAAAGGGTAAGCTATATAGCCAAGTTGGTAAAAATTTTGTCCCAAAAACATAGACACACAAATGCTCTGTATAATTTTAGGTAAGTGTCACACAACATGCAATTGAAGCTTTGTCTTTAGCGTCACCATACAATGATTCAACCATTAACTCATACCAAGCAAACAAGATCAATAAAATAAAATAAAGCAAGACATTAACACACGCTAAGATCTATATGCATTAGTCTTGCTTATTAACTTGATTAAGTTAATGCAAATGCAACATTAAGGTAACTTGCGCCACAAGTAACCAGATCAAACAATGCCCGTAAGTCGAGATAAAAGAAACTTGTGCTTGAGATAGGTTGGAGGAATACTAGAAGAGGTGAAAATGGTCAACATACATGGCTATGAACCCCTATAGACTCAATAAATTTAATGAAATCGAACTACCAATGCTTAACACTCGAACACTTTTCAAAATTTAAAATATAAAAGAAACAACCCAATAAATTATATATATATATATAATTAAATAGTAGGTATCAACATAAAATACTCGCCTTAAATTTTATCTTAAACGGAGCTAAAACGAAAGAGAATGGCGATAAATAAGCCCGCTATTAAAACCTGAAATTTCATGAACACCTAAAGGAGTTTCTAAATTTTTAAATATAAAATCAGCCCGGTAAATTCTAAAAGATATTTAATTAAATATTAGATATCATAACGAACACGTGACCACAAATTTTGTCCAAACCGGAGTTAAAATGAATGAGAACGGAGATAAAGAATTATGTTATTAAAACCCGAAATTTTACGAACACTTGAAAGAGTTTCCAGATTTTTAAATACAGAATCAGCCTAGTAAATTCTGAAAAAAAAAAACTAAATATTAGATATCATAACGAATATGTGACCACAAATTTGGTCCAAAACGGAGTTAAAACGAAAGAGAACGAAGATAAAGAAATCTACTATTAAAACCTGAAATTTTTACATCTAGTCTGTGATCATTTGAGCGACTTGCTCAATTCCAAAATACAACCGGATCAACTCGAAATGAAACCAAATTTTAAACGTGACATCTATAGCTGCCAAATAACATAATTATACAAAATACTCGACCAACTGCCCATCCATTCGATCTCCTGGAACTGCACAAGTTACCTACTTGGTCATCTTTTTATCACTATATAGGAACACACTAGTTGACACCTAAATGTGATGTAAGCCCAATTATTAATTAAAAACCTGCGGCGCAATAACTCGACATGATCAATTTAGAAATTAACTAAATGATTGCCACTATATGTGGCATCTCAACTCTATACCAAAACTCTAAACTACCTATCGTATGCACAACTCACAAATTAACTCCAAAGTCAAGCACAAGAAAAACACCAATATATACATTGCAAAACCATCACTCAAACACATAACCGAAACCATAATCGGCCAATAAAACGTCAATATAACCAAACAAGGCATAAATTGCCTAAAACCATAAGAAGCATAACACTACTATATAACTAAGAAATTGATCATCCAAATTACAATTTTCAATGCCCGATTAGTCTATAAACACTTGGTGAAACGAGAACACTATTGGACCGAAGTCCCACTATCGGATTTAAATATGCACTTCCATTCTATGAATGGCACTATAGATTGAAGTCTCACTATTGAGCCGAAGCCCCACAATTAGACCGAAGTCTACACTATTAGACTGAAGTCTACATTAATGGCATTTTCTCTCGCCATTTCACCGCAATGGTGTCGAAGTACTTCATTAACCATAAGGCGCCTTTTCATCACTGGATATATTATAAAATAAAAACGGGCATTAAGGTGTTTCACTTTTCACTTAGTTAATTTATTTTATACACTCCATGAGATTACTTGAACCAATATCAGCACCAAACCATAACAAGCAGAGATTCAACATCAAATTTCATTAAAGCAGAGACTCAATGCAACACCAACATTCATATTACAATGACTAACTAAACTAAAATCTCATTATACACTAGTCTCTAAACATAAATTAATTTTAATTTACATCAATGCAACAACTATAAAAACACAATACCAACCAATTAATTATGCAGCCAAAGTTAAGAAGAACAATCATAAACAAACAATATGTAGGGCGAAAACAGATTTTACCAACCTTAAATCGCTATCCACTCAAGCCGGTCAAGTCCCCCCTTGAACCAGCTCCAATTCTCTAACTTGATCCCCTAAAGTCGAATAAACAATAAACATTTAGATTTCTAAAAACTTTATTTCTTAGTTTTCAAAACCAGCTTTAACATTTTTTTAAATTCACTTAAAAAGCAGTTTTAACATTTGTTTTAAAAAAAATTAGGGTCATCTCTCTTAAATTAAAAATCCAATTTATGAGCTCTAAAATGATAAGATATGGACTCTGAAATTAACAGCTAACAAAAACTTTAGTTCATAAATAGGGACAAAATCAACTCTTCACAAAATTATTTAAAAGAAAAGATATATTGATTTCAAGACGGGGCAAATCATTTAGGTTGGAATAAAAGGAGAATTCTAATACTAGAGATCAATTTTAAAGAGAGCTTATTTACTTCCAAGGCTAGTGATATCACTTACCCCCATAATACAATCTTCTAGAGCTGAACAAAATACAATTTTAGCGAGGTGAAGCTCCCTATTCGCTGAATGAACCCTAGGAGAGATTAGACAAAAATTAAGTAAAATTCAAACTAAATTATTTGGGGTTCCGAAGAATGTACAAGAATCAATTACCTCTAATAGTTCTTTACTCCCAATTGCAAACGGATGAGACCCTCAGTAGATGGTCAGAATTTAAAACCCTAGAAATTCAATTAGAGGATGAGAATTCTTGAACCTTAGATGAGATAAGTTATAGAGGAAAGACTGAGAAAAAGCTAAATTACCTTGTATCAAATCAAAGTAGGGTTGCTTGGAAGACATGCAAAAGCAAAGATAGAATTCTGTTTGTTCGTTGTTTGAAAGAAAATAACGAAGGAATGTCTATCAGTTTGAGAAAGAGACTATGGGAATCTTCTAATGGTTTGGGCTCTAGTTAAAAGAATGGGTTCTAAAACTTAATTGATTTATACTAAGCCCAAAATTATATCTAACTTCACTAATCAAAATCACTACATATAGTTCTTCTAATTCATTAGAAAATTTTAGAAAGTAATTAAATTAAAAGATGAATATTATCCCAACCGTTCTAAGACTCAAACTACTTCAATATTCAGTCTACTCTTAATTATTTGCCGAAAAATAAATAAAGAAATAAAAATATTTCTTGAATTTCTTTAAATAAAAAGTAAGATAAAAATGATTTTTTTTAATAATATTCAACATAAAATTTTTATCATTTTAAAATTAATTTAAAAATGAGTTAAACTCATTTTATGAAATCACATAGTTATTTAAAATCATTCCAAAATTATAGGCCCATATATATATATGTATATATATATATATATGTAAAAGCACAAAAAAAGTTAAATGATGTGATTTTATGTTAAAAGGTATTTGATTCATTTTGTTTGGAGTAGTATTCACATCAAGGGAGGTTTGTGAAATTGTTCATTTACATCAACTTAATCACCACTCTAAGTTGTACGACAGAAGGTTGATGAGGAGATGAGAAAATGCCAGAGAGATCGTGTATGATGTAGCAGAAGACAATATCGGAGAGTGTTAGATACAAAGTGAAAGTTGGGTGGAAGAATAGGTTGGTGTTGAATGGATCTATGATGGGTTTAAGGTTTGGGTGATGGAGGTGAGGTAATTTGAGGTTTTCTGGTATTGTTGTTTACATAATGGCAATGGAGACATTATACGTGGAGGCTTGTGATGGAATAATATGGTGACACGTAGGTTGAATAAGGGGAATCACTAAAATTAACGTCATTTCAAGATTGTATTGTAAAATTAGCATTAGATTACTAATTAAAGTTTCAATATCACATATTTAATGAAAACCCTAATATATCCTTTAATCACTTCAACATCATTAAACACCTTGACACTTCACTTTCTTCAATTTTCAAGGTCACATGAGAATGAGTTACAATTCCTTTGTCCTAATCATTTTCTTCTATAGTCGACTTTGCTTCTTCTCATATTAGGTTTTTCTTTTTCAATCGAAGTTCCTCATTACTCTTCCTCACCTTAGATGGAATTAATTTCAACGCTGTTAAACAACTTGGCACTTGACTTCCTCCAATTTTCAAGCTCACGTGAGATTGAGTTGCTGTTCCTTTGGTATAATCATCTTCTTCTACAATCAACTTCACTTCTTTTCAACTTGGGGTCAGTTCGTTTTTTTTCAATTCAAGTTCCTGATAGGTCTTCCTCACCAGAGATGGAATTAACTTGAGTTATTAAATTTTAGGTTTCAGTTTGATTGGCAGTTGGATTACTACACAGTTGTTTCTATAACAATTGTAGAAAAATACTCCCTTCGTTCACTTTCTGGGAATAGTAAATCATACTTTATCTTGCTAAGAGGGTTTATGACTTCTTCTTGTACCAATAGAAAGAGAACCAGTTTGATGCCTTCCCTTAATAGATTTGATTATCTACGATTTTCCGCCGTCCCTTGCAGGGTCTTCCTAATAGTTTATTTTGTCCTCATTGAGGTACTGATGTGCAGTTCCCTATTAAATGAAGTACAGTTCATTGAACGATTAAATGACTTGACATTGTTTGAATCATAAAAGGTGCTTATGCATGACCCAGACTTTCATAAAAAGATAACTTTGTCAACGTTTATGTTGCTAGTAATGGTGAATCTTTTCCTTTTATTTTGCTAATATAATAAAGGAAGAACCATACATTGAATGTCAAAAAGAATTATAGAAGTTGCATTTATTTCTTTTATATTCTGCACAAAAAAAAAGACTATCATTGGCACAATTCAATGCTCTAAGAGAAATGCATATACTAAAACCATACGTTATAAAGTTAGGATGAATATTTGCTTATCATTAGCACTGGTGGGTTGAATAAAGTTAGGTAATTCAAAAAGCATACAAGTTTGTGATCAGCAAAGGTCATCTAATAAACTAGTAAACTTTAATGACGTGCAAACTAAGTTAGTGGATCTCTCTATCCGTAGATAAGTTACATGAGACCGGCATGCCGTAGGGAAAAATTAGAAGTACTTCTAGACGCTAACGCGTGCGGGCCTAGTTCTGCCCTTAATTATATTCTGAGGCTTCGGCCATCTCTAGATGCGACGGCATCACCTCTGTTCTGTTCTGGGTCTTTGGACCAATCTGGATCTTCGGATCACCTCTGTTCTATCCCGATTTGCTAACTGATCTAGGATGAGCTGTTTAATCGAAACCATAATTTACATATTCTAAACTCTGATATTTTGTATGTAATATTTTGGATAAATGGACTTTATTTACATTAACTGTTTGAAATTCTGGTTAATTGCTTAAGCTGGTAAAGTTACAGTTTTTGTTAGCTGAAATCAAATTTTATTTATTATCTGAGAATCTGTTTTGATCTGTGCCCTTAAAATAAATGGTTAGTTTGTAGGATTGCCAATGAACCACTTAATTAGAAATCTTGGTGTGAGTGTAAATATATTTGGTAATTATTTTTCTTGAATAATTGGCTTGATTGCTTTGAGTTATGCTTGCATAGGATCTAAGTCGAAGCTGGGGTCTTATCTAGAGGTCAAATTTAACAACCTTATGAAATGATCTTAGCCACATAGATGTCAAACTTAATTAGTAGAAACTGATAATCCAACTTGGACTTCATAATCGGTTAATGTGTTGATTTTAATTTGGTAAGTGAATTAAGTATAAGTACATTGTATATGGTAGTGTATTGTGTGACTAGGTCATTAAAAACTTGAATTAGTGTGTCATGTGACTAGGTCTTTAAAAACTTGAAAAAAGTGTGTCATGTGACTAGGTCATTAAAAACTTGAATAAGTGTGTCATATGACTAGGTCATTAATAACATAAACTAGTGTACCATGTGAGCATGTCTCGGTATTGGTGTAAATAATTCAATTCAAGTATAAGCCTTGGAGTCTATTTGTTATAACTTAATTTACTAAACCCGTATAACTTGATTTAATAAACTCGTATATCAGTTAGTAGTCACAACCTGAGTTAGTGGATCTCCGTAAGTCTGGAACTCTGAAATTTGAAATCCGAGCCCTGTCATGAATTAATTAACTAAGTACACCCATAGGATAATATTGCTACCTGAACCTGAATCCGTTACCTTCTCCGAGTCTAGCTTCGCATTAGATACCTATTTGTTTGTACCCGTTCACGGGTAACCTTTTCTGTCTTAGAATGTTGGGGTCTATTATTTCTCTGATTTGCTAACCTGTTCCAGTGACTGACGTAGTTTTGCTTTTGTTGTTTTCTTTTACTGTCCTCCCGTTTGGGACGACATACAAAATTTTGTGTTCTGGCTAATCAGGTGGTCAGCAGGAAAATCGTGTGTTGCATAATTCATGGGCATTTGGACTTGCATTTTATTTTTTTTCCTTTGGTTCATTTTGATAATTATGTCTCTCGAATTTTGTAATTGATTTTTATTTGGGTTGTGACTTTGAAATTTAAATGATTTGGTCATGAGTTTGATTTTGAGTTTTATTTTTGGATATTCGAGATGTATTAGTATATTATTATTATTATTATTATTATTATTATTTTGGTAATTGCACTTGATAAGTGACTTAGGTTATCATAGTCATATTACACCTATATCTTATTATTTTGGAACATGTGAATTTTATATGATTTTCCGCACCATGTATTTATTATATATATATATATAAATTGGATATTTGAGACATGTGAGCTTGTTTTGGTTTTCCGCACCCATGCATTTAATTTATTATTTTAATACTATATTTTAAATGAATATTTGAGACATGTGAACTAGTTGCTATTTTACACACCTATGAACTTATTTATTTACAAGTTAATTTTGTATTCAATTATTATTCGTGTCAACCTGAATGTACAGTGCATTTTTTTATTTTCACTTAATCCGCATTTCGAATTTGTCCTCCGCCTCTGTAATGTAGCATCCGGGTCCCTGTGGTCCACTCCAGTCGGTCCGGGGGTTTGGGTGTTACATTTGGTGGTATCAGAGCACCGATTCTCGGTAGCTTCTTGTTATGCATTTGTTTTGATTTGTTTGTGCGTTTAATTTGAAAACCAGGACATAACATGCATTGCATTCATCTGAGTCTGAAAGTCCTTGCTGAACCTGATACCTGAACTCTTTTCATTTTCAGAATATTTAATCTGCTACACTTTGGATCATGGCTGGTAGACGCCGTAATCCTAACTCTGTCTCTAATACCAACGATGACACTGTTGGCGACAGCAGTAAACCTGATAACCGCGAAGCCGCGCAAGCTCAAGCATTCCAGGATATCGCCGTTATCCTGCAACAGATGCAAGCGGGGGGAGTTCGACCTGAAAGATTTGTAATTGAAAGGCTTCCAAAGAAGAAGGTCGCCCTCTTCAAGGGAAGCAATGATGAAAGCTCTAAGGATGCTGATAATTGGCTCTGCGACATGTCCCGAGTTCGTGATGAAATTCATTGTAATGATGTTGAGAAATTGGAGTGCTTGGTGTCTCTACTTAGAAGTGAAGCTGTCTGCTGGTGGGATTCACTAATCCAAACCGTGAACCCCGAAGTGGAAATCAATCTGGAGTTCTTCCGTGAGGAGTTAAAAAAGAACTACGTGGGACATGCATGGCTTGAGTAGAAGAGAACTGAGTTTCTTTATCTGAAGCAAAGGGAGAAATCAGTAAAGGATTACAAGCTGGAGTTTGTGAAGTTGAGTCGCTATGCGCCTGACATGGTGCCCACTCCAGCTGACAGGTGTCGTAAGTTCAGGACTGGATTGCACTTTGAAATTCAAAAGTTGTTGGCTACTTTGAGGACGGATGACTTTCATGAGTTGTTTGAAAATGCGGTTGATATTGAAATTTTGGTGAACAAGGATAAGGGAAAGAAGCGTGACAGGGATACTCGGAGTGGACCTGCTACCTTTGGCCAGAACCATAATAAGAGACCCAAACCCCAAGGCCAGAGCAATAGAGGTGGTTCTTTCCAAAAACCTCATCCTAATGGGGGTCCTGGACGAAACTATCAGCCTACCCGTCAGTTGCTAGTGCCCCTACTCTAGGCAACCGCAATGCTGGTAATACTTCTATCTGCCCCACTTGTTAGAAACCGCATTCTGGAGAATACCATAGGGCGACGGGAGGATGCTTTAGGTGTGGTTCTAAGGATCACATGATCAGAGATTGTCCTCAGCCACAACGAGATACCAGTAGAGCTCCAGTTCCAAGGGATGCCACGTCAGTCTAGAGGACTTCTAGGCCTACACCTACTCCATCTGGTGTAAATCGCAGTAATCAATCAGGAACTGTAGCCAGAGGTGATTCTAGAGCTTCTGCTCGTACCTATGCCCTGAGGGGTCGTGAGGAAGTCGATACCCCCGACGTCGTGACAGATACCTTTTCAATCCTTGACTCTGCTGTGTTTACTCTAATTGACCCTGGTTCCACTTTATCTTATATATGCTCTGAGATCTTAGAAATCAAGGGTTGGGTGCCTAATTTTACTGACGTAGATTGGGTAGTTTCTAATCCGTTGGGTAATTCTATTCTGGTTAATCAAGTCTTCCACGATGTTCCGATCCTGATTAATGGTGTTAGTTTTCCTGGTGATCTGCTTAAGCTGCGTTGTAATGAATTCGGTATGATTTTGGGGATGGACTGGTTGTCCAAACATGAAGCTATTTTGGATTGCAAGGAGAAGAGGTTA
This sequence comes from Cardiospermum halicacabum, assembly GCA_031304145.1. Lineage (NCBI taxonomy): Eukaryota > Viridiplantae > Streptophyta > Magnoliopsida > Sapindales > Sapindaceae > Cardiospermum > Cardiospermum halicacabum. Next base: position 14,829,292 of record JARJHC010000107.1, on the reverse strand, counting down.
TCTCTTAAGTCACCTCATGGGTTAGTCACGGTATTTGGAGATCGACGAAACCCGTTGGATAAGGTAATTTCTTATGCAATCGCTAATAGATTATTGAGACAGGGTTGTGAAGCGTTTCTGGCGCACGTGGTTGAGGTTGTTAAGCCACGTTTTGATGGGATGTTTATCCCAACCGTTTCTGAATTCCTAGATGTTTTTCCTGAAGAATTGCCTGGACTTCCGCCACAGAGAGAGGTGGAGTTCTCTATCGAGCTTATTCCTAGTACGGCGCCTGTATCTATGGCTCCTTATCGGATGGCTCCGGCGGAACTGAAAGAGTTAAAAGTTCAGCTACAAGAACTTCAGGATAAAGGGTATATTCCACTGAGTACTTCACCCTAGGGCGTTCCGATTCTGTTTGTAAAGAAGAAAGATGATTCTTTCCGGTTGTGCATCGATTACCGCCAGTTGAATCAGTTCACGGTAAAGAACAAGTATCCGCTTCCACGAATTGATGATTTATTCGATCAGTTGAGAAAAGCAGGAGTGTTCTCAAAAATTGACCTTCGATCTGGTTATCATCAGCTGAGAATCAAGGATTCTGATATTCCCAAGTCTGCATTTCGGATCAGGTATGGCCACTATAAATTCGTAGTAATGCCATTTGGTTTGACCAATGCACCTGCGGTCTTCATGGATTTGATGAACAGAGTTTTTAAGCCTTATTTAGACCAATTTGTTGTTGTGTTCATTGATGACATTTTGGTCTATTCAAAAAATAAGGAAGATCACGACAAGCATCTGAGGACAGTTTTACAGATACTCCGTGAGAAGCAGTTGTACGCAAAATTGTCTAAATGTGAATTTTGGATGGAGGAAGTAGCTTTTCTGGGGCATGTTATTACGAAAGAAGACATTAAGGTCAAACCAAAAAAGATTGATGCGGTGTTAGCATGGAAACCGCCTAAGAATGTGACCGAAATTCGGAGTTTCCTTGGACTAGCTGGTTATTATCGTCGCTTTGTTAAAGGATTCTCATCGATAGCTGGTCCCCTAACGAAACTCTTACATAAAGGAGTGAAGTTTGAGTGGATAGCTAAATGCCAAGAGAAGTTCGATCTACTGAAAAAGCTACTTACGAAAGCTCCTATTCTGGTTCAACCGGTAGAAGGGTTGGATTACATCATTTATAGTGATGCGTCCCTACATAGGCTTAGTTGTGTACTCATGCAAGACAAGAATGTGATCGCTTATGCGTCGAGACAATTGCGGGCACACGAGAGAAATTATCCAACTCATGATCTCGAGTTAGCCGCAATAGTCTTCGCATTAAAAATATGGAGACATGATCTCTACGGAGCTAATTGTTTCATCTATACCAATCACAAAAGTCTGCAATACTTACCGACTCAGAAAGAGTTGAATCTCAGACAGAGAAGGTGGGTGGAATTCATGAAAGATTATGATCTAAAAATCAACTACCATCCTGGTCAAGCAAATGTGGTAGTGGATGCTCTAAGCCGTAAATCCATGCATACTCTTCATGTTATGATGGCACGGTTAAGTCTAAATGGGGAGGCTGTAGTGGTTGAACTGGTTGTTAGACCGGACTTGACTGATAGAATTTTGGAGGCTCAGAAGTCTGATGAGTTAGTTTTGGAATGGGTTAAGAAGGTTGATCAGGGTAAGACCGTGGAGGTTACCCAAAATCTGAATGGTGGATAGTACTTGGGAGATCGTATATATGTTCCATCCGTCGGGAATTTGAGGTCTGAAATTCTAAATGAAGCTCATAGACAAGTCTATTCCTTACATCCAGGCGCTACTAAAATGTATCACGATCTCAGGGTGGTATATTGGTGACCCGGACTAAAAAGGGATATTGCAAACTATGTTGGGACATGTCTGACTTGTCACCAGGTGAAAGCTGAGCATCAGGTTCCGTCTGGCTTGTTACAGCCAATTTCTATTCCGGAGTGGAAATGGGACCGAGTCACGATGGACTTTGTGGTTGGATTGCCAATGACTCGTGAGAAATTCGATGCTATTTGGGTAATCGTTGATCGATTGACCAAGTCTGCCCATTTTCTGCCTATCCGAGTAGACTACTCTTTGGAGAGACTATCTGAATTGTATTTGAAAGAGATAGTGAGACTACACGGGGTTCCATCATCTATCATCTCTGATAGGGATCCTAGGTTCACCTCACGATTCTGGAAAAAGTTCCAAGAGGCTATGGGAACCAAATTGAATTTCAGTACTGCTTTCCACCCGCAAACTGATGGGCAGTCTGAGAGGACGATCCAGACCCTGGAAGACATGCTCAGATGTTGTGTAATCGAGTTTGGTGGATCCTGGATAAAGTACCTACCTCTAGTGGAGTTCGCGTACAATAATAGTTACCATTCGAGCATTAAAATGGCGTCTTATGAGGCATTGTATGGAAGAAAATGCCGAACTCTGTTATGTTGGACCGAGCTTGGAGAAGCTCGAGTTGTAGGGCCTGAAATTGTTCTAGAAGCTGAAGAGAAGGTTAAGTTAATCCGTGAAAAGCTTAAGGAAGCATCTGATAGGCAGAAGTCGTATGCTGATCTTAAGCGAAAAGAGATTGAATTTTTGGTTGGTGATAAGGTATTTCTGAAAGTGTCACCTTGGAAGAAGGTTCTCCGTTTCGGCAGGAAAGGAAAACTGGCACCGCATTTCATTGGACCATATGAGGTTCTTGAAAGAGTTAGTCCGGTTGCCTATCGACTTGCATTACCACTTGAAATGGAGAGGATCCATAATGTCTTTCACGTATCTATGCTTCGAAGGTATCTTTCTGATCCTTCACACATTTTGAACCGTGAGGATATTCAGATTCGACCGGACCTAACCTATGAAGAAGAGCCTGTTCAAATTTTGGCTAGGGAAGTAAAAGTCTTAAGGAACAAGACTATACCCTTAGTAAAGGTTCTCTGGCGAAACCACGCAGTAGAGGAAGCATCGTGGGAGCCAGAAGATTCGATTCGACGTCAGTATCCATTTCTATTTAACTCAGATAAATTTCGAGGACGAAATTTTCTTAAGTGGGGAGTAGTTGTCACATCCGTCAGACCGGGTGATTTTTTTTTCTGGTGTTTTGACCGTAAATCGTGACCAAAACTGTAGGGTATCAGTGAATTTGAGACATCTGAATTGTCCTAAAAATTTCTTATTTTTTTTTCAAAAAAAAATATCCATTATCAAGTTAGAGTGTTTTCACAAAACAAATGGATTTTTACTTTGAATTTATAAATAAGAAAAAGTTGATTTATTATATTATAAGATAATATGGACTAATTTGAAAAATTACTAGTCATGTGACTAGTTCAATTTACGAGACCTATAAAAACTCTATTTTTCTCTCATTTTCTCTTTTACAAAACCTAGCAGCCATTTAGGTTTTTCAAGTTCTTGTTTTTCGTAGACAAGGTAAGAGACTCTCACCTCTTGTTTCAATTATTTTCATTTTTTTATTATCAAATATTGAATTTATTTATCGTAATTGGTAAAGTTTAGGATTTCAATCTTTAGACAACTTTCGATTGATTTTTCCACACACACCCCGACTCAAAGGTAACCCTCCAATCTACTTTTCCTTTTGATGTAAATGTTCATTCCCATTAATGGCATGTTAGTATATGTTTGATTTAAAAGAAAAAGGAAAATAAAACCTCTCTAATTTGAAATTCGTTTAACATGTCTCAAAGTCACTAGTAACCCTAACCCTGTTAATTTTGGTTCTTAATACTTTGTTTTGGTCCTCGATCCTGTTGTAATTATTTTTGGTGTTGGTTTTTTTTTTGTGACCGTCAGGTGACGGTGTTGGTGCTACTGGAACCGTAGAACGGGACCTGTAGGCTTAGTTGTGGAAATTGCTTTGTTGGTTAGTATTTCAGCTTTATTGTCTTTAATTGGTGATTTTTATGCTTGGGAATTGTTTGAATCAATGCATGGTATGATAATTGTGATAGTCACATGTTTAGCCGAATATGTTTATACGTTTAATATGTCTTAAAAAACTAAATAAGTCATGTGACTTTGCTTTGGACAAATAAATTTGTTTAGAAATCCACACCTAAATGCATGTCTTAAAATAAGAGACTTAGGTATCATGAGATTTTATTTTGTTACTGTTATAATGCTGCTGCTGAATAATCTATTGGTTAGTATAGGCTTGGCTGTGGCCTTAATTATCTATTCTGTTAAATTCTTAATTTTCTAATTAAACGTTAAGCAAGATAAATAAGCCCTATCCGTAGATAAGTTACATGAGACCGGCATGCCGTAGGGAAAAATTAGAAGTACTTCTAGACGCTAACGCGTGCGGGCCTAGTTCTGCCCTTAATTATATTCTGAGGCTTCGGCCATCTCTAGATGCGACAGCATCACCTCTGTTCTGTTCTGGGTCTTTGGACCAATCTGGATCTTCGGATCACCTCTGTTCTATCCCGATTTGCTAACTGATCTAGGATGAGCTGTTTAATCGAAACCATAATTTACATATTCTAAACTCTGATATTTTGTATGTAATATTTTGGATAAATGGACTTTATTTACATTAACTGTTTGAAATTCTGGTTAATTGCTTAAGCTGGTAAAGTTACAGTTTTTGTTAGCTGAAATCAAATTTTATTTATTATCTGAGAATCTGTTTTGATCTGTGCCCTTAAATAAATGGTTAGTTTGTAGGATTGCCAATGAACCACTTAATTAGAAATCTTGGTGTGAGTGTAAATATATTTGGTAATTATTTTTCTTGAATATTGGCTTGATTGCTTTGAGTTATGCTTGTATAGGATCTAAGTCGAAGCTGGGGTCTTATCTAGAGGTCAAATTTAACAACCTTATGAAATGATCTTAGCCACATAGATGTCAAACTTAATTAGTAGAAACTGATAATCCAACTTGGACTTCATAATCGGTTAATGTGCTGATTTTAATTTGGTAAGTGAATTAAGTATAAGTACATTGTATATGGTAGTGTATTGTGTGACTAGGTCATTAAAAACTTGAATTAGTGTGTCATGTGACTAGGTCTTTAAAACTTGAAAAAAGTGTGTCATGTGACTAGGTCATTAAAAACTTGAATAAGTGTGTCATATGACTAGGTCATTAATAACATAAACTAGTGTACCATGTGAGCATGTCTCGGTATTGGTGTAAATAATTCAATTCAAGTATAAGCCTTGGAGTCTATTTGTTATAACTTAATTTACTAAACCCGTATAACTTGATTTAATAAACTCGTATATCAGTTAGTAGTCACAACCTGAGTTAGTGGATCTCCGTAAGTCTGGAACTCTGAAATTTGAAATCCGAGCCCTGTCATGAATTAATTAACTAAGTACACCCATAGGATAATATTGCTACCTGAACCTGAATCTGTTACCTTCTCCGAGTCTAGCTTCGCATTAGATACCTATTTGTTTGTACCCGTTCACGGGTAACCTTTTCTGTCTTAGAATGTTGGGGTCTATTATTTCTGATTTGCTAACCTGTCCCAGTGACTGACGTAGTTTTGCTTTTGTTGTTTTCTTTTACTGTCCTCCCGTTTGGGACGACATACAAAATTTTGTGTTCAGGCTAATCAGGTGGTCAGCAGGAAAATCGTGTGTTGCATAATTCATGGGCATTTGGACTTGCATTTTATTTTTTTTCCTTTGGTTCATTTTGATAATTATGTCTCTCGAATTTTGTAATTGATTTTTATTTGGGTTGTGACTTTGAAATTTAAACGATTTGGTCATGAGTTTGATTTTGAGTTTTATTTTTGGATATTCGAGATGTATTAGTATATTATTATTATTATTATTATTATTATTATTTTTTTTTTTTTTTTGGTAATTGCACTTGATAAGTGACTTAGGTTATCATAGTCATATTACACCTATATCTTATTATTTTGGAACATGTGAATTTTATATGATTTTCCGCACCATGTATTTATTATATATATATATATATATATATATATAAATTGGATATTTGAGACATGTGAGCTTGTTTTGGTTTTCCGCACCCATGCATTTAATTTATTATTTTAATACTATATTTTAAATGAATATTTGAGACATGTGAACTAGTTGCTATTTTACACACCTATGAACTTATTTATTTACAAGTTAATTTTGTATTCAATTATTATTCGTGTCAACCTGAATGTACAGTGCATTTTTTTATTTTCACTTAATCCGCATTTCGAATTTGTCCTCCGCCTCTGTAATGTAGCATCCGGGTCCCTGTGGTCCACTCCAGTCGGTCCGGGGGTTTGGGTGTTACAAGATTGCTATTGAGAAAATGGTGAATCTTCTTCTTGCACCAATTGTTTTTGCCTTTTTGAATTCATCTTCTCTAGTTTCTCTGCAGTTTTAATCAGTCTTCTCTTCTTACTACGATATCTTGTCAGGGAACCTTCGTTAGCTTAGGGAGGTACGTTAACCTCTATCAAAGTTCCTTTTTCTTGGTCATTTAGCATATTATCCTTTTGAATATTGATTTCGTCATCTGCCTTCATTGTTCCCATATTATACTCCACTTCATTTTGCAATTAAAACAGTAATAAAATTTAAGACATGTTACACTTTCTGATTGCAATCAGTTCATCATACTTCGAAGTACATAGTAGTGAATAATGAATTATATTTCATTCATTAGTGAAGTGATGAACATTTGCTATTGTACCTGAGAATGTTCCAATCTTTTGTTTTCATTCCCTTCTACAGATTCGAATTTGTCTCTATGTGGTCTACGACTAGTCTTAGATTCTTATTCATATGATGCTTCATTTTTTGGGCCTCCTTCTCTTCTTTGCCCTCGGCTTTTAACAACTCTTGTAGTCAGTCCTTTAGTAGCAAGATGTGGTAGTTTAAACCTTACCCGACGACTACCTTGTCGCGTTGTTATGCCTTCTAGGTGGCGAGATAACTAGTTCACCTTTTCTTTATTACCTTATAAATCTAAAGGACCATTTTGATTGGTCAAACTAATTGAAGTGACCTCAACCTCCTGCAGTTTGATTTAAAACCAAATTAGAATTTTTATAACTCCATAACTCTAACTTTGCTTAGTTCTTAATTGCATGATGGTACAAGGGTGAACTAATGTTAAATGATATTATAAAATTATATGCAGAATTCAATCACTTTAACTTTTTGAACTTTTTAAGTTTTTGATACTTTGTTACTTTATTACATCTTTATGACTATCTGTATCCTCTTCGATAGCCTATTCGTGACCTGCACATTAATTTCAACTTCATGTCGGAGATCTATTTCCGGACCATCAATAATACTAGCATCTTTGTCTTGAAAAGTCTTATTATGCTCATCATCCAGCAATGTGTCACCTTTATTCTTTTCCTCTACCCCTAAGGCCAATTCAAAGACAATTGTTCTTTTGTCTATCGTGTCCTTCGAGTTGGTAGATATTCCAACTTTTTCTTCAAGCCTGAGGATCCTATTTTCTAGGTCGCTTTTGCATGCCGCACCAATAGTTGTCAATTTCTTAACTATATTCATCATCCTCCACTACATTTCATTTCTCAATCAACGAAACGCTCTCTTCTAGATCAAAGTCCTTCAAGTACCAACTTGAAAATTCCTCTTCTGTCACAATAAGCTCCGCACAACCACTTTTATGTAGGAAAAAAACAGTAACTTCTAGATCAGTTTAATTCACCAACGACCTTAACATTTTAAAATGTCAACTTGGATACATATTTTCAAGTAATCTTCCAAATCAAAGGACCTCTACATCTAACTAATGGATAACATATTTTCCATTTACACGATCAGATGATTTTAAATTTTGCATTACATGTCAAATATAGTAGTTACCAATTACTTACCCCTAAGCAATTCTTGTCGAACTTCCCACTCCGGTCCTAAAATGCCCATCTTACACATTTGGGATACTCGGCTGCATCTCTATCAAGTATCAACACCTTGACCACATCTCGCATATGTTTGAAAGTTTCCATCAACCACCATTAAGGTATGAGTTTAAGAATTATTAGTTAGTTATGTATATGACAAAGAAGAATGGGAAAAATTAGGTCACACAACAGAACATATGTGTATCCCAAACCGCGAATGCCAAGCTAAAGAATTTTATTTGTGCAGCCTTGTCTTCATCATCTAGAAGATCTCTACTCACCACTTTCTTCAGCCCTTTCAGCATTTTGGAGAAGATGTAAGTTCCCCATGGGAACCTTTTCAATTCTCTTACATCATCAACCAAATGCCATATCCTTTTGTCCACACATTTATCACTCGGTTCACCCATAAGAATCCTCTTAACTAAGTAAATGAGCACCTATTTCTTTGCATCCAACCAGTCCAACTTCTGAGTCTCGTCATACAATGTATTTTCAATATCAGTCACTTTGATTGCGCCTTTCTTATTAGGCCACAACCTCATGCACAGAATATCTTCTTTCAGGGGAACCTTTTGTGATGCTAGAAATGACTTCCTCATCTTCCCAAATCTAAGCCCGGTTATGAGAGAAAACTTTTTTCTTCCAAACTTGTACACCTTGCAATCTATGGCAAACCATATCTCATCCTTTACTTGTCCCTCAACCTTAACTTCATTGGCGAGTACCCTTACGATAAGGTTACTAGGAAACTTTGTTAACTTTGATCCTGATAATTCCACCATCTTCACAAACTATCTAAATGGACATTCATTAAGCCATTGTAGTAGGTTATACCTCATGATAGGACCTACAACCTTCTCTACCCCTTTTATAGCTTCTGAACCTCTTACCAACTTTGACCACTTATTAACTTTCTGGTTATCCACATTTCGTGAGCTATCCCACTTTCTGGACATAAATCGCTCATGTAAATATAATATTCCTATTATCCAACAGACCTAGGTCCTTGGTACCAATAACAACTGAATAACAATTCACTTAACTTACTTCTTCGATAATGTGATCTGACAACGTAGTTAATATGTAGACTTCCTATAATTAGTGAGGTAATGAAACATAAATACCTATGTCATAATGACTTCTAATACTGATAAGTCTAGAATTTACCTATGTTTTAGCATACTTTATTAGCTTTAATATAATAAATTTGAGCTTAAAATGTGAGATATTGAATACATTTTTATTAATTCTAGACTACTATTGTTGAGACAGGGACATGGATGAAAAATTGTGGAAAAGGAGCTAAAACATGCAAAATCAGAAGGAAGAATGACCAAATCAGAATTTCATCCAAAGTCAGCAAACTGGCGAAATGATTTTGCTGAGAAACGAATTCGCCTGAAGACATCGCCACAAATTGGAGCAGGCGATGAAGCTGGCGATATAAAGAGGATCTCGCCTTGAAGGTTAAAGCATGCAAGGCGAATTAAGAACTTTTTACCTTCATATGTCGCCATCTTAGCAGAACTAAGGCGGTTCTTAAGGCAATGAAGGAGATATGTCGTCAAGACAAAGGATGATAATAGGCGACATTGGATGGGACGTCGCCTAGAATGTTTTTAATTGGAAAAGTATTTTGGGGAGGAAAAGATTAACTCGCCTAAGCATCAGGCGACAGACTATGGCAATATAGAGAACATTTCGCCTAAGGAGATTGTCAGCTTGGCGATCAGGACAAGCGAGATTTGGAGATGTTGTTTGGTTCAGGCGAAGGAACTGGCGACATAAAATGAAGAAAATGTTACTTCGCCAATTTGTGTTTCTTTGTTGATTTTATTTCAAAATTGCCACTGAGCCAAACTCTATAAATAGAAGTGGGTGTGGGTGTAAAAGGGAGTTTTTATACAGTTTTTAGAAAAACGATTGATTTCACTTTTGACATTCTGATATACTTTGAGAGAAATTCTAGATTCTTCTATACGCTTTATTCAACATCTTCAGAGGCGTTTCTTGAAGAAGTTTTGCACTCTATTTCTGTTGATCATGGAGATTAACTTGAAGATTGTGAAGCAACAACTGTGACAGAGTTTAGCTTCAGTCTTCCTCGGTAAGATTCAGATCTTACACATGTTGATGAAGAATTTGTACTGTAATTGCTTATGCTGAACTATACATGTTAGCTTAAGAGCTCTGTTGACTTGTTGAGTTTTGATGTTGATTATCACTTCAACTGCAATGTTTCTTATTCAATTATAGCCAGATCTACTTGATTTTCATGAGCTGATTGAATTACAAAGATGAGAGTTACGTAATATTGTTAATCTGAGATTTGATTTAGACTAGAGATGGCGATTGGGTTTCAGATCTAAGAACAGAGGATCGTAGTGCTAGAGATAGACATAGATCTGTTTTTCTACAGATTGTGCTTATTAGTTGTATAGATTGTAGTATAGAGATATATGCAACTATATAATTGAGATCTGTTAAATTGAATTAAGAGATCTTTTAACATATCACCGATGATGATCTAGAAGGTAAATCTATGATTTAAGGTGAAACTTGCATGAGAAGTTAATTGATAACAGATTTAGCAAATTAACGTATTCATTGTTAAGATCAATTGCAGAATAGAGTGCTGACTTGAGTTTTAATTGAATGAATGTCATTAGTACCTTTTACTTCACATCAATTCTATGATTCTTATGATTCAATCTGTATATAGGATTCTTTTAACAATTCAGTTTAAATCTTAGTCTCAATCACGCTTCTTAGCTTACAATCATTGTGGAGACGATATCTAAAATACTACATTAGACATTGATAGGAATTCTGATTGATTGCTGTGAAATCTAGTATCAGTCGAGCTTTCATACTCATCGAATTTATCCATCAAATACTGCTCGCCGATATATAGTTTGAAGCCAATTCAAATTTAGCCGATGTTTTTGGCAGAAATTGCTACCTGTGTGAAGGGTGCAAACTTTAAATTAAATACCATGTTTGAAAACTGTAAGTGGTTAACAATTCACTATAAAAGTGAGACATATCTTAATTCGTCTTTTAACTGCTTTGACCTCAGTATTCAATGGTGAATATAACTGCTCCATGTACAATAGATTACATAATTAGTGAAAACACTTTAATTTTAAGGGCATAAAATTTTAACTCAGATTTACTCAAAATTTCAACATAGCTATCATTCAAAACGTGGCATTAATCAGACATCATTTCTCTTAGCTTAACATTAGGATCTACATTACACTTGTTCAATGTATCCAAACCTTATTCCTATTTTCATGACATCAACACAGTTACTATGAATATAAATATTTTTCAGGTATTTCACTTCCAAAGTTCTTTTCTCAAAGTTGTTTATTTGACTTAAACCTGCCCTCTTCATACAATACCAAATTTAGACCTCCACATGGTTTTCACAAATAGCAAATTCTTGATGTTATGTTTGAACACTCAAACATAAACACCCCAACAAATGCATTGTAACAGCATTAACCACTTCATTTAACAAATATAAGGAACAAATAAATTGTAATCTATAATAAAACTCAAACAGAACATCCAATGTCACCTAACATTCGAACACACAAATGTTACCAAGAGATTCCATTCAGAGTAAATCCTCAACAACAACCATCAAAATCAATAGTTTGAAACATAAAATACAACATACCTAATAAAAATTCAAAATCACACCAAAAAAAACATTACCAGAATTAGAGAACGAACAACCAGTACCACTCTGATTCTTATTTAGGTGAAGATTGAGGGTTTAAGAAATGTTGTTACTCCTTGATGGTCATGAAAAAAAGGTAGGGTTATATTACGATTCAATACTAGTTCATGAACTTATTGCTATGGCAATCTAAAATTCATAAAATAGAAACAAACTCACTATGAAAGGAGACGAGTGGCACACAAAAATCGGGATATTTCACAGAATACCTAGATATCGCTCATAGGATAGTCACAATGCATTAATATGTGAATATTTGTATTTTGGAAACTATTGTTGCCGTCTCTAGCTTCTACTTGTGATTCCACAGGCTTTTAGTATTTGGGTCTTACTACCAACCACCACCGTTATCCTTCGAAGCAAACAATTGTAGCCCACTGTGAATTGCGATGTTTATGAGGATTTCAATGTTGTTCGACGACTTGGTTTGCTGTTACTTGCCCTAACCCGACAGTGGTTATCTCCAATATTGAAAACTATTTTTACATCTGTTTAAATATGGGTCCCCCATTGTGTAAATAAAACGAGTCATGGGCTGGATTGAATTCATGGAACTCCAATTGCACATACATCCAAGTGGGCTTACTCAAATATAGTTTTCTCTACAAAATAGTTGTATTTAATTTTTTTATGTATTGGTTCTTAGGGTTTCACACTCTTTGTTTGAGGCAACAAAAAAAATGGTTTTGGGGTTTATTGAGGTCTTTACTAGTATAAGAAATATTTATCCAAGTATTTCCCCGGGCCAAAACAACTATTTCTCTTGGCATACATTGCCAATATAGATAACCAGTTTACATATAAGACAATATGCACAATTTATATTTCATCGGTAAATGCATTAGAAATTTAGCCCAACCACATTACCTAAATTTTATTCTACATTGGTAGGGGTGTTCATACAAATTCACATTGCTTTCAGAATAAAACATAATAATTACAATATACAATTATAAAACACAGCCCAATGCCCTTGCCCTTCATCATTGTCAGTTGATACGTCTGTCAAGGCTTATCCAAGGAATGACAATATTCCTTTATCTGAACAAGGTTTATATCCTCATTATCTGTTTCAGTATTAAATCCAACAAAACTATACACTTTTGGGTTAACATGGAATACCATATTATGACACCTAGGTTTAACAAACTCAGCCACCCAGCTATTCAAATCCAAATCATCACAAATGTCTACCTTAGACTTATTCCAAGGTATATCTAACCGCATATAGTAATCTGCAGGGTCAGGATTCATTATAAAATGAATGCATCTAGCTTGTGTGTATAATCCTAATACAATAGCTACACCAACCATATTAGTTTTTGACTTCCCTAACTCCCACCTTTCACCTTCACTCTCACATGTCAATCTAATTTTCTTATAAACAACTTTAGTCTCCATTTTGCTAGAATGCGGTATGGGGGTCGACAGTACCTGTATAAGAAATTATATTCCAATGCAGCCAATAAGAAAAGAATAGGCTACAATAACTCGCTACAAACTTGCACGATTTACATTTTCGGGACCAAACTAAATAAGAAATTTGTATATAATGTTAGGATGATTATATACCGTAAAGAACACATAAAAATAGTTATATTCAAATATCGTACCGTACCGCGGGGCGCTGTCCCGCACCCATAAATAATAATCTTTATGTTCGGCCCCTACCCAATTATCTCTAACTCCGTCTCTGTATATATATATAAGTGTTGAAACAATTCGAGGGTGTAGAAAAAAATATTATATTAAAAATATGTTTTTTTTAATTATTTAATAAAAATTATAACTGTGATATACAATTTGAAAATTAAAAAAAAATCATGAGAACGATATATTATTTTTACCTAGAAAAAAATTTCACCTAAAACGACTATAATTTATTTATTTTTTTAAGAAAAACCGGTGGCTTTATCGGTTCCGGTTCTGGTCCAGTTCCTGTCCGGTTCTAGTCCGGTTCTAATCAAGGATCTAGAACCGATACAAAAAAAATATAATTTTCGATACCGGTTCTGGTCTGATTCCAAATAATCGGTTTTTTTCGGTTCCACTACTGGTTTCAGTTCGGTTCCTAGTTCTAAAGCGGTTCCCGAAGGATCCATGCACAGCCCTACTCACTACTTCAAGAACATATCTGACGCTGGAAGCCACTTTCTCCTTACCAAAATTTTCTCCTTTTTCCAATTTTGGTGGTTGGCGACACCTCCGGTATCATCAACAGCTAACCCTGGTTTTCCAGAGATTGGAATGTTGAATGGTGAAGGCAGATTCTCTTAGATTTTATTATGGGCCGTTGTACTTTTCTATTTTCAAACATACGCACTTGGGTACTGTAGGGCCCAATAGCCACAAATTGCTTACAATATTGAATTCGGTTTATTTAAATTCTCGTGCTTTTTGTAGAGAGTAAATTATATCTAATTTATTCATAATATAATAATTTATTGTAATTTTAAAAATAAATAAATGATAAATATTATCGACTCTTCATTTCTAATTAATTTAACATGGTTATACTATTATAATAATTAAGATAGTTAATTATAATATTATTTACTTTGCTTTATATTATGATGTTTGCAGTTTATTATTTTTTTTATGAAAATTACTTCAAATAGAACTTATTTTATGATAATCAACTTCTTACATGAATTTAATATAATGTATTAAACGTTAAAAATATATTTTTTATTTCATTTAATCAACACTAAATAAGTTTACTATTTATCGCCGAGTGAGATCAGAGCAAGATCCGTGTACTCCCCAAATAGCTGAGTACTCGCTACTCTATATGATGCCAAACGATCATTGAGTAGCGAGTTCTTCAACATTGCATTTTCTTGTATTTGACCTGCATTTCACCACTGAATACCATCTCAATTGAAATAGGAAGAGATGAAGTCGCTCCAGCATCATCAAAATGGAAATGATATGAGGATGAGAATGTTAATTGTATAAATAGTTATAGAAGAAAGGTTAAGAGTTTTTGGAATTTCTTTGAAATATCTTTCTTTATAATAAAGTTATTATCTTTCCGTGAATTTAGCAATTTACTCAACCGCGTTAAATATTTTGTTTGTTTTTGTCTCATTGTTTATGTTGAATCAAACTTTAAATTAACAAAATCAAAGTAATAAGTTTCCTATCTTAGAGATTAATCTACTATTCTTAGAGCTTAATTTAAGCTGATTCATGGATGTAAAGTCATATTGTAGCATATTCTCTAAATGATTGATTCTGAACCTTTAACATTCAATATTTACTATATATATATATAATTATACCTAACTAATAATAAATATGAGTGGAAATTGAATCATTATAATATAACTCAACATAATAAATATTAATTGGTCTTGATATTGTGTATAAACTTATGGATTATTTATTTAATACATGATTAAGGTTAGCTACAAACTTTAGATTCTTCTAAATTTGATACAAATTTAAATTTTAGAGATTATATTATATTGTGTTTGTTTAAAATGTTTTGCAAATTGAATTAGATTAAATTTTAAATTATTGACATACTTATTATTATTATAATACAAAGAAAAATTTTATTTCTTTAATATTGATTTATTTATAAATTATACTATAATATTGATTCAATTCATATAACATATTGTCATATTAATTGTTATATATACTTGTTTATGGTTAGAATTGTAATTTTGAACTTGTCAATCTATGATATTTAGAATGGGTGATTAATGATATTGTCACCCTAAAAATTAATAAATAAAAAACTACTACTAAATATTGTATTGTAAGTTATAATTTTATGAATTATGGTATAAAATTAATTTTTTTTCTTGTTAGATTATTTAATAAATTAATTAATTTTATTTTAAAATTTAAAATATGCAGTATAAAGTTTGATGTGAAAAAAAAATCAGTATGAAATGAAAACAGTATGAGAGAAGTTAAAAAATAAAATCATTATTGAGAAAGAATGATTAATTGGGAGAGAATTGTATTAATTAGAGAGAGAGAAATGTTTTATTGTAATTATGATGAGAGTGATATATTATCTACATGCAAGAGAGAGAACATATTAGATGAAAATAAATGTTAAGGGTATTGTTTACCAAATAAAATATAAAACTTTACATTCTGGGCAACAATTTTCTCGATGTTTAATAGCTCCCTTAAATTAGTAAGTTACCAAATTAAATAATAAATTATTTGTATAATTAATGATAATCTGTATATATATTATAAAGCGGAACTCTTTAGCGGGCCCACCAAGATGATGTGGCACACTAAGAGTTCAGCTGTGTTGAAAATAGCCGAAAATGGAGATTTTTGAGTTGGAATCATATTGTGGAAATCAAAATGCTACAAGTGTCATTCAAATTTTTTCAATTTATTTGGAATATGTAATGGTTCAATTTTCAAGACAATAAATTAAAATAATCCATTAAATGATTTATAATAAATTCCTTAATGCTTGGTAATAAATTTCCTAAATAAATTTCGGACCATCTATTTTCCTCCCATCCTTCGGTTTTGTTTTTTACTTATTATATATACATGTTTTCTTTACTTTCATTTCAGTTGAAACTCGAATCCGATCTCCAAATTTCATTTCAGTTGATAATTTGTAAATTTACTTTTTATTCTTATATCATCTATTAACGTTACTATTATTGATTCTCAATTCATTTGTCTTTTTTTCAGGGTTGATCAAATTTGTCGATCATCATATTTATTAGGTTTGTTTTTAATTTTTTTTTTATTATTATATTCAATTTTTTTCATATGTTTTTTTTAACACGAATCAAATAAATCTTATAAATTATTTTTCTTTATTTTCTATATTTCATTTTTTCATATGAATTCTAATGGTATGTACCCATCGTTTCACTAAAAATAAAAATCAATGTATTGGTAAGGTTCTATTTATTCATTTTTGTCCATATTTATTTTGGTTTTTTATTTTTTTATGTTCATTCTGAATTTTATTAAGTGTTTCTTTTTAAGTAATTTTCTTTACTCGTTTTTTTTTTTCATGTGTTATTTGATAAAATATTGTTAGTTATTTATTGTATTTTTTACATATAAAAAAAATTATATTAGAGTACTATTTGTATACTTTTTTAATTCTATTTTTTCTAAGGACAAGAGAATATAATTATTGGATGAATGAACTTGTAACTCACCATCTTTCCAATCAAAATGAACATTGTTTGCTAATTGAAAGTAGATACGTTAAAGATATTTTTTTCTTCTTTATTTTTATTATTTTAATTTTTTTTTAAGATTTGATAAATTATGCCTCAATAATTTTTTTAATTATTAATTATAATGGTATATATATCAATATTTGATTTATGAAAACTTTTATATATATATATATATATATATATTTATCTGAGATTTGACGTGGAGTATATTTTTATTTATGCAAGAGTCCAATATCAATATTTTAGATTTTATTTTTAAAATGGTCTATGCAATTTCTATTTTTGTGATAACTACGTATTTACTATTTTAATGTAACGTTTTGTTTTTTTATTTTTAAACTTTTTTAGTGCTATGAATTAATTTTATAGTTTTCACGAGAATTCATTTACCATTGATTTAACAACTTTCAAATTTATCAACTTTCCAATTTTACAACTTTCTATACCTATTATAATTTAGTACAATTTATTTTTCAATTTACTCAACCAAATCTATAGTTACGATTGAGTGGTATCCTTACATTATGGTTAAGATAATATCAACACTAATTTAATCATTTCAACTATCATCACTCTCTATTTATTCCAAAAATTTGTTATTGTAATTTATAACTAAATTAATTGGATTCAATTATCTCAAATAGAAAATATATTTCACTTGTATAGTTTTAATAATGGTTCATCATTAATTTATTTTTAGACAAAAAAAAAAAAAACTGAGAGATTCACGAAATAGAGTTTATCATATTTTAAGATAGATCTTAATTTGAGAAATATAAAAGATACTATTTAAATATTTACATTTTACCTTTATCAAATATAGTTATTAGGGTTGAGATTAATTAATAATATATATTATTGTTAAGATAACAAAATTTTAGATAAATGTAAAAAAAAAAAAATAGTTAAATAACCTAATCATCTCATTCTATTCTTAGTCACAACAATCCAAGTTGAAAGAGTGGATTACACAGCAATATATCATTTTAATTTTATTTTATTTTAGTACTTTGTCACTTTTGATTGTATTTTAATATGGTATCACTTTCCACATTTTCATAATTATATAAATATATTTTTATAAATAAATTGTTAACAAATAAATAATTTTAACAAAATGTGATGTTTTTTAAAATCAAAATTAAATAATTTTTAAATAAATTTAAAGTTATTTATTTTGAAACTTTTAAATTAAACTTCACTGGTACATTTAACTAATTAAATGTTAAGAAAAATCAAATTCTGATCAAATTGTTAATATGTAAATTAAAATATATATATATAATATATTGGTATGATTTTATGTATTTTTCATAACTTTAATAATATATGCGTATACATATTCATTCAATTATTATTGTATTTTATAAGTTTATAGTTATTTATCCCCTCAATTATCTTAAAATTATATTTTATGATGATAAATATTTTAACAAGTTAATATTTCTACTTTTTAATTTATTATTTATTAAAATACTAATTGATTATATACATATAATTGATAAAAAAAAATTCAATTATCCTTTCACCTTTCTTAATTTATTATAATTGAAATCATCAAATAACTTTTATATATATATATATATATTTGTATTATAGTTTACAATTATAAAATATTTTATCTCAAAAATTTAATTTATAGTTGCAGAATAATTTTATCAAAATTTGTGAATTCAATAAAATTTCATTTAATAGAATAATTACAGTTTATAAAAATTAATATAATAAAGACAAATAATATTTAATTTTTAAAAAATATACTTATATATTTAAAATTGAATTTCATAATACATTTTACTCTACATTTTTTTAACTTTTTTATGTAATTAGAAATTATTATTTAATAGAAATATAAAAAGTAAAAAGTTATAAAAATTGTTTGATTTATTTATTTTTATATTTTAATTTACAAAATAATATACTAATATTATATATATATATATTTGAATATTTAAAGATAATAATAATATTTTAAATAAATATACATATAAAATAATTTTATACCGCGCAAAGCACAGATATTATCACTAGTTTATATATGTTGTTCCTCAATAATTAATTTAACATTTATTTAAACAATTATACTTTGAAAGAAATGAAACGCTACAATAATAAAATAATGCATTGGTATTATCCAATAAAAAATACATTAGTAACAAATAAAATTTTTTAAAAAAAAAGTAATTTACAATTGCTAATATTTATATAGGGGTTGTTATTTCCCACATTCAAATTTAAACATATAACTTTTTTTTTTTCGGATTATAACCTTTTAATTTATTTGTGCATAATTGTAAAATTTATACATAAATTAAAATATTTTATTTAACAAATACATTTATATCCTTTATTTATTTTTAATAAAAAATTATATAATATCTTTCCTTATACATCTAGATTTTGAAAAATAATAAAATTTCAATTTCCTAATTCCAAAAGAATTCTTTTTTCCTTACCTAACATACAATTTTTTTTTCTATTTAATAGTCTGGATTATTCTCTCTTCCCATCTTTTACAGCAACATCACCACCTGTACTTCCCCACAGCACCAAAGCAGTGGCGGAGCCAGCATAATCTTTAAAGGAGGGCTGGTGACCGATAACTAGTAAACATGCAAATCTATATATAAAAAATAGTTATTTATATATATGTAAAAATACAACTAGTTTTTAGGCGGTAATAAATTTCTACGAGTATTCATATTCTGAAAACGAGTTAAAATAGCTTCATTCTCAATTTTTAGATATACGTCTTTCTCGATACAACAAATCATACAATCATTAAGTAACTCATCTCCCATCTTGTTTCGCAAATCCGTCTTAATGTTCTTCATCGCTGAAAATGCTCTTTCAACACTAGCCGTTGCAACCGGTAAAAGTAAAGCTAACTCGACAAGTCGAAATACCAAACGAAATACTCGATGAAGAGCAAACTTAACCATCTTTCTTGCAATAGCACCAACATCATCAAGATGACGAAAATTCTCATTTCGTTTCATTTCAACAATATATATTTTGAGTTGCTCTTTAAGCTCTATTCTATCAGCAGAAGAAAAATCCAACGGATATAACTCAGCAAGTCGAAGTAGCTTTGATCCATCAACATTAGAAAATGAGTTTTTGGGATCTAGACAAGATATGCACAGTAATAACTCGCTATTTGCCTCCGTGAAGCGATTGTCCATCTCTGAAGCAATACGATCAATAACCTAACATATTAAAAAAATATATTTAATGCTTATCATTCTACACCAAAAATATAAATAGTAATTTAATTCAAAATTAATTTAAATAATTTGAACCTGACAAAAAACTCCAACATGAAAGTAGTGGTAGAATATACATTGCTTGTAGCGAACACGAGTAGGCATATTAGCTTCCATGTTAGGGATAAAAATACCATGTTTGGAACAAAAATAATTAACTTCTTCAAGTAATTGCTCCCAACCATTATCCCTCAATTGTTGTAACATCAATTTTGTTGTATGAATTAAACCAACGGCAACTACAATGTCTTGATCTTTCTTTTGGAGAAGAGATGATAAGCTAGAAGTCATCGCTAAAATACTCTTCATTAAATGAGCAATGAACACAAATTCATAGGTATCCATTTTTTCAATCAAACCATCCACAACTCCACGAAGTTTTTTATCCGTCCCATCTTCACATATATTTTGTAGCACTTCAAACACAGCATCTCACATATCTATCAGTCGCACAATGGTTCTAAAGTGGGAACCCCAACAAGTAGTACCTGGTCGAGCTAAACTTGTTTCTTGATTCATTCCAGTTCTAGTTGAAATTTCATTTCTTTGAATACGTTTACATACTTGATCATTTTGTTTTTGTCGAAGAGCATCTCGTCTTTTGCAAGAAGCACCAACGTGGTTCACAATCATGGAAACATAATCAAAGAATTGACTCACATTTTGGAGTTCCTCTGCAACACCCACAATAACTAATTGTAGTTGGTGAGCAAAACAATGAATATACCAAGCGCATGGATTCTCATTCAAAATGTGTGTCTTCAATCCATTAAGCTCTCCTCGCATGTTTTATACCCTATCATATCCTTGCCCTCTAACTTTCGACATTGATAATTGATATTGTGTCAAAAAGCTATCAACTGCATTTTTCAAGGTATGAGAAGAAGTGTCGCTAACATGAACAACTCCAATAAATCGCTCCTCCACTTCTCCATGTTTGTTTACATACCTTAAAACAAAAGCCATTTACTCCTTCACTGAACTATCTCGAGCCTCATGTATCAATATTGAAAAAAACAATCTCCAATATCATTTATAATGGCTAATCTTGTTTCTTCTGCACACGCATTGACAAGATCACGTTGAATGTCGGGGGAAGTGAGCGGATTGTTTTTCGGAGTATTTTTTAAAATTTCCTTTCCAACACTTGGACAATGCTCACCATACCATTCGAGAGTTTCCAAGAAATTACCCCTATATAGTGAACCCTCAGACTCATCATGTCCACGGAAAGGCTGTCCATTTTGAAGAAGCAACTGAACAATATCCAAACTCACTGTAAGTCGAATGCGATAGGAATCATCTATTTTACTTATTGCATTAAAAAGGCTATGTGAAATACTTTGTCTTTGGTCCTTATAAGCAAAATATTGTGTTTGAGCATCATTGTGAGAACTCCCAACCTCGCCTACATGCTCTCGAAATTTTTCCAATGCATTCTTCCAATTACAAAATCTTTTTTTTTTGTATTTGTATACACTTCATCTCCATATTTTGTTCCTTTATCTCCTTTAAAAAGATAACAGTAAAAGCAAAACACAACATCTTTGGACATACTATACTCCAACCATGGAAAATCATTATACCAATGTGGTTGAAATTTTCTATTTGTTTTTCTAAATTGGGTTGTCGGAAAATCATGTGCTCGTGGTTGACAAGGACCATGAAGAACATATTTTCTTCTAATTTCATCTCTAATATGAGGATCATACTCATGTATAGGCTTCCGTAGAGCAGGATCAACAATAATCTCATCATCAACTAACTCTACCCGTGCTCGCTTTTCACTTGTATCACCAAAATTTTTTCTAGCACTCACTTCTACATCCTTAGAATTTCTAATTTTTGAAAAATACTTTTCCATCTTCACTCCTAATTTAATAGAAAATTCAATTATAAACATTTAATTGAAAAAAAATAATAACACTTAATTCACAAATCAAGTTAATCAAATTCTAATTTAAAAAAAAGAACCCTAAAAATAACATTTTTAAAAAATACAATCATAAACATTAAAAGAAGAAAACAAACCGTATAAGAGACGAAAACAATCAATGACACTTCTCGATAATTCAAAACTCCGGTGTGTTCGTTGTGATTATGATTATGATGTATACGTCAACCCTAAAAATTAATAAAAGTAATTAATCAAAATTGAAAAACCCTAAAATAAAATTTTAAATAAATACAATCATAAAAATTAAAACAAGAAAACAAACCTTGAAAGAGACGGAAACAATTAATGATAAAAGACGAAATTCTTCTTCAATGTGTATTCCAATGTGTGTTAATATATGTGTTCTCGATACTTGTATTGTACTCTTATTTATAGTGTCATTCAACTTAAAACTAACAAAATTAAAATAAATTTAATTCATATTAGGAAATTTTGGCGAGCCAGCCGTGCGCTGAAGCCCATGCTAGCCCTGGGCTGGCTCCGCCACTGTACCAAAGTCACAACCATTATCCTACTCCCCCTATTTGTCCCTTTACACCACACACTATTTTTTGTACGTGAATCATCCTCTCTTACCATCTTTTACAACAACAGAACACCACTTGTACCTCTCCAGACCTTTTGTAGCACCAAAGCCGCGACCATTATCCTTCTCTCCCTAATCGTTTCTGCATCCTTATTCATTCTCATCCGTGGTCTCAGATTTCGCATCTTAGCCTAATTAGGTAAAATCATCTAATCACCTGTCATTACTTTATTTAAAAAAAATAAAATTAATATTTTTAAAATTGAGGTAATTTCAATTGAGCTACCCATCACCACCAAGCTTGGGATTATTCTGGTGTGTTGTTTTACGTCATCTCATTTGTTCATTATGTTCTTTATACTAGTGTTCTATTGGGTACACTAGTTTTACGACCCTATATTTTCTTTTGATAATACTGACAATGATTATGAGTTTTAGTTCTGTTACATACAATAATATTTGCTAAAATTATGTGTGTATTTAACTCTAAAATACACATGAACAATAAGAATGTGGGACCATGATAATTAAAAGAATGTCTCTTTGAAATATCCGTTAGACAGTTATTGTATTAATCTTTATTGTTATTAATTTTAAATGTATTTCTTTATTTATTTATTTTTAACAAATGAAATCTTCTTGTCCAGGTTGTGTTATTGATCTTGGTTGATTCGAATAGAGGGTGTCAACACAACTGAGCCAATGGAATTTGAAAATGTTTGTAACTCATTTATTATCAATTTATTTAGTAATCGTTATTTATTATTTTTTAATCATTTTTTATTTGATTGAAACCTTGAATTGGTAGTATATTACTATACATTTACTTTAGGATTTTGTATTTAATTATTTGTCATATGTAATATAATTATTATTAAAAATTTGAAAATATCACCATTGTTGTAATTTTTCATGCTTTTGTTTGTGTTTGTTATATGAATTGCAGGATGACTATTTTGAAGAATTAAATAGCTATTTAATTAATTGTGGTGCTGCATTTACCATTGACACAATATTTTAAAGCAAAAATGATTTAATAGAATGGTGTAGGAACGAAGCTCGAAAGGCACATATTTATTTAATTATTGTGAGATCATTACCGGCAAATGGTTATGGAAAATGTCAAGTATGGTTGGCTTGTGAAAGAAGCGGCAATTACGTTAATAAAAAGAAGAATAAAGTCGAAATAAAATCACGGAAATTCACAGGAACAAAGAAGTGTAAATGTGCATTTGAATTAAAAGGGAGTGAAATTTCAGGTGGAAAATGGACGCTTGAGGTGGTCAATGGTAACCACAATCATCCGCTTAGGATATATCATATTGGTCACTCGGTAGTTGGGCGATTGGGCGAACCTGAGATAAGAGTAACAAAAGAATTTACAGAAAGTCATGTGAAGCCTAAGTCAATTCTTGATCAATTGAAGAAAAGATACCTTCATTATGAAGTTAATTACAGAACATGGGTACACACAATGGCATAGACCACTACCAAATACTAATGTTGTAAGTGACATTATATTTGTTCATCCTAAATGCATTGATATGGTAAAGCCATTCCCTTATGTTTTGATAATGGACTGCACATATAAGACCAATAGATACAGAATGTCATTGCTTAAAGTTGTAGGAGTGACATCTGTAACAAAAAACTTCTCCATTGCCTTTGGTTTTCTGAATGATGAGAAGGAACATAGTTATATTTTGGCACTTCAATGCGTGAGAGATATATTCCCTGGTGACTTGCTACCTACTGTTATTATTACATATAGAGATCTTGCTTTGATGAATGTTGTTAGTCACGTTTTCCCTAAAGTAAAACGTTTATTATGTAGACGTCATATTGCAAAAAATATGGAGAAGCATGCCACTCAGCCGTCGAAAGACAAAGATATAGGGAAATTATTTTCATCAGGAAAGTGGTCTAGTCTTGTTAAATCTACCACAGAAATAGAATTTGATAAAAAAAATGGCAACAATTGGTAAATTCCTGGAGTTGGCTACTTGGATTGATTAACTATATTCAGAAAGATTGGTTAATTCCATATAAAGATAGGTTTGTTGTTGCATGGACTGATCATATCTTACACCTAGGTGTAACAATAACCAATAAGTATGGTAATCTAGCAATGAAAAATCTTTACATAATAATTTTTGGAGTTTTGTATTTATATTAATAATCATAATATGTTTGTAAATAATGACAGGGCTGAGAGTGCACATTCTGTAACAAAAGACATGTTAGGAACATCGACTTTAAGTTTGGATTCTATTTTTCCAAGATTACACTCTATGGTAGAGGTACAACTAGGAGAGATCATTGTTGAGATGGAAAAGACAAGAACAAGAGTTCTCCATGTGGCTACTAATCAACGAGTTCTAAGAACACTGGGAGGATATGTTCCTAATTTAGTAATTCGCCTAATCGATGAAGATTTGTTAACAACTTCTAAGATAGAGATTGATGGTTCAAAATGTAGTTGTTACCTTAGGAAGACTCATGGGTTACCTTGTGCTCACGAGCTAGCTACACTTATGCATGACGATGGATTTGTCCAACTTGATAGTGTGTATAATTTTTGGAAAATACTATATTTAGAACTAGACAAAGATACTAACTTGGATCAAAATGATGATGTTAGCTAATAAATTCATGTGCACAAATAATGATGGATACTCCACATGATCAAAGGAGGAGGTATGTAGAGCAGCTTATTAGAATGATTCATCCACAACAAACCAATTTAAATGAACCTTCTATACGATGTACTAAAGGACGACCGAAAAATAATTCTACAAAGACAGATCCATCAGGGTATGAGTACATCGAGCAAAAATACTCAAAAAAATGTAAGTCTTCTAATATGATGTCCACTAATTTAGGTGATTCTTCTGAATCACAAAAGTTATGTGACTCATCAACATCTACTAATACCACAACTGAGGAAGAGTTTTCAATCCACAATGATGTTCCTACATTTTTTCTACCATTCGTTGAGAGGTTTCATAATATATTAGGAGACAGTAATTATGGTTTTAGAGCAATTGCAATTCACGTGTATAATGATCAAGAAAAATGGCTGCAAGTTCGAGAAGACTTATACTCGGAACTCCATAATAATTATGGCATGTATCAACAGTGTGTAGGAAATTTTGTAGAAGATATTTCCAAATCATTGGCATGGTGGTCTGGTCCTACACCAGATAGTAGTTATTGGATGAATGCATTGAATATTGGTATTTGATCTCAAATACATATAATGCTATTTATATGTCTATCAATGGAGTAAATAGTGTGACTTTTCTTCCCTTAATTTTTCCTGATGGTGTTTCTCGTCCATCTCGCGAGATTGTCACTTGCCTCAAAAGAGAGTTTGATCACTTAATTGCATTATGTATTAATTTATTTCTTTTATTTATTATTATGTATACTCCATTATCAAAATTTTTTATAATTTTATTAAACTTCTAATATGTTTATATTTTTAGCTACATTTATATGGCAATTTTTTACTTCCATCTTTATTTCCTGGATGACATTGATTTTGTACCGGAGTTACAGCTGGCTTGGATGTAATTTATCGAAAAAGATTTAAGTCATGGCTCACAAACATAAAATAAGTTTAATGTATGTATAATTTTAGTTTTATATTATTTTAGCTTTATATTAGAGATCATATTGATACTGAGTTTGATATTTGCTATATTTATTAATTAATAAAAAATTTCAATTTTTTGTTTTCATAAATCTACTGTTGATGAATTCACTAAGACCGCTAAAAAAATCGGATTCATCATTGGAACTACCGTTGTTGTTACCGTTGAAGCAGATGCAAGCGATTGCATGCGCATTTCACATTAGATTGCTTCTCGTTGCGTTCTTCAATGAAATTCTGGACCGTCTTCACTAAACAAATCGAGCTCGGCTCAAAATCTGTTACATCTTTTCTGTTGTGATGCGGTGGGGACCAACGGTAACGGTGGTAACTGGTTACTGTTTATCGGCCAATGCAATTTTCAGAACGCTACGAAATTGCTTGTCGAATAGCCTCTTGAGTCGGAATTTCAACATCGGTTTAGTTAACTCCGATCTGATTACCGAATCATGAGAATCGATGTCGATCAATTGGATCTTGATCGGAGGCATCAAGAAACCAAGTAAAATAACAAGTGATTTGGACTTGCTCTTAAAGTACTAGTAGCTTACCAAAAGCTTGAAAGACCCATCCATTTTCACCAAAAATTGTGAAAACAAAATCACAGTCACACTCTTCTTCCTAATCTTGTAATATCTACACTAAAAATTTCCTCTCAAATTTACACAAAATCAGAGTCGCATCCACTTTATCGCCCACCTCTACCTCTATCCTCTGTCACAGAAACCATATCAACAACAAACTCATTGATTTTTGTGAAAATTCTAAAAAATGGGCCTTTTAAAGTTCAAAATACAATTATAAGTCTGTTTTGAAAAACATACAAAAATATGCTTTTAAAAGTTTAGTTTTCACTCCATAATCCAAGTTTCCCAAAATACCCCTGAATTTTTACAATTCACAGATTCTGTTAATTACGCTCACAGTCTGTGAATTACAGTCACAGTCTGTGAATGGCCTATGGAGTGAAAATCAAACTTTAGTTTTACAAAATTTTTAAAAGTGATCTATAATTGTATAGTAAACTTTTTATGGTCTAGTAATATTAATGATAGATTTAGTAATTTGTACGTAGGAAATAGCAATCATGTGTGTGTATATATATATTCAATATTTCAAATTTGAATATAAATTTTTATATTAACAAAAATTATATAAATTTAAAAAAAAAAACAGTTAACTATATTGCTTTCATTCACCATGGTAGGAAGATTTTGCATATCCAGTTTTTTGTTTTTCAATAATTTTTTTTCCTAGTATGAAAAACCCCTGTGATGAAAAAAAAAGTTATTAGACCATAGAATAAAATAAAAGGAAATGAAATTTATTAAGACTTTAATGCTCATAGATTAAAAAAATGAATTTGGTCTAATTAGTATGGAACAAAAAAATAATATTATATTAACAAAATAAAACATTAAAAAATATTTACGATTTATTGTTATTTTAGGGGATAATGTAATTGTGGATACCTATAGTTGTGCAAAATTTTCACTTAGATACTTCAACTTTACGAGGTTTCATATAGGTACTCCAACTTGCAAATTAGATCATTATATAGGTACTCCAACTTTGTGAGGTTTCATATAGGTACTCCAACTTGAAAATTAAATCTTATATAGATACTTCAACTTTACGATGTTTCATATAGATACTGCTCACAGACTGAGTCACGTCAGCGAATGATCTAAATGACCTGTAATTTCCAAGTTGGAGTATCTATATGAAACCACGCAAAGTTGAAGTACCTAATTGAAAATTTTGTATAACTATAGGTACCCACAATTATATTATCCCTTATTTTAATTGACAATAATGATTACCATTTCATTTAATTTTTCTAAATTATTGATTTCTTTCTTCTTTTTTCATATTCTTTAACGTTTATTTACATTACAAAACAAAAATAAATAATAAAAAATTAAATACTATTTGAAAATTTTATTGACTATAGAAAATTTATGGAAAATTCAAACTCCATGAAATGTTATTAAAATCTTTTAAAGAAAAAAAATAATAAATCTTATCACTTGTCATCTACATTTAAAAAATATTAGAAAATCATATTATAATCCTAAAATGATAATTTGAAACTAAAACTTTTGAATATAAATAAAAGTATTATGTAATTGAATGGTTTAAGAGGTGGATTCCACCAACCCTTATACTTGTCACAATGCATGTGTTAGATAACTAGAAAAGTGACAAGTACCCTCACATTTTTCCTATAAATAGAAGAAGAAGGCAATGAGAAAAACTTGCCAATTCACTTCATATCTTCCTCCTCTCTTTCTATCTCTAGTATTATGTAAGTCATTTCTTGTGTTGGTTCTAGTATTCTGGGTGTTGATTCTGGTTTGGTTTTGTAACACGTTATCAGCACGAGTATGCTCTCTGGTTGCCGCCCAGACGGATCCTCCAGATCAGAAAGTGATGGTAACGATGTTTTGGTTATACTGAGATGCTGCCGGAATTATATTAAAAAAAATTGAGATGTTGGTCTGGAACCATAAAAAGATGAAAATGGAAAATATGCTGGAACCATGAAAAGAGGGAAATGGAAATTTGGTAGAAAAGAGAAAAGGAAAGAATTGGTATAAAAGAGGAAATAAAAAAAAATGAAAAAAATGGATGAAAAGAGGAATAATTATTTGAAAAAAGAGGATGATATATTTATTTAATTGGAAATATTTATTGATTAATTGTTTGGTGTTTGAAAAAAAAGGGAATTGTTCATCTTGAGATATGAAAAATATGTATATTAATTGAGATGAAAATGAAATTGATTTCATCAAGTGAGTTGGTCTTAGATTATTGAGTTAATTTGGAAATTGGTTGAGAAATAGAATTCATATATTGGGTATATGGAAATAATGAATGATGATAAAAATTCCATTGAAAGAAATTATTTTTGAAAGAAATTACTTTTGAGATGAAAATTTCTGAGGTTTAAATTATTATTTGGAGAAACAAAAATGACAAAAGAAGAGGACATCTATTGTATTTAAATTTTGTCATATGAAATCTATTGACCAAGTAGATGGTTAAATTTATTTATCCAGGAAAAAATAAATAATTGAATACGATGAAGGTTGATTATGTGAAAAGTTTAAAATATATATGGAAAATTATTGAAATATTGATGTGGAATTTTGAAAAGAAAAGAGGAATTATTCAATTTGGTTGATTGAATTGAATTGATTTGGACCATATAGAAATTATATTTGATTATTTTGGGAGTTGAAATATTTACCAAGAAGATATCATTATTCCAGAAAATCTTGTGTGAAGTTTGGCGCTGCCAACCCAAGATAGAAAATTGGTCCAGATATATATGTATATATTTTTGTTGCATCATTAATCTTTATTTAGAGCATACGCAATGCATTTTAATTTAATTGTCAATTTATTTAGTTGTGTTGATTATTTTAGTTATTGGTATGGACACTTGAGAAGTGTCGGAAATTGGAATATTGAAAAGGCTCTGGATCTATCTGGGAAAAATTATATTGATATAAATGGATGAGTATGAAAATGGCAATAATGAGATTACTCTCCAACCCAGATCATAATCCTGATTATTTGAAAGGGAAAAAGGATCCAATTAAGAAATGAGCCTAGAAAAATCTCAGCAATGAATATTTGAAATAAATATAGTTTATTGAGATGGAATCTCAGAGATTAAATTATGAAAATCATGAGGAAATTATATGAGAAATCCATGATGGGATATAATTGCATGGATATATTTTTTTGACTTAGTATATTGATTGATTAAAGTCAGAAAAATTGGAAAATTCTGATATGTGGCTTTGTTTATTTGGATAGGATATGGAAATTCCAGGAAATATGTCAGAAATATGTTTGATTGATAGTGCTACAACCCATTCTATCCTCCGAGATAAAAAATATTTCCTGAACATATCTGAATATAAGGCTCGAGTAAATACCATATCTGGTTCTGCTGATTTAATTGAGGGATATGGAAAAGCTATAATGCTGTTAGAAAAGGGAACGAAAATATGTATCCATAATGCTTTATATTCGAGCAATTCGAAACGAAATTTGTTGAGTTTTAAAGATATCAGGAAAAATGGATACCATATTGAGACAGTGAATGAACAAAATATGGAGTATTTGTATATCACATCTATTGTTTTTGGACAGAAAATTGTTCTGGAAAAACTCCATACATTATCATCTGGTTTATATTTTACGAAAATATCTCCAATAGAAGCCTACGCTGTAATGAATAAGAAAATAACTGACCCTAAAGTTTTTCAATTATGGCATGATAGACTTGGCCATCCTGGGTCCACAATGATGCGTAGAATTGTTAAGAATTCTAATGGACATACATTAAGTGATTTAAAAATATTGATATCAAAAATAATTTTTGTACTGCTTGTACTCAGGGGAAATTGATAGTTAGACCATCCCCCTTAAAAGTAAATATTGAATGTCCATCGTTTTAGAAAGAATTCAAGGGGATATTTGTGGACCAATTCATCCACCAAGTGGGCCATTTAAGTACTTTACGGTGTTGATTGACGCATCTGCGAGATGGTCACATGTATCTTTATTATCAACACGGAATGTGGCGTTTGCTAAGTTGCTTGCCCAGATAATAAGATTGAGGGCACAATTTCCAGATTATCAGATTAAAAATATTCGTTTGGATAATGCTGGTGAATTTGCATCAAGGGCGTTTAATGATTATTGCATGTCAATTGGTATAAATGTTGAACATTCAGTACCCCACGTTCATACCCAGAATGGATTAGCGGAATCTTTTATTAAAAGGCTTCAAATGATTGCCCGAACGTTGTTGTTACAAACTCAATTACCGATTTCCGCTTGGGTCATGCAATATTACATGCAGCCACACTGATACGTCTGAGACCCACTGCATATCATGAATATTCTCCGTTACAGTTGGTAACTGAAAATAAACCAGATATATCTCATTTGAAAACTTTTGGTTGTGCTATATATGTTCCCATAGCACCCCCTCAGAGAACCAAAATGGGACCACAACGTCGTTTGGGAATTTATGTTGGATATAATTCACCATCTATAATTAGATATCTGGAACCCATGACGGGTGATGTGTTCACTGCAAGATTTGCAGATTGCCATTTTAATGAAGAATTATTCCCACGACTTGGAAAGGATGGACCTTCTAATGCTGGTAAAAATGAACTCGTTTGGAAAAGTGAAAGGATGCATTATTTAGATCCACGTACTGGTCAAAGTGAAAATGAAGTACGTAGGATAATTCATTTACAAATGGTTGCGAACCGTTTACCAGATAGTTTTGTTGATGCTACTAAAGTTACGAAATCTCATATACCAGCATGTAATGCACCAGCTCGACTGGATGTGCCTACTGAGAAATCAAAACAGATGGTAACTGGTGAGGCATCTGAAATCCAGAGAAAACGTGGTAGACCTGTTGGGTCCAAAGATATTGTACCACGAAAACGAAAAGTTAGAATCGAGAATACTATTGATATGATACCTCCGAAAGATACTAATCAAAATTTACAAATTGTGGAAGTCAGAAATCCAACTGAGGAAAAGACCTCTCAGGAGGTAAATGTATCCAAGAATGAAGAAATATCCATTAATTATACAAAAGAAATTTGGAACCGTGAAAACTTTGTTGTTGATAATATGTTTTCATATGCAGTAGCTATTGATGTGATGAATGATGATTATGAACCTCAATCCATCATTGATTGTAGGAAACGAAATGACTGGCCAAAATGGAAAGAAGCAATCCAGGCAGAATTAAGTTCATTGAATAAACGGAACGTTTTTGGACCCATTATTGAAACACCAAAAGGTGTTAATCCAGTTGGTCATAAATGGGTATTCGTTCGAAAGCGAAATGAGAAAAAATGAAATTGTGAGATATAAAGCCCGATTGGTTGCTCAGGGTTTCTCACAAAGGCCTGGGATTGATTTTGATGAAACGTATTCACCTGTGATGGATACAATTACTTTCCGGTTTTTGATTGGATTAGCGAAAGAAAGGAATCTGGAAATGAGGTTAATGGATGTGGTAACTGCATATCTATACGGTTCCCTGGATACAGAAATCTTCATGAAAGTTCCAGAAGGATTAAAAATCCCTGAAATTAATAAACCTCACGGGTTATACTCAGTGAAATTACAAAGGTCACTATATGGATTAAAACAGTCTGGACGAATGTGGTATAATCGTCTAAGTGAATACTTAATTAAGGAAGGGTACATTAATGATACTATTTGTCCATGTGTGTTCATTAAAAAATCAGGATCTGGTTTTGCAATAGTAGCAGTCTATGTTGATGATATGAACTTGATTGGAACTCAAAATGAAATCCAAGAGACTGTTGAATATTTGAAAAGAGAATTTGAAATGAAAGACCTGGGGAAAACAAAATATTGTCTGGGATTAGAAATTGAACATAGAAATAATGGAATTTTGATCCATCAGAAAGCTTATATAGAAAAGATCTTAAAAAGATTTAATTTGGAAAAATGTCATCCATTAAGCACCCCAATGGTCGTTCGTTCTCTTGATCCCAAAAAGGATCCATTCAGACCCAAAGATGATGATGAAAATATTTTGGATTCTGGAACACCATACTTGAGCGCAATTGGTGCCCTTCTATATCTAGCCCAATGTACGAGACCAGATATTGCTTTTGCTGTAAATTTATTGGCTAGATACAGTTCTGCCCCGACTCGTCGTCACTGGAATGGGATTAAACATATTCTTAGATATCTTCGGGGAACTGTTGATTTGGGACTGTTTTATTCAAATTCAGATAATCCTTCTGGGTTGGTTGGATATGCTGATGCCGGTTATCTTTCGGATCCACACAAAGCTCGTTCTCAGTCTGGATATATTTTTACATATAATGGCACAGCTATCTCTTGGAGATCCATAAAGCAAACTTTGGTTGCTACTTCTTCAAATCATGCTGAAATTTTGGCATTGCATGAAGCCAGCCGGGAATGTGTCTGGTTGAGATCGGTTATACATCATATTCAGAGTTCATGTGGTATCCCACAATCAAATGAGCCAACAATTCTTTACGAAGATAATGCTGCTTGTATCGCCCAAGTGAGAGGTGGATACATAAAAGGGGATAGAACGAAGCACATATCTCCCAAATTTTTCTACACCCACGAGCTCCAAGAATCCAGACAAATCAACGTAAAGCAGATTCGATCTTCAAACAATTTGGCTGATTTACTGACAAAGACATTACCAACTTCCACATTCGAAAGGTTGCTTCACGGAATCGGAATGCGAAGACTCTCCAAATTAGTTGATTGATTTATGGGTGTTTTCATCAGGGGGAGTTTTGTAAATGTCTGGGTTCAACTGTACTCTTTTTCCCTTATCCAGTTTTTGTCCCACTGGGTTTTTTCTGGTAAGGTTTTTAACGAGGCAGTTAGTAGGTGAAATCCAAGGGGGAGTATTATGTAATTGAATGGTTTAAGAGGTGGATTCCACCAACCCTTATACTTGTCACAATGCATGTGTTAGATAACTAGAAAAGTGACAAGTACCCTCACATTTTTCCTATAAATAGAAGAAGAAGGCAATGAGAAAAACTTGCCAATTCACTTCATATCTTCCTCCTCTCTTTCTATCTCTAGTATTATGTAAGTCATTTCTTGTGTTGGTTCTAGTATTCTGGGTGTTGATTCTGGTTTGGTTTTGTAACAAAAAGGAAATACTTTAAGAAGTAATAAATTGAAACACCAGAAATAATTCATATTTTTGTGATTTTGATGATCCAGAGATCGAATTTTTAGATATGAAAAACACAACACAAAATTATATTAAAACATCAAAAGTAAGCAAGTATATATATATATATATACCATTTAAGTGTGATGGGCAAAGCACAAACAACCACAATCAATATATTTGTCGATAAATCAATCTTTAGAATATCAAAATTTGATAAATACCATGAAATCAATATTTACCATAAAAATTAGAAAAAATTTAAAACTAATTACCAAATTTGTACTATAATTGGTTGCTCCTTTCATTAAGATGAAGAGTCAAAACAGAACTACGGAAAAAATTAGATAGATAATAGAAGAAATAAGAGAGAATAAGTGGTATTTTTTGAATGAGATTACCAATAAAAATACCAAAAGTATTTATAAAGTGAAAAAAGACAATACCATTAAAACTTTAATAACTTTCGGTATATTTTTGGAATATTTTTATATATTCTTTTTAAAATTTCGTGAGAGGATAACTATTCACATGATAAAACAAAACTTTGCATTTTGGGCATTTTTCTTCCCAAAGCTGAACTTTATATATATATATATATATATATATATATATATATAATTGTTAGTGTGATGTGTAACGAAGTGAATTGAATGAGAGTGAATGTACACTGAAAACAAAGAGAGGAGTAAATGTGGAGTTTGGTTTTTTGTTTGGAATGAATCATCAAAACAGGGGGATAGAGTACTAGCGCAATGGATGTGATCATTAATTGTGAATTCTTTCAAATGAAGGAGAAATAAGATATCAAAATTTATGAAGAGAAAATGAAACAAATATTTAAAATTTATTACTATACTTGTGTATGATACAGTGATTTCTGTTTAGTTGCAAAGAAGAGAGAACGAAGACGTACAGAACAAATAATTAAATTCGTGATAAGATAAAAAGAGAAGAAGAGAGATATTGATGATGATTATGGTGGTGATGGTTAATCTATATTGTATGAGAGAAGCAAATAGTAGAGTACATGATAGCGAAGAAAACAATCAAGCAAATACATGCGGGTATATATGTACCCACCATAACCTGCAAATGGTGTGACTTGTATCTTTGTGCTTTTACTATTTGGGGGCTTATGTCATTTGTTACGGTCAAAATTTTTTTTTGAAACTACTACTAAATGGATTATTTTCGTCTTTAAAGAACCTCGTTGATGATTCTTACATGTGCACATTTGAGGGCTACTTCAAATCCATACACAAAGAAAGCTCTCTCTTGTGGTATAAAAATTAATAGCTTCAACGTCATTTCATTTATTTCTCTTCTTCTCAGTTCATCTTGGTATTTGACATCAGAGAGGGGCTCAAAGCTCCTTTTATTTACTGCTACCAATCTCTTTAATTTTCTATGTCTCTCTTTTTAATAGGGAGTAAATCAGAAATCAAAAACTCAAGCAGTAGCAACAAATTCCACATTTGTGAAAATGCTGCTCAGACTCTCTTCTGCTGCTCTGCATTGTTTAGGAATCATTCATGATGAAACAAACCCTTCCATAATAACTTCACCGAACAACTATCAATATAAAACCATCTTCTTTTCACAAAAACTTACACACACTTCACTTTGAGATTTGAGATTTAAGACGGAATCCCGTCTGGTCTTAGTCTGGTACATTCAACAGGTCATTCTTTTTACTACTCTTTTGATTTTCCATGAAGTGAAATTGACATGTTATTTTGTTTTATCTAAGCTAAGCTAGCTGTGGAGGATTGAATGATGACTCTCCCAAGAAGGTTAGTGTATATATAGACATATATATATATATATATATGTATAGGTTGGGAATGTGTATGTATAATTAATATTGATTGGATGGTAAAATTTATATAAGAAAACCACTGTTATTTACATATATTAATATTATTTTATTTATTTATTTTTAGAACATGGATTGGAGAGAAGAAATCCCATGGAATAATATAAGACGGCAAGGAAGATGCTGTAAGTATTTTTTATTTTTAATTTTGATAATTTTGTTAATATATGAGGTGTAACGGTTTTAATAGTAAAAATTATCTTATCCATCCACTGCCACAGATGTTGCTGGGCTATAGTCATTTGCACGGCTATAGACGGAGTTTATTTCTTAGAGAAACAAATACAAATCTAGACATCTTTTCAAGAGCTCATAGATTGTGGCGATTCTAAAGATAAAAAAGGTAAGGAAAAGGAACGCGATGAATAGGGTTATTTTCGTGGTTTCACCAATACTGGATTTCGATACATACATAAAAATGGTATACACTTTGAGAAATATTATCGTTTCTATGCTAAAAGAGAAATTCGCAAACTAGATAAGGTATATAATTTTTAAATTATTGATTGAGTTAAATTGATTTTATAATTATTTTATTAATGCAGCATAATTGTCCAACTATAAGAATTAGAGACTTCATTATCATCCTTGATGATAATGAGCAACGACAAGAAATTGCATTGATGAAAGCCATAGAAAAATAACCCGTAGTGGTCGCTATGGTGATGGACCCTAAAATTTCGGAATACAAAAATGTGTGAAGACAGTTTACTTGTTTATTCAATATATAACATTGATTTATCTTAATATATTCTTATATCTTTTTCTTTGTTTACTGATAGACTATCTATACGGGTTGACGAATTTTAAAAATGCAAGATGTCATGTCATTGTTGTTGTAGGCTATGGAACGGAAGAAGAAGATAGACGTGATAAAAATTATTGGATTATCCATAGTTCTTGAGGGAATTAGGGGGTTTCAATGACTATGCGAAAGTTTGTCGAGAATCATCCTTGGAATGAAAGATATTTATTTAAAATCCGGAAACTTTGAAAGAACACAGGACTTTCATAGTTCACATGGCAGCATATCCTGATTGTTTTCTTTAATGACTATTAATATGGCGGTAATTTTAATGTTTTAATTATTATGGTTTGTATTAACTATTGCTTTTCTTTTTATGACTACTAGTATGTAGGTATATTTATTGGCTCAAATACGATTATGGTTTGTATTTGACTATTGTTTTTCTTTTGTTGAGTATGGTTTCTATTGATTATTGCTTTTCTTTCATAAAGCGTTAGTAAATGCGCATATTTTAGTGTCTAGAATATGATTATTATTTAAGTGTATAGAATATGATTATCATCTGTATTGACTCTTATTTTTTCTGAAGTTTCTAACCTAAATAGGGCAATCCCATCCCATTATATAGTAAGTAGTTCTTTCATTTTGGCTTGATAGTGACTAGATTCTAGTTACTGTGTGTGTGGTTATATTTAACATGAAAGTGGATGAGTCAATGAGGAGTGAAGAAACTGGAATACAACAAAACACAGACCCAATAGGCCAAGGCATAACAACTCTAGTAATACATACACCCAACTGTCTCCAGTTTAACCCTGGGAGTTAGCAAACTTCTTTAGCTCTATTATTATTATTATTATTATTATTATTATTATTATTATTATTATTATTATTATTAGAATGTGTATTGGAGGATGAAATCCCATTGAATAATATAAGTGTCACGTCTATAAATAAGGCCAAATTAAAACTTATTTTTGTTATTTGATTGATTTTATAAAAAAATTCTAAAATGGGGTACTGTTTTGAATTAAAAGAACTATGGCGGGCTTATTTGCAATTCTTTAGTGGTTAGGTGAAAATCTAGGTTTTACTCTCTGAATCCACAACCACTAGAATTACTGTTACATTGCCTCCCTGTATTCTCTCTATTCTCCCACAATTCTGTCAAACACAAAAACCTAGCCGACTTACAATTCTTCGATTTTGTTTAACCATTTTTACTTGTTCTCCAGAGAGTTTCTCAGACCTTTTTGATTGTTTGTACTCACGTCTGTTTTTTGCATTGCAAGGTAAGTGTTGGTTTGTTCTCTGTTTTTTAGTTAGGGTTTATAGAAGAGAAGATTTTGAAACGTATTAGAGTTATTTCTTTAGGTCTTTGTCGGACCACGACGCTAAAACCCTAACTATTTTATTTCTGTATATGTTGAGTCTGTTATTGATTTTGGGTTTGCACGTTGTTTAGGAGATAGAGTAGGTGAATGTCAACCGAAGTAGTACTGCTATTAGATTAGCGTATTCTATTAGTAGTCATGTTTAAGCCGTCACTTATGTCTATTATTGTCTGTTCTCTGTTGCATTAACATGGACAAACTTAATGTATGTTGTAACTTGAATCTGGACTCTCCGATATGTGTTATGCTTTGATATTAATGTTCATCTCGCTGATAAGTGGCTTTTGTGTGAACTGCTGTAAGAATCTGTTGGATGTTGTAAACAAAAACAATCAGCATACATTGTCCTTTATATAATAAGTTACAAAAAGAGAGTGGTCGATCTCCGATGGAACAAGGATTTACAAAACAGGGTTTTATTTATTTATTTATTTATTTATTTATTAAATATGATTGGGTCTGTTTATATAACTTAAACAATATCCGAAATTTATTCACATAAGTATGGGTCGGTGTTAAGGTAACAATCAAATAAATAACCTCTCTTTTTTATTATAATAATTATTTTATTTTTGTAAATAAAAATATTTTAAAATTACTAATAACATGCAGACTCATAATGCTTAAAATATATCTTCATACGCGCATTGCAACTACTGAAGATGATCGGTAGCCTCACGAATGACACATTCTTTAAAATTGAACTATCAGGTAGCTTGATTCCAAAGTACATTTTGTTTGGTCAAAAACCAGTGAACATTTGTACGAATCATCCTAGAAAAGAGAGAAAGTGTTGAAATGCTCAAAAGTTCCTGAAACATAAGTCTCAAGAGTGCTTAATCAACTCTACTTTCATATTTTACACATGTCATCATTTATAGAATTGGTTACATTCACACACACATATATATATGTATATATATATATATATGTATATATATAAAATAATACATAAATTTTTTATACAAAAACTTCTTAAACTTTTAAGAAGAGCAAATATTCTAACCAGGTCAATATTGAAATTTATATATTTATAACTATGGTATAGATCCAAAGAGTGAGGTCGCATAGTTCATCTACCTTATTAGGCACCTCCTAAACCAATCAATCAAATAAAAATTTTTCTTTTCAAAATACCTAACAATAGATATAAATATCATATTTATAATATTAGATTATTTAGTCTCAAAGTAATCCAAACCATAAGGAAAACATTTTCCTATTTGGATTCTCAATAATCTATTTACTTATTAGAATTCACTTTAAAAAATATCATTCTTAATTGACTATGATGCTTCTAAAGTATTCTTTGCAGCCTTTACAGATTACCAATCTTGTTGGATTTTTGGATCTACCCAAAATCATATATGCCACGAACTTTTACACCTTAACCCCGACAGAACATGTAAAAGGGAATATGGGTGCATTCGGTCTCGTTAACCACCAAATACACATTATTGGATTATCTCAAAATAATTTTTCATTATATATATATATATATATATTCTCAAATTAAAGTCGATTTTACCCTTCAAACAACCAAAACAAGGTTCATATCAGAATATATTTGAATTTCTAATCACACTATAATAATAAATAACGAGCAAATTACACTCAGACCCCTGTAGGATGGCAAACTACAGGTGGATACAATTTTTAGGTTTATTAACGGCCCACCACTTTTCAAACGAAATCTGTTTTATAACGTCAGTGATGTTTGTTTGAAAGGTATTTTACTATTTTATCTAATAAATTAATTTAAGTATTGAATAACAAAATAAATTAATTAAATATTAAATAACAAAATTAAAATAATGATTATTTTTTATTTTTAAATATTTTTTTTAAATCATAACTTATGTTCTCATCTTCTTCTTTCTCCAGACAGTTCTATTACTCTTCCTCCACCAACACCTCTGACGTCACGCTTCCAATCTCACATGGCCACTTCTTCACAGATCTGACTCAATTTCTCTCTTCTCTTCATCCCATGTTTTTTTCTTCTCTATTTTTCTAATCTCACCATCTCTTCTCTCCTTATCTCATAAATTTAGATTTGATTTCTTGAACTATGTATACTATGAACACACATGATAGAGGATTGCATCTTCGCTTACTGAATGGAGCCAACACGTGCCTTCATCTCTTTCGAATCGCCCTCCTAAACTATGAGTCTATCTTCGATGCCAAAGCAGCCAAAAACGGCGGCTAATAAAGGTTTTCTCACTGTGGCGTCTTTTATGTTACCTCTCCTTGCATCGTCAATCATATCACCAATCCTTAAGTTGATGATTGACAATATAATTGATTTATGTTATTGCCGGTAGCTGTGGTATGGATTAATGGATTTATATTGGATTGTTTTGATTTAAAGAAAAATAAGAAAACAGATGGTGATGACAGAGATAATAGAGTAAAGTAGAGATGAGGCAGTAAGATTAACCGAGAATTTGAATCTAATGAGTCA
The DNA here is from genome assembly GCA_031304145.1 of Cardiospermum halicacabum. NCBI lineage: Eukaryota > Viridiplantae > Streptophyta > Magnoliopsida > Sapindales > Sapindaceae > Cardiospermum > Cardiospermum halicacabum. Next base: position 14,788,828 of record JARJHC010000107.1, on the reverse strand, counting down.
TGAATTATCTTTTCTTTTATTTAATTCTTGTTAGTATATTTCATCTATACTTGTAATGTAATTGTAAATAGAGGTTGTGTTTTTTGGCTATATAAGTTGGTATCTGTCTTGTTGTTGGGCCTAGGTACTATATGGTCCATATCTAAATCCAGCCTTCGACCCGCGCCTTGCCCATGTGTGATCCGACCCGGTTTTTAAACACCTATAAAGTCTACTTTTTGGTACTATAACAGGTCGGCCGCTTCTTCTGTTTCTTCATGTTCTCTCTAATTTCTCTAGGGTTTCTCTTCTCTGTGGAGATATTTGTGATCCTATTAAGCTTTGTGTATATCTTTGTGGTTTTACTTAGTATAGAGAATGTACATGGATTGATCTTTTGTTAGTAAAGTATTGGGGCTCAATATGAGCTCTACCCGTGAGTAGTGTTTATGGTGAACCACGTATATCGTTTCGTGTGTTTCTATCTTTATGCTTTGTGTCTGTTGATAGTAATATCTTTAGTAGAACTATGAGATTAGGTATCATTGTTGGTAAGTCCGTTACAATAATTGGTATCAGACCGATACCAGTCTCGGAGAGAAACCCTAGATCGTCTCTTGGTAAAACTGAAGTCGTGACCCTCTTTCACTTATCATCAAGATTACTAACAGTTTGTTTCTTGTTTCATGTTTTAACAATCTATTGACCCGTGGGAAACATTGAGCCAAATTGAGCCGATCTCAATTTATGGAGCGACTTAAAGAGCTTAGGGTAAAATTTGGAGTAGCTGAAGAGGAGGGTTGAAGGGAAAATTACGAGAGGTTTCGAGTTTGCTGGTGGAACAAGACCTTGCAAGTAGTTCTGGTGTTTGCTGTAACTTAATGCTTTGGATGAATTGAGCATTTCTAATCCTATCTTTTAATTTTTTTTTTATTATTGATAATTGTATCTTGTAGATATAATAATTTGTTCATTCTTGGGTTGTTTGTCAGGCTGTGTGGCACAAGGTTAAAACTTTTTAGTGTCCACCTTGTCTTCAATGATCCTTGATTGATTTTATATTTTTGTTGATCTCTGTCTGATACTAGAAGAGCTCTAAACCCTTCCTTTTGCAATTTGCTCTTTAATTTTAACATCTGAATTGTGTATATTGTCTTTTTTTTACTATTTATAGACTGGTACATTTGTTGTCTGTCTCGGCTGAGGGATACAAGTTTGATCTTGTTAAAGTCCCAAAACGATCGCGGGTGCATTATATCAGCTCGCTTAACTCATCTATGGGATACAAGACAAAAGTCATGTTACTGTCCCTAAAATCTTGTTATAAATTTCTTTGTGTTTGAATCCTTTTTATTGTGAACTGTTTGATCTTGGTGTTCTATTTTTGTGGTTCATTGCCTTGGCTTATATCTTTGCGCTACCCTATCTTGTATTTGTTATTGATTCTTGGTGTTTAATTTTGTGATTCTACTTGTTGAACTTTTCTAGAGGTTAAGGGCTTGTTGAAAAATTTTGGGCTGACATGCAAGACATTCATTATCCTTGCTTGCTTGTGTATCCAGATAAATTTTTATGTTTTATCTCTGTTGTTTGGTTTGATACATTACATATTTTTATTTATGTTATACTGAGATCGTAGACATAAATTTGTTTTGCAGTCCTTAAAATAGCACTATGTATTTGTTGATTGGCTGAGATCATTGCTTAAGTTTCACTTCTCTAGAGGTTAAGCTTCAAAGTGTATTCACTATAGAAATTGTGTTCATAGTTGTTTTTGTAAATACTCCTGTGTGATCTGCATTAATTTTTCTTAGTGGCTCCAACTACCATATTGTGATATTTCTTTTTGAGTAGTTGTTTCTTTGTGATATCTCTTTTTGAACCGTTGTTTCTTTATGATATCTCTTCGTGAGTATGTTCAATTGTTGCTTCTTTGTGATTGTTGTTTCTATGTGATTACATGCAGTTCTTCTCTGTCTTTGTGATATTATTTTGATTATGCTCTGCTACTGCATCTTAGTGATTATTTGTAGCTATCTCTCTGTCTCAGGAATACTTTGTGATTAATCCTTGTGATCTTGTACTTCTTTGTTATAATGCTTTTAACAATTATGTTTCTTGATTTATTATTGATTGAACAAATTGTGATATGTTAACATGATCTAGTAAATTCTCTATAAATATGTGTGATAAAATGAGGGTATTCATTGATTATATGTGGTCATGGTTCTGTTATCGTGTGGGGATGTAAAGTGATATTATCTTGTTTGTTAACTTGTTGGCTTGTATTGTTTGTTTGTTTATTTTGATCACTTTGTGAAGTCTATTAATCTACATGCTAGAATCCTTCTGAACTATAAACATGGTCAACTTTTTAAAGAAAACTATTTCTTTTCAAATAAGATTAATAATCTGGTATTTGTTAAATTTCTTAATCTGCACGCATAATATGTTTTTAAAATAACAGTTTGTCTTTTACTTTTAAAGGTTGAGGTTTACAGATGTTTTGAAACTGGCGGTTGTTTTTGAAGTTGTTGTTTAAACTAGATAATTGTTTTCTTCTATTTTTAAATTCAGCCTGGTTATAGACATTTAAAAGGTTACAAACTTTTGAAATTTTTGAAATGTGTTTTCTTAAATTTGTGATAGAAATGTGTATGTTTTAAATCTTATTTAGTATAACCTCTTTGCAACATTAGAATGCTGCATCAATTTTTGAATCGTTTTAAAACATGTCAGTTCATAAAGTTTAAAATACAAGATTAGTTCTTGATTTTAATTCCTAAACCAAGTCAGTGTTACATAAAAGGTTGAATTATGATGGTTAAATAAGTTCACCTTTTACAACAAATTTTTTGTTTAGTTCTACCACTATTACTAGTATTTAGTTTTCTTTAGTTTTTAAAATAAATAATGTTTTCCAGATATTTTTTTTATGGAGAAATTTTTGTTTTAAAGTTAGTATCTAATTTTGAAATTAAAAGTTTGCAGTGGTTATTTTTGTGTTATTTGTTCATATATGACCATCAAAATTAATCAATCTTTATTTAATTGTGAACACTATAAATTTTTTATATAGATCATTTATGGGTACCAGTTACTTTGTTGAATCCTCTTAAGGCAATTGTTAAGTCAGACCGATTAGGTTGTGTTTTTAAACTCTATTTCTAAATCAAATGATTTCAACTTTGTGTGTTTTGAAAATTAATATATTTAATTTGTTTGGTTCATAAAGGGATAAATTGTGTTGCATATTAAATGACTGTTTTTATATTCTTTCATGTCATTCTCTGGTTATTGTATGACAAACATTATAGAATATCTTTTGAATTTGCAGCATTTAATAGTGTGATAAATATCTATCTCTACTTAAAATGATTGATTGTTTGGTTTTATATTGACTTATTATTTTAGTGATGGGTGGGTAACATATCTAGACTGCTTTCATCTTATGTCCTTGAAACTTTAGATGGTTTTTTGTCAGTTTGCACTCAGTTAGAAAAATGTTTAGTTTAAAAGGATTTTAAAATTTGTGAGTCTTGTATACTTTAACAAATCCTGGATTATTTTTGTTAAACTAAATAATTGAAAATATTTTTTTAAATAAAATCTAATCTGTCCTGTAGGTTCTATCAAAGGGCTTATAATTTTTATAAAGTTGTTTACTTTGTATCTTCAACTAATTGTTTTCTCTCAAATTTAGTTAGTTTGATTTGAAATGGAATTTTAAAGTGGTTTGAAATTCTCAAATTTAGAAAATTCGATTTGAAAATTAGATTGTGGAGAAATCTGAAAGTTTTGAAATTTTAATTGAAATTTTTATTTTGAAATATTTTAAATACTTCACTCTGAAATTGAATTACTGAAAACTCAGGTTTGTAAAACACTTTGTTCATAACATGCATGATTTCTATGTTGTGAGTCTAGAACCCATTGAATTCGTTCAATATTTACTCATCCAAATAAGCTCCAATAGCAACTCATTCAGTGGCCAAATCTGTTTTTATCAAGTTTAACTTCCATTGTGTGTGTATATATTACATACTATTGTTTGTTTTTAATCTGTATGGATGTTAAAATTGCAGTTTTTGTTTCTACTATCTTGACTTGTAAACTCTATTTGATTTGAAAATAAATCGTTGCTTACATGTATATTGGTCTTATGGCTTAATCTTTCATTTAGGAGGTAAGATGATATCTATCTATGTTTTTTATATTGTTCTGGCTGCTTGTTTGGTGCTTACTTCTGTTCCAAGTTATCCGTGGAACCTCTTATATTGTTATAGTTGCTTGTTTGTTGCTTGCGTGTGTTGCAAGTTACCTTTTGTACCTCCCCTATTGCTGTCGATTAGTGAGTGATAATAGTCTATTTATAATGATTATTTTTAAGCATTAAATGTATGATATCTGATTGACATAGAGGCTTGGGATGAAAGTTTCAAGGGAAGCATTTAGAATTTAAAAATGATTATAACCAGGAAAATAAATCAATACGTTCTATCCTGTGATAATCAATATGCTTGTTCTTATTAAGTTTTTTATTATCTTCAATATTTTTTATTCAAAACTTATTAATGTGCCTCTGATTGTTAGTGCACACATCTATAGGTTATTTTTGTGTTTGTTGTTGCTTAATTATGGCCAAAATTATGCATATCATATGGATATTTTGAATTAAAACTCATGATAAAATCTAAAGCTGAATATTGTAAAGTTGTTATGTAATTTTCAGAAACTTGAAGGTTGAAAGGAATCTAGACATTGTTCTTGTATGGTTAATTTTTTTTCAATGTTCTTGGTAGACCTGATTATTTTATTTCATATGTTCCTGACTTGGATTATGGAATTATTATCCATTTTATTTCCCATTGTGCCTTTTACTATGTGAGGAATAATGTCATGGTGTTTAAATCATGGTTTATTTTTTCTCTACTTTTACTATCTGATTTATTGTTTTGAGTTAGAACATAAAATTAGCCCATATGCATTCTCATTTTGTTGTAGCAATTGAATTGATGCTTCATAATTTTTGTCTTTCATTGACCTTGGATGTAGTGGATTAGAGTTCGCTTAGTGTGCAAGTTCTTCCACATCAATCGGTCTTAATTGGGTGGGTTTTGGTAGAGCGACTATTGTAGGTCTTATTACTTCACTTGGAAAATGAAGATAAAAATGAATAATTTTTGTAGAAATCTGATGTTGTGTGATTTTTTCAAGTATAGTTGAAATAGGGGAAGTTTGTTAATATATTTCATCTATACTTGTAATGTAATTGTAAATAGAGGTTGTGTTTTTGGGCTATATAAGTTGGTATCTGTCTTGCTGTTGGGCCTGGGTACTACAGGGTCCATATCCAGATCCAACCTTCGAATCGCCCCTTGCCCATGTGTGATCCGACCCGGTTTTTTAACACCTATAAAATCTAACTTTTGGTACTGTAGTAGATCGGCCGTTTCTTCTATTTCTTCGTGTTCTCTCTGACTTCTCTAGGGTTTCTCTTCTCTGTTGAGATCTTTGTGATCCTATAAAGCTTTGTGTATATCTTTGTGGTTTTACTTAGTGTAGAGAACGTACATAGACTGATCCTTTGTTCGTGAAGTATTAGGGCTCAATATGAGTTGTACCCATGGAGTAGTCTTTATGGTGAACCACGTATATCGCTTCGTGTGTTTCTATCTTTATGCTTTGTGTCTGTTGATAGTTATATCTTCAGTAGAACTATGAGATTAGGTATCATTATTGGTAAGTCCGTTACAACAAATCTGGTTATTAAAACTGAGTTTTGTTAGAACCCAAAAGACCCTGATCTATTATATCGGGAAAGAGTGAGTGAAGAAGAAGACAAGACAAAATGAATGTTGAGTTATGATTTTTAGTTTGTTTTTTAAGAAATAGACTATTATTTTTAATTAATAAAAAATTAATTCAACAATAAGGATAAAAGTATAAATGCATTAAGTTAACATCCAAATAAACTGATTCCGTTTGAAAAGTGGTGGGTCCGGAGCATTTATTTATGAATAAACTCAAAAAGTGTATCTGCTTGTAGTTTGCAATCTTTCAGAGAAGGTAAGTGTAATTTGCTGGCATATAACCATTCCTTTATATTATTACTAAATAGTTTTTTTTAATCAAGTTATTCAACTATTTGATTTTATTTAAATAAATAAATTTCGAGGGATAAGTAGAAGAATATGTGCGACAAGGATGAGTACATTTTTTTGAAAAAAAAAATTCTAACTATAAACTAATATTTTTCAATTAATTTAACCATTAAATTTTTAAATTAAAAAAATTAACATAAAATATAAAAATTTTAGAGGCTACAGAAGTTTGTACAGGGAGGAACTAGATTTTTTTTTTTCGTTTTAAGATCACTCATCTATACTTATATAAAAGATCTTATTTATGTGATATAAAAATTTTAAAAGATCTCAAATAATGGAAAATTGTTGTTAAAATAAAATAGAAGTGGGGTACAAGAAGACAGTTAAATATGAACTGGAAATAAATTCGGATCAGAAAGTTAACTTGGTAATTCTTGGATTGGATCTTGAACGTTGAACAACCAAATTGTGAATATAATTGTACAGAGAGAAACAGAGAGACAAGAAGAAATTAAAACAGAGTACAATTGTGCAGAGAAGAAATGAGAGAATTGTATTGTTCTTGTTATTGATATAAACACACACATATATATATATATTAAAGAAGCTGCGTGTCAAATAGCATGTACACAACTGCATGCACAACAACACGTCTCAAGTGGTGGAATCCACCTTGAAACAGCTGTATCACAACACAATGTTTACAACACGCCCTCTTGGATTCCACCTATTGACTGCCTCGTTAAAACCTTGCCAGAAAAACCTAGTGGGATAAAAACTGGACGAAGGAAAAAGAGTACAGTGGGTGAAATCCAATTACAAAAACTTTCCCTATTTACAACACCCATAAACCTAATTTTCTAATCTGGAGAGCTTCTGCATTCCTTTTCCATAAATTAGCTTTTCGAAAGTCGATGTCGGTAAAGTCTTCGTTAATAAATCCGCGAGATTACTTGAAGACCGGATTTGCTTCACATTGATTTGTCGAGACTCTTGAAGCTCGTGGGTGTAGAAAAATTTGGGCGAGATGTGTTTCGTTCTATCCCCTTTGATATACCCACCTCGCACTTGGGCGATACAGGCGGCATTATCCTCAAAAATTATTGTGGGCTCATTCATATTTTGGGGAATCCCACATGAACTCTGGATGTGACTTATGACAGATCTCAACCAGACACATTCCCGACTGGTTTCATGTAATGCCAATATTTCAGCGTGATTCGAAATTGTGGCAACTAGAGTTTGTTTTACAGATCTCCACGAGATAGCAGTACCATTGTATGTAAAAATATACCCAGTTTGAGAACGGGTTTTATGTGGATCCGAAAGATAACTAGCGTCAGCATAACCATTAAACCAGAGTGTTTATCTGAATTTGAGTAAAATAGTCTCAAATCTACTGTTCCATGAAGGTATCTGAGAATATGTTTGATTTCGTTCTAATGACGACGAGTCGGAGCGGAACTGTATCTAGCCAATAAGTTAACAGCAAAAGCTATATCTGGTCTCGTACATTGGGCTAGATATAGAAAGGCACCAATAGCACTCAAATATGGTGTTCCAGAATCCAGGATATTTTCATCATCATCCTTGGGTCGAAATGGATCCTTTTGGGGATCAAGGGAACGAATTACCATTAGGGTACTTAATGGATGGCATTTTTCTAAACTAAAACGTTTCAGAATTTTCTCAGTATAAGCTTTCTGATGGATCAAAATCCCATCAGATTTATGCTCTATTTCCAGTCCAAGACAATATTTCATTTTCCCCAGGTCTTTCATTTCAAATTCCCTTTTCAAATATTCAGCAGTTTTCTGAATTTCATCTTGTGTTCCGATTAAATTCATATCATCAATGTAAACTGCTACAATTACAAAACTGGATCCTGATTTTCGAATGAACACACATGGGCATATAACATCATTAATGTACCCTTCTCTTATCAGATACTCACTCAGACTATTATACCACATACGTCCGGATTGTTTTAATCCATATAATGATCTTTGTAACTTTACAGAATATAAACTACGATCATTATTTATTTCAGGAAGTTTTAACCCTTCTGGAAGTTTCATGAAAATATCAGTATCCAAGGAACCATACAGATAAGCAGTAACCACATCCATTAAACGCATTTCGAGATTTCGTTCTTTGGCCAAACCAATTAAAAATCAGAAAGTTATCGTATCCATTACCGGTGAATACGTTTCATCGAAATCAATCGTAGGCCTTTGAGAGAAACCCTGAGCAACCAAACGGGCTTTATATCTAACAATCTCATTTCTCTCATTTCATTTCCTAACAAATACCCATTTGTAACAAACTGGTTGGACACCCTCAGGTGTTTTAACTATGGGCCCAAAAACACTTCGTTTATTCAATGAATCCAATTCTGCCTGGATTGCATCTTTCCATTTTGGCCAATCATTTCGTTCTTTACATTCCTTAATGGATTGGGGTTCTTATTCATCATTTATTATTTCAGTTGCTACTGCATATGAAAACATATTATCTAACATAACATCTTTACGGTTCCAGATTTCCTTAATGTAATTTATTGATACTTCCTCATTTCTGGATTCAGATGTTCTTCCATGATTAGGATTTTCAACTTCCACAATTTGCAGATCTTGAGATGTGGTATCTTTTGGGGGCACTTCTTTAACAACATTCTCATTTGGACATTTTCGTTTTCGTGGTACATTATCTTTGGACCCAACGGGCCTACCACGTTTTCTCTGGATTTCAGATGATTCATTTGCTAGCATTTGTCTAGATTTATCAATTGGAACTACCAGTCGAGCGGGTGTGTTTCGAGCATGGATATGAGATTTAGTCACTCTAGTTGTATCGGTAAAATTATTTGGTAATTGGTTAGCAACCATTTGTAAATGAATAATCCTTCGTACTTCACTTTCACATTGTCCAGTACGTGGATCCAGATAATACAACTTCTCATTTTTCCATATGAGTTCATTATTCGCTCTGATAGAAGTCTCATTTTTACCAAGTCGTGGGAATTCTTGTTCATTAAAATGACAATCTGCAAAACGTGCAGTAAACAAATCCCCAGTCATGGGTTCCAAATATCTAATGATCGATGGTGAGTTATAACCCACATAAATTCCCAGACAACGTTGGGGTCCCATTTTGGTTCATTGAGGAGGTGATATGGGAACATATACAGCACAACCAAAAACTTTCAAATGTGATATATCTGGTTTATGTCCAGTTACTAACTGTAACGGAGAATATTCATGATTTCCAGTGGGTCTAAAGCGTATAAGCGTAGCTGCATGTAATATTGCATGTCCCCAAGCAGAAATTGGTAATTGGGTTTGTAACAACAAAGTGCGAGCAATCATTTGAAGCCTTTTGATTAATGCTTCTGCCAACCCATTCTGGGTATGAACGTGCGGAACTGGATGCCCAACATTAATTCCAATTGACATGCAATAATCATCAAATGCCCTTGATGTAAATTCCCCAGCATTATCCAAACGAATGGATTTAATTTGATAATCTGGGAATTGTGCTCTCAATTTAATTATCCGGGCAAGCAGCTTAGCAAATGCTGAATTACGGGTTGATAACAAACAAACATGCGACCATCTTGCAGATGCGTCGATCAACACCATAAAATATAGAAACGGCCCACTTTGTGGATTAATTGGTCCACATATATCCCCTTGGATCCTTTGCAAAAATGATGGACATTCAAAATTCACTTTAACATGAGATGGTTTAATTACCAACTTTCCTTGAGTACAAGATGTACAAAAATAATCATTCGATGACAGGATTTTCTGATCCTTTAATGGGTGTCCATTTGAGTTTTCAATAATTCTACGCATCATTGTAGATCCAGGATGGCCAAGTCTATCATGCCATAATTGAAAACTTTTAGGATCCAACATCTTTTGGCTCACATTTACATACGCCTCAATTAGGGATATTTTTGTATAATATAAACCAGATGATAGTGTGTGGAGTTTTTCCGGAATGACTTTACCATTCTGGATACATACTTTTGTTCCCTTCTCCAATAGGATTATGGCTTTACCATATCCTTCAATTAAATTAGCGGGACCAGATATAGTATTCACTTGAGCCTTATAATTGGATATATTTAGAAAATATTTCTTATCTTGGAGGATAGAATGAGTGGTTGCGCTATCAATTAAACAAACACCTTGAACTTTCATGTTCTATTCACATAAACAAAATATTTACATTAATATTTACATTACAAAACATATCCATAAATATTTCTGACTCTAATTACGAAGATATATACAACAAAATTACAAAATCCAGTCAGAGATATTTCCATCACTACTATTCATATTTACAAATATGTAACTCAGGTTGCCTTCTGATTTTCATTCTGAACTTCAGTGTAGTTTATGAAATTTTCGATATCCAGATCATCGAAGAAACCAGAGGTATGAAAACTCGAAACATTCTTCTGAGAGGTCCCCTCTCCACTTTCCAGATTGGCAACGTTTGCCTCTACAGGATTCTTCCCTTTCAAGGAAGCTTGATAAAAATCTATCAGGTGTTGGGAGGTTCGACATTGACGGTGGAAATGATCACTGCTTCCACATTTGTAACAGACATTTTGGGAATTATTATTATTTCTATTCCTAGAATTTTCATTCCTGTTCTGGGTTTCATCTCAGGTCCAAACCAGGTTTCCACGATTATACGGATGAAACCTATTTCCACTTCTTCTATTATTTCGGCCTCGTCCACGGCCTCTATTATTATTATTACGATCACGACCACGTTCAAAACAACGGCCAAAACGACGACCTCGACCACGATTTGGGTTCCCATGATTACAAAATGCATTATTGTTTAATTCTGGTGGTGCCACAGAACCAGATGGTCGTAATTCATGATTTCTCATCAACAGTTGATCATATTGTTCCAATAATGTCAACTTAGAAATTAGATCACCAAAACTTTTGTAATCATGTTATCAAAAACCCGACGATATCAACATCTTATCGGCATGGAAAGTGGAAAGAGTTTTCTCAATTTTTTCTTTATCTGTTACTTCTTCTCCACAAGATTCTTTTATTGCTGTTATTCGGTGGAGTTCAGAATTATACTCATTGACAGATTAAAAATCTTGGAATCTCAACTGATTCCATTCATATTGGGCCTTTGGAAGGTCAACCTCTCTTCTGTGTTCATATTTGTTTTTTAATGCATTCCACAACTCAAGTGGATCTTCCATATTTAAATATTCAGATTTCAAGCTTGCATTTATGTGATGTCTCATAATCTCCATAGCTTGAGATTTTTGTTTCACGGAAGTTTGATTTTGTTCCTCAATAGTATCCAACAGATCTCTGGCTCGTAAGTGGATTTTCAAATCCATCACCTATGCTAAATAATTACTTCCAAATAGTTCCAGTGCATGGAAATCCAGTTTTTTCAGATCCGACATTTTTTTTCTGGAAATTATATCACAACAATTTTTCCAATCAGCAACAACCCAGAAACAACGATACCAAACACTTTTTGGTCCAGAAAATCCGTCAAAGCGGCAACTGGAGAGCATACTCGTGCTAATAACGTGTTGTAAAAATAAAAAAGAAGTAGGGTAGAAGAAGACAGTTAAATATGAACTGGAAATAAATTCGAATCAGAAAGTTAACCTGGTAATTCTTGGATTGGATCTTGAACGTTGAACAGCCAAATTGTGAATATAATTGTATAGAGAGAAACAAAGAGACAAGAAGAAATTAAAACAGAGTACCATTGTGTAGAGAAGAAATGAGAGAATTGTATTGTTCTTGTTAATGATATAAACACATATATATATATATTAAAGAAGCTGCGTGTCAAATAGCATGTACACAACTGCATGCACAACAACACGTCTCACGTGGTGGAATCCACCTTGAAACAGCTGTATCACGACACAATGTTTACAACAAAAATTTTATAACTTCATCTACATATGTTCCCTCATAACATCAAGCATCACGTCATATTTAACACAGAATAATGAAAGAACGATTTATTTAATCTGTTTTTATAAATATATTAATTATATTTATTTTTTTTAGAATCTAAATATATATATTAATAACATATAAAAATGTATTTATTACCTCTTAAAAACATATTTGAAATAAATGTTAAATAAAAAATTTAAATTTTTTATTTTTTTAATGTAATAAATATGTTTGATATATTAAATAAAATAAGCAAATAATGCGTATACATACTACAAAAAATGAAAAACTGCCAGTAAAATTAAATTGAAATAACAGTAAAAAAAAATATCATTGTATACTTACACTATAAAAATGATAAATACTCGTTAATAAAAATTAAGTGAAAATACTAAAAAAAATGGGCTTTTTAAAGTTTAAAATACAATTATAAGCCTGTTTTGAAAAAATACAAAAACAAGTTTTTTAAAGTTTAGTTTTCACTCCATAGGTCAAGTTTCTCAAAATACCCCTGAAACTTTAGAATTCACAGATACTGTGAATTATGCTCACAGTCTGTGAATTATGCTCACAGTCTGTGAATGGCCTATGGAGTGAAAATCAAAGTTTAGTTTTACAAATTTTTCAAAAGTGGCCTATAATTGTATAGTAAACTTTTGATGGCCTATAATTGTATAGTAAACTTTTGATGGCCTAAAAATCCAATGGACTCAAAAATTAAATTGAAATAACAATTAAAAAAATTCAGTATATATATATATTTTTTTTAATAGTCTACAGGTGTCAAATGTAATTCGCTTTTAAATTAGTATTGGATATAGATTCTGATTTTCTTAATCATAATTAAAATGTAATCACATGTTGGATGTGACCTGACCAGATACAAACATAAATTGACATTGGTTTAAGATTAACAAATATAATTATAATCGTGCAAGTAATCAAGCATCGGATATGAACATGGTCTCTTTCAATGATGTGCTTGTTTCACCAAGCACAAAAATAAAATGATTATATTATGTAGTGTAGTATCTATGTATCAATGTCCCATTTCCATTGCATCACTTCGTCGACCAATAAGTTTAATGATACTACTTAAATATGCCCCCAACTAAAACCATAACAAGAAAAATATTATAGACTAACTTCTTCTATCTACTTCATTATTACTATTATTTTTCATCTAAAAGGTCAATGAGTTTCTCCAAATATATTATTTAATTTTAATGTTTCAAGATGCATTTTTTTTAAGAAAAGTTTAAACATATTAGGTAAAATTTTACACTCGAGTTGTATCATGATTTTTTTCTATTAAAAAATTATAATAACGAGAACATATATTAAATAATTTCTAATGTAGGTAGAAAATTTAATTTATGTATAAATTTTTATAATAATTTTGAAAATACAAATATTTTTTTAGGATATTTTTATGATGTATTTTTAATATTTTTCTATCTTTAATGGATTAGAAATCATAAATTTTAAAAATTATGGAAACAAACAACAAATAACATCATTCATAATGTTACTAACCACGAAGATAGAGAAATGCAAATCTGCGTATATCTAATGAGATGATGATAAAAACCACCATCTTCACTGCAAATCAAATGAGATCAATCTCCACAATAAAGGGGAATAAAAGAGAAGAAAACCTCCATTAATAAAATTACGAAAGTTTAAAACTAGCTATCATAACTAGGTGAAAGAAAATAAAATTTAAATTTAAAAAAAAAAAAAAAGACTGGAAATAGCCCACGGGTGATTGGGGCAGTTAATATGGTTTGTTAAAGAATTGAGAGAATATGAAGAGGGAAAAATAAAAAGAGGTAGTTTGCCTAAAATTGGATAATTCATCTCATTTTAAAAAGGTCTGCACAGCAAATCCTCATCGACTTTCCACTTTAGTTTCTTTACCGAGCATTTTCATCCTGCTCCGAGTTGCAAAAAAAATATTTGCTGGTTACTTACGGTTCAAGTAATCTTTTAGTACATTCATACTCATTTAATGAAATATGAATAGCACAATAAACCTCCGCATGTAGTAGGAGTCTAAGGATTTTATTTAGATGGTATTTGCTCAATTGATGTGGTGATTTTAATTAGAATGCATTATGTATTGGGATTTGGTTCACCAAGTGAGATGCGTAGCTTACCGTGACTATTTTCTCTTTTTTTTTCCTTATTTCTTTGAAATGAATGTGACAAGTGATCAAGTAGGAGGTATTTTTGGATTTGAAGAAGCCACATGAAGCATTGCATCTGCATCACCATATCACTAAGAGTCTCATGGATATTTTTGTTTGTAAATAATTTTGCACATGTATATGATAATAGTATTGTAATTCAAGTGTTTAACGATTCCGTTTTGAACAGTTGTGACTATCTCCATTTTGTTTAATAGGTTAAATTTTGTTATATTTTAGGATGACAACTTACTTATGGTTTCGGATTATTTAGGTTGATGTTATATAACTTTTTAGGTATTTCTAGGAGTATTTAATAGCAAACTGTCACAAGGATTATAAGTTGTTTGTGTACAGGTTGGTCGATATTGAGCTGAAAAGGTAGTTGATTTGTCTTGTGACACCTCGCTCACAATTTGGTTTCGCCTGAACTGGGGTTAGGCGTGACAATAAAATATTATAATGGATTTTAGTAAAATATTATTATCAATAATTGAATGGATTATTATATTGATCCGAATACATTCTATCAGCCCATTTAGCTGAATGAGTTTTGTATTATGTCAATCATGTTTCATATTGTCACCCCTATCTTCACTGTAAATTTTCATTTATAAAAATAAGGTATAAAGGCCTCAAAAGCCCCTGAACTTTACCATAATTTTCATTATTTCCCCTGAACTACGTAAGGGGTGAAGTTAGCCCCTAAACTATCATTTAATGAGCCAATCACGCCCTTAAAGTTGATATGAAGGCTGAGATGATAGATTTTAATTCAAGAGTGCATATAGACATTTTTAGAGTACATGTGGACGACAGACTCGATATCTGGCTTCCCTCACCACCATTGAATAAGATGCTTGGTAAGCGCTTCCACCACCTCTAGCATGATGAAAATGAATAAAGGAATTGAATGAGCTACTGACTGAAAACAAAATAGAAAACATGAGTTAACTTTGTACACTATCTGAATCTAAGCTCATAACTTGTCCCAAATCTAATTTTCTATCCGATTTCAATCTTCACTTTCATTCTCGATTTAGTCCGTCTCTTCTCAGGACATGCTTGTTAGCTTGAAGTCTGATTTTACAAAGCGTCTAACAACATTTAACTCAGAGATTTGATTTGAAGATGCTTTAAGTACTTTCTCTTGATTTGATGGAATATTTATCAGAAAGATCAATGATTTGTCACTTTGTTTTACACCTTTGTTCCTTGATTCTTACAATTTGTTGAAACCTCATTCAGAAAATATATTGAGCATTGAAGAGTTGGAACCTAACTATAATGATGAAGAAACCCAAAAGAAAGTAACTTTTTTGTTGAAACTACTCGCGTTGATTGTGAAGCCAATGCCATGGAAATCCATTTCATATTGAAAATTTTCTCAACGCCGTTAATTTTAATTTGACATGACAATTATCACTACAAAAAAATTACTAATTTTGTGACGGCATTTACGACACCTATTGCAACAAAACTATTACTAAAACTCAATCTTGCGACTGAATAGTGATGACTATGTATCTGCAACAAAGTTCCATCTCGCTAAGAAATTAGCTACGAAAGATGAAGTAGGTTGTCATATAGTGATAGAGCTTCCACGACAATGTTCATTGCTATAATGTCTGAAAATATTTAATTTAATGAAGTCGGTCGCAATTTCACCACCACATAGCAACGGGCTTTATATTTGTTAGATTGTAATTCAAAGTATTTCATATGGGTCGCTAATCAGTTTGTTGCTACTGCGTCGCTGAATCGTGGCAATCCCATTGCTATTGCTTGCAAAATCATGGCAATCTCATTACTACTACGTTGCTAAATTGTGGCCATCCTGTTACTATTGTGTTGCTGAATCGTGGCAATGTTGTTGCTGCGTTGCTATTGGGTCACTACATTGTTATTTTAATATTGAATTTATGTTCTCGTTTCACTCTTTTAGCTTATTTATAACAAAGTTGTTGCTTATTTGTAGCAAAGTTGTCGCTATTTCATTGCAAAAGTAAGAATATGATTTTTAAAACGAAATTATTCATTTAATATGTAATTTCACTCTTCCCAACCTATGAAAACAAAATTTCCTACATACATCACGATTTAGCATCATCCACAAGTCAATTTTCAATTTCAATTTATAACTATCAATAGTTATAAAGGTAATATTGGTTTAACAAAATATATTGCGATATAAACACAACTATTCTTGCAAAATGAAATCCATTAGAAATATTCAAAATTGTACCTAAGCGATATTGTTCTAAGTGATACATATGCAACAAGGTCAAAAAGATAACTAAGTAATATTGTTTATGACAAAATAGTATAGTGCATAGCATTAGCTCATATCATTAACTAATATTAAACTAAATTATAAACACACTACACCTCAATTACTCTGCTTATTCCCAAGTGAGTGGAGTAGGTGGAGTAGTAATAGATGGTCCAGTGGGTGCATTTTGACAAGCAAGATGTTCTAAAAATTGGGCATGAATCCCCTTCATACTTGTTTGTCGCTCTTCAAGAATCTTAATGTCTCATTCTCGTTATGATTTCTTAGGTACATCATCTACTGAAGATGAAGTAGACCTAACATGCCTATGTTTAACATTTTGAAAGTTAGGAAGTCATAAATGCAACCCTTTTGGACACCTCCTGCTGCCTGGATAAACAAATCGTCCTCATTTACTTGTGATGCTTCAGATTGACCCGATACTTCATTTGCGGCTGCAGATGATGTTTCTTTAAGCTTTTGAAATTCTTCTAACAAACAAATATGAGGATAAATTTTTCTTTTTTCATAAAGAACAAAAAAAGAGAAATACAAATATAATGTCATAACTTTGATTATTTGCACAATTATTATGAAAAGAAAAAAAAAGGTAGGATCTTACATAAAAAGCCTGTGATCTCTTATAAATAAATTGGCTAGTGTCACCTCTTTTGTCTTTCCTTGTATGAACATGGATATAAACATTAGCTTTGGAGGGTTCCCCTGTCTTTAGATCAAGCTCCTTCTAAATTATGTCAAGATAAAAATATACATTCAATTATTATTATATCATCCAGCAGCATTATTGCCAATAATTCATAAGAAGCAAATCATCCATAGTTGATAGTAAACTAAGATTATTCAATATATCTTAATGATAATCCAAACAACACCAAACAAACAAACATCAATGATAACAAGAAAAAACAAATAATTCAAATTTAAAAAACAAGGGTTGTGTTGCCATCTATAAAGAAGAAAAAAAACAATAATCCAAATTAAAACAAAAACTATATGTTCATCTAATGATCTCTTCCATTTTATTTTAGATTAAATAAGGAAAAATCATAATATTTAGTGGTATAAGATAAAACAATATTAGGCAGCACTAATAACTCATTATCATTCAATATTTCATAATAGATTAAATGATAAATGAATTTTGAACAACCAAACGCCTTGCATGCTCTGCAAAAGATATAGAGCCACCAGTGTGTTTTGATGGTCTTTCTCCTTCTCCTGCCTTCTCTTTCTTTCAATTATTGGATCTAATTTTACATATTTTAATGTAGTCAGGAGTTTTCCATTTCGCATTCCAAGAATCCCAAACAGCTTCGTCAACACAAGGAGGCTTAGACTTCTTTTTAATCTTGGATATCATGTCCTTATAACGATGTGAAGCTCTCTTGTAAAATCCAATTTAACACGAGTTTCAAGATGTACTTCCCATCTATATTATTTCTGGGAAGAAAATTTAAAAAAAAATGGTTAGAGCAAACTAGTAGCAATCTATACTTATTTCTAATAAATAATAATAAGTAAAATTACTAATGGATTAATAGCAACAAATAAGCACCTGAAACTCTCTCCAATAGAAATATTTGATATCACTTGGTACATGCATTCATCTCCATCCCTCCGCAACCAACCTTTCATGGAATATGCGAGTAATGTTATCACTAATCTTATTAGAAATGCTTTCTAACCAAAATTTACCACTTGAACCTTCTTTAGTTGCATCAATAATAGTGATAGGTATATCAAATATATAAGTTCGTGCCACTCTTATGTTCACGGCTAATTGTGAACCTGAAGAATTAGGCGTTATTGGTGCACTAGTAGAAAATAGGCCTTTAGGAACGGTCACAAAACCATTCTCATTGTGTGCAAACCGTTCTCCTAAGATATGTAACGGTTTTAATACTATAGGGAACGCATTTGTAACCATTCCCTATACGACCGTTTCCTTAGGTTTTGGGAACGGTTTTGCTTAATATGGGCAACAATAATACAAAATCGTTCTCTATAATGTATACTTTTGGGAACAGTTTTTTAGAATCCTTTAGGAAACGGTTTTTAGGGACCCTTTAAAGAACGGTTTTAGAAACCCTTTAGGGAACGGTTTTTTGGAACTCTTTAGGAACGGTTTTGTATGATCCTTTAGGGAACGGTTTTTTATGACTATTTAGGAAATATTTTTTTTAAATGAATTTTATTTCGGTACAATGATAGCAAAATATTCAGCTTTAAAAAAAATTGAAATTTGGCTACAATATGAATTTTCATTACAAGTGATGCAATATTTTCATATTGAAAGTTTAAAAGAGGTCAATAATTAAATATATTAATCAAAATGATAAAAAAAAAATCCAAATACAACTAGTCACGGATTACACACAATAAAAAAATCTTTCTACTGCTGCTTGGAAAAGTTTAGCTTGCAAATGAGCAATTCTTTTTTTGTCTTTCAGACACTAGAAGTGAGTCTAATTTCGGAGGCTTCTCATCTTCAATCTCACTAAGAATGACCTCTTCTCCATCCCTATCAGACCTACCAGTTTCTTGTTTATTTAACTCAGTGAAAGACCCTCCTATGGATCTTTTGGTTCCGAGAAGAAAACCAGTTTCACAGGAATTATCACCAGAATCAATATCAGCACAAGTAGAATTGACGCAAGTACATTGATTACAGTTTGGCTAACACTCACAATATCTTCAAGCAGCAAGACACCCAAAATATAGGCTGCCAGAACAAGACAAACAGAATAAATGAATAAACAGCATGAATTATCTGATGACTTAAGTTGTTTGTGACCTCCTACAGGTCTGATAATGAGCATAAAAGCTATTGCAACCATTGTTGGACCAACTACAACTAAGAAAATGAGTGATGCTTCATTCGAAGAGTTGATCATAAGATATATTTGAGTCAATACTTCATCACTCATTCAAGCATATCCTTTTAATATTTCCAAAACAGGACTCTTACTTTTGGGGAAGTTCTGCACAGATGAAACTAGAGGTGCTATGTTGAAGTCTCACTATTGGTTCCAATATCACAACACATAGCTGCATAATTTATACCATCAAAGAATTTTAGCAACAAGCTCGTTCATGCATGAAATATCATATAAAGTACACAGTCATCTCAGCAAGCATTCTCAAACTTTCACTAGCTAAAATGCGATTCAGTATGAGTAGACAGAAATAAATAGAAATGAACACAAAACCTAACCAGATACTTGCAATTTCATAGAATGACACCTTATTGCTAGCTTAATTTTCACTAATACTTGAAAGACAATATCAAATTCATACTTAAACCATTTCACAAGTGGAGGTTTTCCTTCGTCCCAGTCAGCAACAGTATATCACAGTCTTCTCATTTTTAAGATTTACCTGAAATGAATTTCTCAACAATGTAATGTGTCGGTATAACCCCAAACTTGAAGTTACAGTAAGCACTTGGCATAAAAAATGAATATAGAAATACTTATCCAATTAGATTAAACAAACCAAAGAAGCAACATCATGGCATGGCTCAGGACTCATAAACAAATATGACTATGAATCAGTGAAAGCAACAATTGCATAGCAAATTTCCACTACTATACACAAACTGGTTCATCATCTAATCACTGTTACTAAGAATTCAAAAGAAGTGCTCATATATGAGTCAATCAAAAGAAATTTAGAAGGATTTATCAGTAATCAAATAACTGAGGTAAAAAAGGCGATCAACTGGCCCAACTATGCCCCTATCTAATTTCCATCCATATTTTTTTAATGTTATCTAATTTCCATCTATATTTTTTTAATGTCAGTAAAATTGTCATTCTTAATCAGCCAATGCAACATAACCCAAAATTAAGGCTTAACCTAACTGAAAAATAAAAATAAAAAATAAAAAATAAAATAAAAAGGTAAAAAATTAAAATGTAAAAGTAAAATATATATAATAATAATAACAAAAAAAAAAGCTAAATCAGTTAAAAACAACAGGTAAATCAGTTCAAAATGAATCCTCCATTTTCATTATTAACATTGTTATATGAGACAAAGAAGAGGATCAATCAGCAGTAATTCTTTATTGGTTTGATTTTGCACTTGGAAAACATAGCATTCTCAAGAAAACACAAGTAATACCAAAGATGGCATTCATAAATAAAAGAATATTCTATTCAACACGCACAAGTTTTTCATGTACAAGATTACATGGCTTCACATTTAACAAATGGGAAACCATCTAACAACGTTCAGAAACCTAACATCTGAATATGTACCTCACTTCAATTCATCATAGAAAGAAAGAAAATTTTAAAAATCCTAGATCAGACTGTTCCTTGAGTAATTGTAAATGAAGGTAAATGACTATTTTCTGTATTTGCTTCTATCATATATATTTGCAAAAAGTCAAGTCCGACAACAGAAAAATAAACTTAAAAAATCCAACGGACCTTTTCTTGAGTATGGACTTTTGACACAGGTAGTGGTGATTTTTGTATGGATGTGGTTACTGAGTTATGGTAAATTAGAGGCCATAAGTCCCATTGATTCTGCAACTTCCACTGCAGAAAGATTATCGGTTTGTTCCTGCACATAGAAAGAAAGTGAAACCATAAGTATTGAGCATCTCTAGAAGATTATTCAATCCAATCATAGTCAAGTTAATAAACTAAGGATGCACAATACATAACAAAAAATAGACGATAGAAGGATGACAGAACAGAATATCCAAGTTAATATGTGACAACATCAAATATCTATCTCTAGTCTCTAAATATAGCTTACACTTCAGCTTCTGTTGCAAAATTTGTGTTCATTTCCAGAAGAATACTGAAATAATGATTATTGCATAGCTGGACATAAACCACTGTTGTTTGGAAAAATAAAGTGACAAACCCCAACATAGTAAAGCTTTGTACCTTACAAGGTCGATGTACAGAGTCTTTCCTCTTACAATTAAATTACAAAGCAAGTATTAGGAAAAAAATATACAAGAACAACTTTGAAGTTGGGCACATTGCAGCATTTTACAGTAACTTCATAAGAAAATAACAGATACCGTATTCGTACCATGTTCATTAAAGATAAAGCTAATATCTATTGAGAAATATAAAAGACAATGCCAAACAATTTCATTAACCAGAAATTTAGCTTGTTTCCCTCTCTAGAAACATTTAATTTGTGAAAACTCAACCTTTTAACTTGCTTCCAGTAGTGCAACAGAAACTGAATCATCTTCAAAGAATACTAGCTAAAAGATGCAGTAAATAAATATACGAGAAGACAATAATAGGATCAATGTACCATTCAAATAACTAAACTTCACTGTCTTTTACAATTTGTCATTTACATTATTATTGTGCAATTACCATTATTTAGTCCACCAAAATGGAGAAGAAGTGATCAACAACCAGTACAACAGATTTCCAAATTTTCCTATTTCCCATTCCAACCACACATTATTAAATCCAGTACTTATGCAAATCAAGCAAAAGAACAGATATTTATTAAAACATCTAAACAATATCCATAGAATTCAATATAGAAAGCACAAGTAGCAAACCAGAAATAGATCATCACCATCATTCAGGAAGGTCAGAAACTCTATACGAATCAGGTGTAACCTCTGTCAGGCACAACCCTGAAAAAACAACCTGCAAAATTTCAACACAAAAAGAAAACATCAAACAATTTGAAATTGCACATAAACCAAACCAACAGATATAAATCAGACAAAAACTTGATATAATCATACTTACATCTAATTGCTTCTGAATAAGGCGAGGTTCTTTTTACGTCTTGTAGTAGATCTGGAACCAACAACAGCAATGAAATCCTCCTCAACCTCCTCCTTCGATAGCGAAGCCTATAACTTGACTCTCTCCTCATTCATCTTCATGACTACATCTTCTCTAGGAGACTTACAAGCCGTGGCTCTTCTCTTTCTCAAATTCAATGGCACCAACGAAGTATCATTGAAGCCTTTCTCTTATTCTTTTTCTGCAAGAACCGCTTCCTTAAGTTTCTGAGCAATCCTCTGATCCAAAGTCAGCTTCTTTTCTTCAATTGCTGGCGGAGTCGAGCTATTGTTGATGAGTTTCGATTCGAATATTTAATTTGGTGGTGAATGGCGATGAGGTTTGGTGAGATTTGGCCAACAAATTGGTACAGCGAACGGCACGGTGAGATTTGGCGAATAAATTGGTTCGGTGAACGGCAGCAGTGAGCGAAGTCGAGTGTGAGAGTGGTGAAAGGTGAGTGGTTTAGAAGGGATTAAGCAATAAAAATTTTAGAAACCTAAAATCTAATCATGATTATTAGGAACGCTTTTGTAAAAGTTGAAATGGTAAAAACCTGTATATTAAAATTTAATGAAGAACGGTTTTCATCAGATAATGGGATACGGTTCAAAACCGTTTCCATATGCATATTTCTGGATAATTTTTACTCTTATTTTTTTAGTACAGTGGAAAACCGTTTCAATAAAATGGGTTTAGGGAACGGTTTTTCTGCACTTAAGAAGTACGATGTTAAACCGTTTCTATAAATACGTTTTTGGAACGGTTTTGCTTTTCTTATTTAGTACAACTTAAAACCGTTTCTATTAATATATTTTGAGAATGGTTTTGAGACATTACAAAAAACCGTTCCTATACATTCTTTTAGGAACAGTTTCCAGACCGTTACAAGGATGTCTGTTCCTAAAGGGTTATTTTCTACTAGTGGTGGCAAATCATTCCCTAAACTATGGACTACTTATGGTATATCATTCCCTTAACTAGGTGATACTTCTAGTATATCATTCCTTAAACTAGAGGTTACTCTTTGTATATCATTCCCTAAACTAGGGGCTATTGGTGGCAAATTATTCTCTAAAAGAAGGGTTTTAGAGGCCAAATCACTTCTTGAATTAGGAGTAGGTTGTGATGGTAAAAATACCTCTGGATAAGTACCTTATAAGGGTAGTTGTCCCTCATTGTTACCGGTGGATAAATGTCCAGATGTGGTCCATCTCGTTATAGATTTACTCGACCTAAATTCCTATATCCTCATCCACCTTTTTCCCATATTTGTTAAAATTCACAAAGAAGAAAAATAATTAAAAAAATATCCCAAAATTTATAAATTAGTAAATGTATAATTTCATTGCAAGTTATATAAAACAAAATTTGAATATTGTCTGTATTAACAAACTTTGTCATAAATGAATTAATATCCTATTTATGAATAAAGACAATAAATGAACAGAGTTAAAATGGAACATGGAATTAAAGAAATTTATAAAATGAATAACTTCATCACCATAGTTGATCGCTGAATTCATCATCAGTTGATTCATCTATTTCATTGAATAATGCATATGAAATTGATGTTGTGTTATCATCCCCTCCAACATCATGCATTTCCACTTCTCCTCCATTTAGATCACTCAATTGCTCAAGCAATTCATCATCTACCGAAGTTATAGGTTGAAATGAGAAATTTTTCTGGTAAGGTGCATCAACACTTTCATCACCCTCCATTTTATTATCAACTATATTGAAAATTTGACGAGCTTTAACTTTGACCGTAAAGAGCCAATTACACTTATTGCGTCTAAGTGATGGATAGGGAACATAGTACCTTGTTCTGCTTGTATTGCTAAGAGAAATGACTCATATTTATTTAATCTAAGCCTTGTATTTATACCAACAGTGTTGTACCTTGCATAAATTTTCATGTCAACATTGATAGTTGGGTTAAATCACTCACATCAAAATAAGATAGTTCTCTTTATGGGTAAAGCTGGATACTCAAGCTCCAAAACTTCAAGTAATTTTCCATAGTAATCAATAGATGAGTCAGAATAGTTTATTCCCCTGATGCACACTCCATTATTTGTTGTGACTTTATTTTCACTTCGACTCTCGGTATGAAATTTGTATCCATTGATGATGTACCCTGTATGAGCACGAAATGTATACAGTGGTCTTAATGCTAAATCTTTAATAAATATGTTATCCACTGCATTTTTTAGGTTATGCACCTAAAATAATATGAGTTAGAAAATTTCAAACTAAAATTTAGACTTACTAATAAATTACTTACATGTTCTTTGAACTAGTGTTGGAAATTCACTATCCAATCTTTGATCAACCTCCTATTCAGCTATGTTTGGATATCTAATTCGAAGATCATTCACATATGCACTAACAATATACAATTTTATAGTTAATATCATGAACCATTTAAGGACTTTGCATATCGAATAACAAAGATTGTTAAAGTTAATACTTACAAAATAAATGGGGCAACTGCTTCACAATTCAATAGGATATACATATGTGCTGCAACTTTTTCTTCCTCGTCAATCTCCTACATTTTGCTCTCCCTAATGGATGACCAGGAAAATTAAAAATAGATAAGTTTCCTTGTATATTCACATTTTCATTAAGGATACCTTCATCATTGCGAGGAACTCGACGATGCCTTATATATATATATATATAATCCTCAAAGTAGTATGAACAAAAAGATGATGCTTCCTCCATCAAATATGCATTAGCAATTGAGCCCTCCACTCTAGCTTTATTTTTAACATTTTATTTTAATTTTTCTATTGTACCTATTAAATAACAATGTACATAAGCCCAAAGACTACTACTTTTAAATCCAAGATGGAAGATATGAATTACCTCTCATATGGATACATCTAGCAATATTGTACCGGTCCAGCAAGACATGCTTCATATGGTAGGTGAATTGGAAAATGCTCCATCAAGTCAAAAAATGAGGGAGGAAAGTGTCGCTCAAGCTTACATAATATAATTGGAAATTCTCTTTCTAATTTTGACATGTCATTCTCCTTAATGACATTTCCTGTCAATTGCTTGAAAAAATACTAATTTCGGTAACTGCTTCTCATACTTTTGTTGGTAAAAGCTCGTGAAACGCTATGGGTAATAATCTTTGCATGAAAATATGACAGTCATGGCTTTTCATTCCAAATACCCTATTCTTCTTAAGATCTACACATCTAGCCATATTGGAAACATAACCATCTGGAAGTCTAAGTGTTTTCAACCATTCATATACTACTTGTTTACCAATTATATCTAATGCATAACAAGCTTTTGGAAATTTTCTAGTTTAAGTGTTCCTTGCCAATTCCTTGCGCCGACATATTTCTTCCTTATACTCCCTTAATTTTACATTATCCTTTGTCTTTCCATCAATATTCATGATTGTATAAAAAATATTATCAAAGAAATTCTTCTCTATATGCATAACATCCTAATTATGCCGAAATAGGTGTGTAAAATCCCAAAATATACTTTTTTTTCTTCCATCCACTATTCTTATTTATAGTGGCATTGACCTCATCAGATCCAAGTTCTATGACTTTCATTAGACCTAACAATTCAATTTCAAACAATATTTCCTCTCCAAACTTAACTGGAGGAGCCAAATGATTCACAATCCGATTCTTCTTGAACCAAGATTTTTTTCTACGCCAAGGATGATCTAGTGGCAAGAACTTACGATGATTGTCAAACCATGATTGTTTCCCACCCTTCTGTAAAGTAAAAGCATTTGTATTCTCCATGCAATATGGACAAGCTAACTTTCCAGCAATGCGCCAACCAGAAAGCATGGCTAAAGTAGGGAAGTGGCTAATATTACGTAATAGAGCAGCATGCATGGTGAAGTTTTGCTTCTTTGAAACGTCAAAAGTTTCAACACCGAATTCCCATAATTGTTTCAATTATTCAATTAATGGTTGTAGAAACGCATATATTGGATTATTTGGACCAGGAACTATAACAGTTAAAAAAAGATATTCAGGCTTTATAGCCATCCAAGGTGGTAGATTATATGGTGTTAAAATAATGGGTCAAGATGAGTATTGTTTTCCTGATTGACCAAACAGAGAGAATACTCTTGCATAAATCCAAAAGAACATTTCTAGTTTCAGACTAAATGATGGGCATGTACATTGAAATGTTTCTAAGCACGAGCATCAAAAGGATGTCGCATAACTCATTCCATGTAGTCATGTTCACAATGCCATCTCATATGCTTTGCGGTGGCTTTAGAAGCATATAATCATTGAAGTCTTAGTGTGATAGGAAAGTAGAACATCTTTTTATAGGCTTCCGAATAACTAGATTGGTAGCATCATTTGAGAATGACTTGTATCTTGTAGGGCTGTGCATGGTACCTTCTGGAACCGCTCCAGAACCGGGAACCGGACCGGAACTGGTACTGAAATTGAAAAAGAACCGATTATTTGGAACCGACCGGAACCGGTACCAAAAATTATATTTTTTGGTACCGGTTCCGGATCCTCGATTAGAACCGGACCAGAACCGGACCAGAACCGGACCCGAACTGGAACCGGTAAAGGAACCGGTTATTCTAAAAATAATAATAATAAAATAATTATTTTAGGTGAATTTCTTTCTAGGTAAAAATATATATATCGTTCTCTTCTCTCACAAATTTTTTTAGATTTCAATTTGTATATCGCGGTTGTAATTTTTATATAAATAATTCAAAAAAATAACATTTTTAATTTAATATTTTTTTTGCACCATCGAATTGTTTCAACACTTTTATTTATATATATATATATAATATTTAAAAATTAGAAATAATCTTGAAGTTTTGAAGAATATTGTTCCAAGAGTTAAAGTGGAGTGTTAAATGTGTTCACTCAAACAATCTACCTGGAATATTAATTTAATTTTTTAATTAATTTTTATTTTACAACTAAATTAAGTTAAATTACTATCTGTATGTTAACTAATTATTTTTTTATAAAAAAAATTGAAATGTAGAAGATAAATAGAGATATGCGCTTTAGACTGAAGCGTGCAGAACATTTGAAACTTTTTATTATTATTTAAAATTATGCACAATTTATTTGTAAGGTTACGGAGCTTTTAAACTTATTTTCTTTGTCTAGATAACAAATTTAAATTTGTTAGTGAAGCTTTTGGAGTTTGTTGGTATGCAATTTGAGAACCAATTTAACAAATTGATTATGGTAATTGAGAACATTAGTAACTTTCTCATATGTATAAGTTTGTTTTATTATATTGGTTTTGAAATGATTACTATGTAAATATAAATTTGACAAACAGTGATTTCACAAAAAAAATTTTAATAATTGGATTAATTGTGAAAAGTTTGATTATTTTCCCAGAACCGTACCTGAATAACCGGTACCAGAACCGCACTGGAACCGGTACTGGTTTTAAATACTAACGGTACCAGTACCGGTTCCTAAAAAATAAGGAACTGGTAATTCGGTTCCGGTACCGGTTCCTTCAAGGAACCGGTACCAGAACCGGTCCCGCTCACCCCTAGTATCTTGGATGATTGCAAAATTTACACTTCAACAAGGCATTGTCGGCCCTCCAATAAATCATGCAATTGTTTAAACAATAATCAATTTGTTGCATTGGTAGCCCTAACCCCTCAACTAACTTCTTTTGTTTTATAAAAAGAATTTGGCAATACATTGCCTTCGGGAAGGACCTATATAAAAAACTCATGCAATTGATCAAAATACTTTTCAGATAGATGATGTTCTAATTTTAAGTTTAGAAGGCGAGCAACAATAGATAAAAGTGTATGATTGCCACATCTTGGCCATAATTCTTCATTTCCTGCTCGTAGCATATCATATAATTTTTGTGCATTGCTATTAGGTTCTTCCTCCATCCCATCAAATTGATTATATTGTCTTATAATATCAATAACCATCTCATGATACCGTCCGCCTTGTTCAAAAGCATTATCATTATTTTCCGATATGTGTGCATCCTCAATACTAGTGACATCATTAAGAATTGTCTCTTTCTCATCGTGTAAGTACCAAGTATCATAACCTTGCACAAAACCTCCTTCAAACAAGTGAGTCTAACATCATCAACACATAAAAAGTTCCTATTTCGGAAACTTCATTTATTGCACGGGCATCTCAATTTGCACTCATCCATACATTCAGGATGACTAAGTGCAAAATTAATGAATTCATCTACCCCTCTAATAAATTCTCTACTAAGGTATCCATCATCAGACCTACAATACATCCAACAACAGTTTGGATTCATTTTCCTAAGTTAAATCATATGAAAATTTTAAGCTATCAATTCACAATCTTGAACCAACTTGATAAATTCAATAAAGAAAAAGACATACTAATGATAGAAAGAAAAAAAAAAAAAAAAAAAAAAGAGGGCTGGAAATTTGCAGTGCAATTTTTAAGTATAATTTCATATCATACGACCTTAATTATAATATGTCCAATCCGTATTATATTGATTTAAAATAGGGGCTGGAAGCTCAATTAATTTAAGATTATATATGGAGAAACTAGAACTAAATTAGGAATAATCAATGTCCACAATACATAAGGAAATACTGAAATGCTTACTTGTTGAACAACTCAAATTTCCAATTTTTTTCGTTCTTTGTTCATTAACCAAACCAAATCTAATTTATTAGCCTACATATGTATATAAAAATACACAATTGATAATCAATATAACACCACAAAATGCATTCAAAAGGATAGTTACAACCTTAGTAACAATATAATAGCAGGTGGATACAACCATACTATATATATTCAACACCAGTTTGGATTTATTTTCCTAAGTTCAATCATATGAAATGTTTAAGTAATCGATTCACAACTTTAAACCAACTTAAAATTACAAATGGACAAACTAAAAATAAACTATAAATAATCAATTTCAGAAATACATAACTAATCACACTTAGTTAAATAATAAAAACTGTTAGTAAATCAAGATTATAAAAAACATGAATAATTTAGAATAGTTTGGAAATTTACCGAAATTTTCTAAAGACCAGACAAAACACATATATAATAAAGGGTATGATATAGTAAATTAGATTACAAAGATGCTTACTGATAGAATGACTCAAGTTTTTAAAATTTCTACTTTTCTTTTCCTGTATCCATGAATCCAATCAAATTCGATTGATCCAACTGCATAAATATATGAAAAT
The DNA here is from genome assembly GCA_031304145.1 of Cardiospermum halicacabum. Taxonomy (NCBI): domain Eukaryota; kingdom Viridiplantae; phylum Streptophyta; class Magnoliopsida; order Sapindales; family Sapindaceae; genus Cardiospermum; species Cardiospermum halicacabum. The sequence goes on along the minus strand of JARJHC010000107.1, from coordinate 14,759,274 downwards.
ACACCATTAACATGTAATAATATGCAAAATTAGTTACCAAGACAAATATTCACTGCTTTTATATATATATATATATACATATATATATATATAAGTAATATTCTTCCATACATATAATTTCAACTAAAATATTGTATATTTTTACTTATCAATAAATTTTATCTCCCTCTTTATTTTATCTTTCAATTAAAACATACTATTAAATACATAAATTTAGCTTACATGTGATTAACCTAAAAGTAGTTGTCAATCCATGGCTTTTTTCTTGTAAGGGGGTGCGGGCTACTTTTTACTTTCTTCTCAAACCACCTTAAGAAATCGACACATCATTTCACTATAGTGCACTACTTGTTTAAATCATTACTAACAAACACTTCTTAGTCAATTTTGATGTCTAAACTATACTTCTTATCAATTATCAACACTTTACTGTCTATATTCTTATGAGAATCGACACTTTACTTGTTTAAATTATTATCAAACACTTCTTAATCAATTTTGATATCTAATATTCTCACTATATACACTTTACTATCAATATCTATTCTTCATAAAATGGAGATCAATTTTAGATCTCATATATTAAAATAATAGATCAGTTTACTTGTTTATATCAATACTTGTGTATTTTAGTACTTAGAAACATTTTTTAACACTTCTTAGTCAATTTTGACGTCTAACATTCTCATTATATATACTTCACTATTTATATCTATTCCTACTAAAATGGAGATTAGTTAGATCTCATATCATTAAAATAACAAATCCTTATTCTCATATTTAATTCCAAACAAATGATGAGAATCTGACCATTCTTATATTCATTTACAGATATTAAAGTCAGCCCTTGTTTTCACTCTAATTTTTTTTAAAAAAATAAATAAATTAGCAGGACTGTGTTTGAGTATTTAAAAAAAATAGAATAGGTAGAACAACAACCAATTGAAGGATGTAGTTTTTATAATAGGTAGAACAACAAAAGCAAAACTACTAGTTAGTAATTTATGCCGTCTAAACATCAATGATGAATGTGAGTAATAGATATTTCAAAGTTTCTTTATAGAAATGAACAGAGCACCTGTTATAGCACCTGTTATAGTTTAATTACAATCAAGTCTCGGCAAAAAGTAAAGGGCATATTAATCACAGAGTAAACTATTTCAACAAAAATTAAAAGAGCATATCACAGTAAACTCTTACATAAGTAAATTTGAATGCCTTAAATTATTACCATACCTAGAGCAATTGGAAGAATGAGAAAGTGTTGAGTGTTTGGTGAAAGCCCAACGTGATTGGAATAATGAGAAAGCTTTGAGTGTCTGATGAAACCCAACCTAAGTTGTAACAATATCATTTATTATTTCAATGAAACATTCTAAATGAAGCCAATTGAAATTGAAATAAATATAATATTTATTGTGGGTAATAATTACTCAATTTATTTATTTAATTTTAAAACTAAATACATAAAATTTTTAATTTTTAAAATATATAAAATAATAAATTATTATATTAATCTTTTATTTGATAAAACCCTGAGGTTAAAAAAAGTTTTGAATGTCATTATCTATTTTAAAATATTAACAAAATAAATAAAGATTAAAAAATTGAAATAGATCGTATTTTATTATATACATTCTAAAAAAACAAATATATATATATTTATTTGTTTCACAAGTGATAATGTTTTTACATGGCTTATTTATTTTTAAATAAAAAAATATATTTAATAAAATATTTGTTGAAAAATTATAAAATGAATTTCTTTTTTAAAAAAGATGTCCATTTATATTACTATTATTAATAAAGATTCTATACAATGCAATAAATTTTAATTATTATTTTTCAAAAATATTGTTTATGGAATATTATAATTCAGATTTGATAAATAATGACATAATAACAAAAAGGAAATATATTACATAAAATAGGGAAAAACTTTGGTAAATTAAAAACTTTTGTCAACTATACATGCATCAACTTCAAATGGGTAAAGAGTAATTAACATTAAAATAAATAAAATAAAAATTAAGTGACTTTTCTATTTTCGATATAAGTAGAATCGTGGAATTGTAGATGTCAGGAAAAAAAACAAAAATTAGGTTAATATATTATAGAATTTGAATAAGATGTTGGGACAAAGATTTTAAAAAAATAAAATAGAAACATCATTTCAATGAAATACTTACCTAAGAGGTGTATTAAAAAAATGAAAAAAAAAATAATGTAGAAGAAAAAAAGAAAACAAAGGGTTTATTTGACTCACCGTATTGGATAGGAACATGATAGTATAAAGAATTGAACAAGGATAAGCAGTTTTGTATAAGGATAATATTATACAAAATTATGTTTGGTTGGCAATCGTATAAGCAACGTGATAGGATAAAGTAATACTAAATTTGTATTTGGTAACACTGATTAAGCAATAGGATAATAATGTAAAATACCAAAATATCCCTAAAGAATTTATGTGTCAATCGCATTGATTAGCCATGGATTTATCCGAATTTGCTACAGTAAAATAAATAATTAATTAAATATATTTAAAAATTTTAAAATAATTCAATTTTATTTTTAAAACAAATTAAATTAGAAAGAATATTTTAACAAACAACTATATTTAATAGTGATTAAAATTTAAAAAATTAATAATATAATAATATAATTTTTTTTAAATAATTAATTATTTTATATTCAGGTAGACTCATGGGTTGACCGAACTCGTTAAGTATTCGGGTTTGAAATGATAAGCTCAAACCTAACCAATTATCATCCCCATTATAAATATAGATATAAGGTTAAAATGGTAAAAATTCTAATACGACCATCACAAGATAAAGTTATCATAATTTTTCTTGAGGATTATTTTATCATGTATCAACCGTATAAGAAAGAGAATCGTATAACTTTATCATGTTCCATTAACTAGCCAAATGCTAGATATGAGAGAGGATAATATAACATAATACTATCCTGCATCTTATACGGTGAACCAAACGAGCCCAAAGAGATAGTTTCACTTTTAATATTTTTAAAGTCTTAATTAAGTTAATGAGCCTTCAAAGTTTGAATTAAGTTTTTAAATCAAGCAAACTTTAGATTTGATAAAATAAGCCTTTATGACTTTTTTGCCCCTCATCACATAAAAATAAAGGTTCGTCACAAGGTCCTTCACACCGTGTAAAGGACTTTCAATAACATGTGAAGGACGTGAAGACTCATTTTATGAAATCTAAAATTTTGTTTGGTTTAAAAACTTAACTCAAACTTTGAAGGCTCATTAACTTAAATATATAGTTTGATTGGTTCAGTTTTTATATTTTTCACAAACAAATAACTATAACATAAAGAAATCTTGAATAAAAATATATACTAAATAAAGATACTTATGGTAAGATATCTGGAAAAAAAAATCAACTAAAAATAAAATTATGTTAAAAAGAATATATAACAAAAAAAATAATTATTATAGATATCTAAAAGGAATAAATGTGATTATAAACTTAAAGAGGAAGAAACAACTATAGAAATATAACATAAAATGTAAAAAATAAATAAATAAAATTCGAGTAAAAACTCTTACCTTAAAAATAGAGACAATTGGAAATAAGAAAAAGTGAATCAAATGAATTTGTTTTCATTATATAATAATATCATGAGTAAAATCAAACCATAAATATGATATTGTAATATTTTTAAATAGTAAATAAATATTTAAAATATATATTAAAAAAAGATATAATAACAATGTAAAAATAAAAATAATCAATTAAATATATATATATATATATACATATATATTTTTATTTAATATTTCACACTCACATGTCACTTCCAATATTCACCAATTGTCGGTTATTTATTGGACTAATGAAAAATAAGCAGAAAAACAACTATTATAATATATATATATATATATATATATATATATATATATATATACACGTTAGAAAATGGAAGATATTTAATTTACTTTATTTTATTAATTAATTTTAAAAAATAGAAAAAAAATTATGACGAATTGCCAAATATATTTATATTTTTCTTATTTAGTGAAGATATATAATAAAATTATGCAATTTTTTAAAATCTTCTATTAAATTTTATTTTTCTTAATAGTTTAATAATTTTTTAAAGTATTATATTATAATTGAGTTTCTAAAATTTAATTTTAAATTTTTTACACTGGTATATTTTAAAAAATTTATTTTAAATTTCCAATCTTTAAATGGAATATTAAAAATTATTACTTATTAATTAAAGTTCATAAATCTATAGTATATTAAAAACAGGAATAAGCAGGTGGAGACTTCATTATATTATTACATTATTACGTGTATAAGCTTGTTAGGTATTTGAAGATTAGTTTTGTTATTTGTAAGGAGCATATTGTAAATATACTATTGGATTAAATTGTAATTCGCCAGCTGTGTATCACCATTACTTATGTTGTGACTTTCAAATTATTTTATACTATTAATTATTGTAATGAATTAAAAAATAAATTAATTATTTATAAATTTTTAATTTTAATTTCATTTGGATATTGATATAATATAGAGTTTAAAATAAATTTAATTTTTAATAAATAATATTATTACGTGATTTATTATATATTTTATAATTATTATTACAAATTGATTCTATTAATATTTTTTCAATTAATCCGGCGAAAATGTGAAATTTTTGTAATATCATTATTATTACCCATGTACTATCGGAATAAGAATAAGAATCGATATTAACAATTGTGAACCAATTTTTTTTTTAATTTATAATTATTAATAATGAAAATATTAATTTATTCTGTTATGTTATATTTATAATTTTTGTAAAAATAATAATTATATAAAAAAATTTATTTAAATTTTTATATATTTGAATCGGATAAATCATATGTATCATGAGTAGTAAAAACTACAACCTATTCAAATTTCAATCGATTTGAATCAAATTCTATAATTTACTAGTTCAATATGGGAGCGGTTAATTCGATTGAAATCGACTCACTACCATCTCTAACTATATTATGTTTTAACTTAAATAATACAAGTTAATACTTCCTCTGTTTCCATTTACTTGCAACATTTAAATAGTGTTTACTATTTATTGGTCAATCTTTTTTAATATGTTACTCATTATGTATAAAGAAAAATAAGTCAAATGTGGTATTATTTTATTCGTCTTGACGTCTATTTTGCAAAAATTAAATTTATATAATTTTTAGTTATGTTTATTAAAGATATTTGCATTTAAAGTTAAGCATTGAACAACGTGTCCAGCTGAAATGTTGCAAGTAAAAGGAAACGAAGGAAGTATTATTATTATTGAATGAGCAGATTTTTGTACGAGGAACAACCCTACTCTACTATCCCTGCGAAGATGGAGAGATGGACACAAGTTGGTGTCGAAGGCGTCGGTCTTTCCTGAAAAGAATTCGTGAATCTCGGACTGATTGAGAGTAAAAAAGTCATCTTCCCGTTGTCGTCCTGGTCCTTATATAGGGCTGAAATCCATATTCCAATTCTTTTAGGAATCGGTAATTTAACTAGCTTGGAATTCAACTAATATCTTCGAAGTAATAAATAACACATATTATATTATTACAAAAGTTGAATTAATAACACATATTAGGCTAACACATATTTATCAAATCGGTAGTAATAAATAACACATATTATATTATTACAAAATTTCCAGGAAAAACCAAGGGTAATAGTATCACGACACGTGGTCTCCCGACAATCCAACAAGTAGTGGTGGACGTTACTGCACTGTATTCAATTCACTTTAGTCTCCAACTTCAATTCCGCTCCGCTGCTTCGCGAATAATCTTCTACACCATTGCTCAAACCACCAACAGTATCACCACCCGTCAAAACCTGCCACGTACACTAGACATTTCCTAAAATCCAATTCTAGTCCTGCACTCAGTTGCACCTAATTTTAACCCAACACGTACCATGTACTTTACTGATCTCAAACCCATGCCTCAGAGAACTTATCATCAGATTATAAGCAGACTCGCTTATCATGATAAGTAGGTTTACCAACAAAGACCCTGCAAAACGCATCGAAGAAAGAGAGAACAAGTCTCCTCTCTCTCTCTCTCTCTCTCTGCTTTATCTTTTTCTTTTTTATCTTTGCAGCCTTTTTCCCTTTTCTTTTAAATAAATTAAATTTAAGTCTTCAAATTTATTTTTTGTTGTCTAAACTGTTCTCGTTGAAAGCGAAGCATGAAAATCAGGAAATGCAAACCCTAGAAACCACCATTTTCTCTTCTCTATAGCTTTCAACGAACCAAAAATACGCCGTCGTTTTCACTCTTCAAATATCCATCTCAATGTCGTCCCTCAGCAGAGAGCTCGTCTTCTTGATTCTACAATTCCTTGAAGAGGAGAAATTCAAGGAGTCCGTACACAGGTAACGACCTTCCATTTTTTGTAGTTATTTTGTTAGGTTCAATCATAGTCTGATTCAGATTCAACGGCTTCTGATCAGGTTAGAGCAAGAGTCAGGGTTCTACTTCAATTTGAAGTACTTCGAAGAGAAAGCCTTAGCTGGAGAATGGGACGAAGTCGAGAAATATCTATCTGGATTCACTAAAGTCGATGACAATCGCTACTCCATGAAGATATTCTTCGAGATCAGGAAACAGAAGTATCTCGAAGCTCTTGACAGGTACTTTGACTATTTATTGTTTAGAAAAATTTATCTGTTGTTATTGTGGTTTATTGATATTTAAAATATAATGGAGTATTGAATATGCTTGAATATTCTTCAAAATCAGAAACGATAGAGCTAAGGCAGTTGAGATTCTGGTCAAGGATTTGAAGGTTTTCTCCACTTTCAATGAAGAGTTATACAAGGAAATCACTCAGCTCTTGACTCTAGATAACTTCAGGTAATTCTATTTCTGAATTTTTTAGTTTTGTAGATTTACATAGGACACTTTAATTTTTAATAGAAGCAGTTAATATAGGGGTTTTGGAAGATCCTAGCAAGCTAAATAAAAAGCTGAGAGTTAGAAAAATGATATTTTTTTTAGTACTTTTGTGATTAGTATTGGATCAAGCCTAAGTTCTTTGAGGTTCAGTGTGAAGAATTGCCGTGCGACGTGCAGGAGAACTAATGTTAGTTTGTGAAAGTGATAAGATGGGTTTAATTTGGTTTCGTGGTGTTGTTTCTATACTCAAGTGTTTTTTTGAGTGGTTGTAAATGAAAGATTCCTTTCTTGGTTTAGAGATGCTAAATGTCGTGGTTAATGCAGGGAAAATGAGCAGCTGTCAAAGTATGGAGATACTAAATCTGCTCGGAGTATAATGTTGGTGGAGCTTAAGAAGTTGGTAGAAGCAAATCCATTGTTTAGAGACAAGCTTGCTTTTCCGACATTGAAGCAGTCACGTCTCCGAACCTTGATAAATCAGAGGTTTGATTACTTATGTTTTTGGTGTTTGTAGTGTTGGGTTGGGTTTCTATTTTCTGGTATGAGTTTGTGTTCTGCAAAGCATGGCTGATGAGTGATGATCTGTGATTGCAGTTTGAATTGGCAACACCAGTTATGTAAGAATCCTAGGCCAAATCCTGATATCAAAACCTTGTTTGTTGACCACAGTTGTTCGCCTGCAAATGGTTCTCGTGCTCCTACTCCTGTTCCTCTCCCAATTGCAGCTGTTGCGAAGCCTTCAACTTATGCTCCACTTGGACCCCATGGGGTATGCCAAAACTAGCTAATATTTGATTTATTAATGTTAAAGATGTTAATTATATTATTGTGAGTTTTAATTAATTGTTTTGGGGCTAATTGTGCAGCCATTTCCACCAGCAGCAGCTAATGCTAATGCTTTAGCAGGCTGGATGGTTAATGCTAATCCTTCCTCATCCATTCAATCATCTGTTGTTGGTGCTTCATCATTATCTGTTCCGCCCAATCAAGGTAGGGTATTCATTGTTTCTAGATTTCTCATTGCATTGTGAAAGACTGATTTTTATCGACAGTAGTGCAACAAGGAATACTATGGAGTGAGAAATGTAATTCCTTTTTTTCACTGTGAATAATCTACTAGACGTGTAACCATCATCAACAACTAAGCCTGAGCACTGAACTAGTTGAGCATTCTCAATATTTGTATAAACTTTATTTGAGTGAAAATAATTTTTTTCCTGGTGTTCTTGTGGTTTTGTCTGCAAACTTATTTTTTGTTATTGATTGAATGGCAATTAAATAAACTAATAAGACTTGTGCAGAAACAAGAGTAATGCTTGTGTTTGCCATTTGAATCAAAGAATAAACTACTAACTTATGGTCATTTCATTTTGAGATCAAGCAAATTAATGTTATAGGTTGTACTTGAAAGAATTAGACAGTTTGGAATGGTGCATTTCACTCCAATTTAGAACATTCTTGTTTTATTCAAGGAAATGATCTGATAAACTAATCAGCATTAGGGTCGTTTGAACTTTCACCTCAGTAAAGCTGATCTATTTACTTCCTTTTAACAGTTTCTATCTTAAAACATCCAAGAACTCCTTCAAATGCACTTGGCATTATTGATTATCAAAGCCCTGACCATGAGCAACTAAAGAAGCGTCTGCGGCCTTCACAGTCTGTTGATGAGGTACTGTCAAAGGTTTATATACTATGTATGCCTTTAAGAACATGTGTTATTGTGCTTTCTTATCATGGTTTTGAACATGATTGTTATGTTTTCAGGCCACATATCCCCTTACATCTCAACAAGCTTCTTTGTCACTTGAGGACTTGCCCAGAACCGTAGCTTGTACCATGCATCAGGGTTCCAATGTGACCAGCATGGATTTCCATCCTTCCCATCACACCTTACTTGCTGGTAGGTTGCATTCAAATTTTTTTATATTATTATTTGACTCTATGTAGACTGTAGCCTCCTTTAGTTAGTGGATAGCAGCTGTGCTTTCTTATCTGACTATATGTTCTTTTTTGCAGTTGGTTGTGCGGATGGCGAAATTACATTATGGGAAGTTGGGTTGCGTGAGAGGATCGTTTCCAAGCCATTTAAGATATGGAACTTGTCATCTTGTTCTGTGCTGTTACAGGTTCTTATCCTACCCTTGGATAAAAAGTGTTAAATGTATACTATGGATGGGGGTTTTATTTTGTTCTCAATAATAATTTAGAAACTATGATTTAGATAAAAGTTAGACAGTAAGAGCGGGTGATGTCTGTGTCATGTAATCAGAATGCTAGAAGTTTGATCAAGTATTTATGTTAGAGTTATTGCATTGAGTGTCTTTTACAGGCTACTGTTGTCAAGGATTCATCTATATCAGTTAGCCGTGTAGCATGGAGTCCAGACGGAAATTTGATAGGTATGTGCATCGATAAACATCTAGCATGAAATTTTAAGCTTCTTTTTGCTGCTTTACTCCTTACAATTAATTTATTTTCGATGCAGGTGTTTCATTTACCAAACATCTTATCCACTTGTATTCTTATCAAGGGTCTAATGATCTATACCAACATCTAGAGGTATGTGTCGATTTTTTTTCTTGTTGCTATCTATTTGGCAAGGCATTATTTATGACTCGTCATAATGATGGTCTTTTTCTTGTTTGTACAGATTGACGCACATGTCGGTGGTGTGAATGACATTGCATTTTCTCATCCCAGCAAACAACTTTGTATTGTAACTTGTGGAGATGATAAGTTAATAAAGGTAAGTTTGATTCTGCACAGCCTTAGATTGCCTCTCCTTTTCCCTTTTCCTTTCCGATTTTGCCCCATCATTTTGATATCTCAATTTTTGTGGAATGGTTGAGCAATCATTGCAGGTTTGGGATTTGACTGGGAGAAAGCTTTTCCAATTTGAAGGGCACGATGCACCTGTTTACTCTGTTTGCCCCCACCAGAAGGAAAATATTCAAGTAAGATATCTGGAATTCATTCAGCATGCAAATTTATTAGTAATATTTTACATAGATAAGTGGATGACTATCAGCCATGTCATGCCTATCATTCATGAATATTCTGAGCAACTTGTTATTTGTCGATATTCTAAAATTTATAAGCATCAGAATATCCTGATCTTGATGTAGTAGTTGTAGTTTTCAGCAATATATATAGATTGGCTCAACTGATTATACAGTAATCATGGAATATATTTACCTCCAACTTGAACATGTAGTTGTGAGGAAAATGGACACTGACTGTTTGGTTTTTCCCACTTTGTCTGCAGTTCATATTTTCGACTGCTGTTGATGGGAAAATTAAGGCCTGGCTGTATGACAACGTAGGCTCCAGGGTTGACTATGATGCTCCTGGACTATGGTGTACCACAATGCTCTATAGTGCTGACGGTAGTAGGTAAATGCATCAAGAGCTATGCAAAAGTTTTGTTTTCGTATTGTGAGTCATATGCATGGCCTAATCATCCTCTTACAAAAACTCAGATTGTTTTCATGTGGAACGAGCAAAGAGGGGGAGTCTTTCCTGGTTGAATGGAATGAAAGTGAAGGAGCAATAAAGAGGAGTTATGTGGGCTTCAGGAAGAAATCTGCTGGCATTGTGCAATTTGATACTACAAGAAATCGGTTTTTGGCTGTCGGTGAAGATAACCAAATAAAATTTTGGGATATGGACAGTACAAATATGCTCACTAGTACAGAAGCTGAGGGTGGACTTTCGGTCAGCATCATATTAATAATTTATAGCTTCAATTCTGTTTATTTTTATTATGTTTTGATTAGCTTCAAGCTACAGACGATACCAGACAACAGCATTGATATCATTTTTTGTGTTGCTTCAGAGTCTTCCTCGGTTGAGATTCAACAAAGAAGGCAATCTGCTCGTCGTAACCACAGCAGACAATGGACTAAAGGTCCTTGCAAACTCTGATGGTCTGAGGGCGTTAAGAGCAATGGAATCTCGATCTTATGAGGCATCAAGAGCAGCCACTGAGATGAAGGTTGTTCTTTTCTGCTTCTTAGCTGCCTGCATCATATGTTTGCCGCTTGAGTTTTCATTTTGATCTTGATTTATTATGTTCTCACGGAACAGGTATCTAGCTCTGCTATGGTTACAAGCATTAGTCCAGTCATTGGCAAAGTGGAGAGAAGCTCTCCTGCTAGGCCTACTCCTGTTCTTGTATGTCACAACTGATATAACAAATCTCTGTTTAACTTTTTGCTTTCTTAAGATCAATTTTCTTGAAGGCTTTTGGTTAGCTGCATGAACATCCTGTAAGACATCCATGAAAGACATGACATGAACTAAAAACGTCTAACAATGCTCTATTTTTTCCCTCCCTCTTTGAAAAATATCTATAAGTACTTCTACTTGAACTGATTTTATAGCTGTGTCCACTGTCTTGATAAGTTAAATACTATACAATCATCTATCTAATTGGGGAAAGTACGTATGTAGAATGGAGTGGAATCTGTGGGTCGAAGCATAGAAAAGACAAGAAATTTGGAGGATACGTCCGATAAGGCCAAACCTTGGGAACTGACTGAGATTGTTGATCCTAGTCGGTGTCGATCAGTCACTATGCCAGAAAGCACTGGTTCTGCCAGCAAGGTTTTATTCAGACCTTCCCCATCTCCTTCGTTTCCCAGTTTAGTGTTTTGGGGATTACCTATTTTAAGCCGATATCTTGATTACTAAATGCATTCTTTTGAAGGTTGCTCGTCTTCTTTATACAAACTCTGGTGTTGGTGTCCTAGCCCTTGGATCAAATGGGATTCAAAAGCTATGGAAGTGGAGCCGCAGTGAACAGAACCCAAATGGAAAGGTGAGAAACTCAGTTACAAATTCACCCTTCCATTGATAGATGTGTTTCTTTACTATTGTCCGTGTTATGTATCTGTATATATCTTTATATGTGTCACATGGTTTTCTTGCAAATTTATCTTACTCCTTTGTGACACTTACAGGCCACTGCTAGTGTTGTTCCCCAACATTGGCAACCAAATAATGGTCTTCTAATGACTAATGATGTCCCAGAGAACAATGAAGAAACAGTCCCCTGCATAGCTCTCTCCAAGAATGACTCATATGTCATGTCTGCTTGTGGGGGAAAAGTTTCGTTATTTAATATGATGAATTTTAAGGTACTTTCTGCTCCCTTCTGAATGCTTCTTTGTTTCCCCTTTCGTGTGTCTGTGCACAAACATGGTGATCTTTGATTTGAATGTGTAGTGAATTTTGATATCAGATTATAAACATAAATATGGCGTTTATTTGTAGGTCATGACAACATTTATGCCACCTCCCCCAGCTTCTACATATTTGGCATTTCATCCGCAAGATAATAACATCATAGCAATTGGAATGGAAGATTCAACCATCCAAATTTACAATGTCAGGGTGGATGAGGTAATGGTTCAACAATGCTTAATATCATGTAAAGAATATAGTAGCTTCTCGCTGTCAGATATAAATGCGAATGAACTGTTGTTACTAGGTCAAATCAAAACTCAAAGGTCACCAGAAGCGCATTACTGGTTTAGCATTTTCCACCACTCTTAACATCCTGGTCTCATCAGGTGCTGATGCTCAGGTATGTCACACTGTTTTATCTTTTTTCCTTTTCTTTTTTCTTAATTTTTAATTTTTATTTTTCACATCTTTACTTATTTGTGTCCCTGTTGCTTTTCATCCATTGTTTGTTTGTTATGATTTTGAGCAGGCAAATAGGTGATCTTCATATTTTACTGCATCTATATTTTACTTGGTTTGCCCTGATGATACTTTCATGGTCAACTTACCTGCAGATGCAGTTATTACTAGTCAATTGCTTCAAATGATGTGTTTATTAGTTCTCAAAACGGTTTTATATTAATATATGCTCATTTGTCAATAAGCTGTTGAATTTGGTGCGTCGTGAGTAATCTTCTCTAGTGGATCACTTCTGGAAGTGATTTTTTTGAGAGTTCTGCTCTTTGAGCTTTTCTCAGGAGCAATTAAATCTATATATCTTGGAAAATCTAAATCATCACTTAGACTTGGATACAGGGCAGCAGAAATGTTATTTGGATCTTTAGCCGCTTCGATTATGTGTTTACAGTTTTGCTTACCTAGATAAATTTGTTTAGTGCTTGTAATTCCTCATGATATGCCTAAGTGAAGATGGCTTTCTACTGACTACTGTTTCTCTTTAGATTATTGTTTGGAACACTGATTCATGGGAAAAGAGAAAATCCATTACAATTCAATTACCTTCTGGAAAGGCACCTGTTGGTGACACCCGTGTAAAATTCCATTCTGATCAAGTTCGTTTGTTGGTCTGCCATGAGACACAACTAGCAATTTATGATGCTTCCAAGATGGAATGCATTCGCCAGGTACCAGTCCATCTAATTTGTAAGGATGTAACTAAATTTATGAGGAACATATACCTAACTTGTCTCTGTGTTACAGTGGATGCCACAAGATGCACTTCCCTCATCTATTTCTTGTGCAACATATTCCTGCAACAGCCAATTGATTTATGCTTCATTTACGGATGGTAATCTTGGAGTATTTGATGCTGATACTTTGAGACTAAGATGTCGTATTGCCCCATCAGCATACTTATCCCCGACATCACCAAATAGGTATTCCATTAATTTGCTTAATGTGTCAGAGCTACTTGTGCCATGTCATTGCTTGTTTTTAGTTTATTTGTCATGTGATGTGTCTCCCTTTCCTTGTTGTCGTCCACCTGGAAAGAAGACCAATTTGAGAGAGAATTTTTACTTCTTTTCTTCCTTACAAATGAACTGCTTTTGTTGTTTAGTATATCAGATCTACTGCTATGCGGTTAATTTGATAGTTTATACTAATGCAAACATTTGAATATTCTACTGGCACAGCCAAACCATGTATCCACTAGTTGTCACCGCACATCCTCAGGAACCGAATCAACTAGCCGTGGGACTGATAGATGGATCTGTTAAAGTAATCGAGCCTTTAGAGTCTGAGAGGAAGTGGGGAGTTCCGGTGCCCGTGGAAAATGCAACAGATAATGGCAGGACAGCAACTTCATCAACTGCTAACAATCCTGCTCCCGAGCAACTGCAAAGATAAAAATCTGAACTTCATTTATTTTTGTATATGATTTATGTGCAATAGTAGGTTGTCGGTCACATAGGCTTCTAATTAGATGTGTGAACTAAGAAAAAAGATAGGTAGAATGAGATAATCTCATGTATATTAATTATTATACATCGACTTATCTGATAAATGTGATATTTTGATTACTTAAATCAAGTAACATATCCCTCCCTAACCTGTCTGCAGTTGGATATCATCATGATCAGTACTAGAGAATTTTTACTAGAATTTGTTGAGCCAGGTAAATATATTCTTCACTTATATGCTGCACCACACATTTTGTCACATATATTGATAGACAAGAATCTGACATTTACTGTCAAATTCTAATAATTTGTTGATCTAACATTAATGTAAAACAGAAAAAGATAGAAGCTAGAAAATTTTGTGAGATAAGCCTGTAGTGTTGATAGAAATCCTCCAAGGATCTGTTAACTTCCATATCAATATTTTGATCAGTGAATTGTCTGTCTCACTTGGGTCAACTGACAATGAAGTTTGCTCACCTGTGCTTGAATTATATATGTTGAACAAGACAAGGAAACAGCCCACATGGTGGGGATTAGAGATTAGGGTGTGATATATACTTTGCTATAATTGGTTGTAGGGTCCTTACTCCTTAAGTTAGAACTATTGTTTTCTTTTATTTTGTTTTGACCACCACCCTATTTCATTTAAGCTTTGAAAAGTAGGTTATTATGTATCTGATTGATATATATTTTCTTTCTTTTTGAAACGTCTATTGAAGATCTATATTTATTCTATTCAGATCTGCTCTTATATGCTAATAAATGATACAGGGACAAAGCTTTAATTAAAAGGCTGTTTGTTTTTACTGTTCTTTTTTTCTTTGAAAAAAAAATCATAAATCCTTGAAATAGCCAGCACATATAGCATATCTATCTATCCATTGGTACATTGCAGGTATGAAAATGATTGTACACCTGTCGATGGACTTGTATGGGCTTTTGCTTCTTTGGATTCTTCTTGCTAGAAATGACTTTTTTTTTATTTTTTTTTATTTTTTATATATTCTTATTGTTTTCTTGTATGATTTGTTCAGTAATCAATCCTTTAATAGTCTGCATACCTGTCATGATTCAGCTTCATCTGCCAACATTTTTTTTTTTCAAAAGTAAACATCATTATGAGATAAGACAAGTTCTAATTGTAGTGTTATTGGATCATTAATATGTTGTTATGGTCGTTTGCTGCTGTTTGAACTTCTCTTCATGGGACCATAAACATTCTAAGCTTTTTAGTACTGTGTTGTGTTGTGTTGTGTTATTTGTCACCGTCAGACATAGATCTCTTATCTACTGTAATTGTATATATGAATCACATCACATGCCTGTAATGTGCATTATTTGTGGTACCTGCTCATCTTCATGCTGGCTTGAAGAATGGTCCATTTTATATAAAGAATCTCATTATTTTGGTCACTTATTGTTCACTTTTCCCCTCTCCTGTAATTCGATACCTCTCGTTGAACACGTTTAGTTAAAGCTAGACGAGAGTATATATAGATTTCATTACTAGTTATGTTATTAAATCAATTCCACTTGATAGTATTTATTTATTTTTGTCAGATAAAAACAAAAAGGGTGTCTATTGATACATATGGTTTGACATGTGATGTGTGTTGAAGTTTGCATCACTTATCTCTAAGGCAATCTTAGCTTGAATTGAGACTTAGAGACTAAGTAGTTACAATCTGTCAATACATTTCTTGGTTACCAACCTAGGAAAGAGACTATATAATTGAATCTATGAATGTGATTCTGGCTTCGTCATTTTCATTCACACAGTAAACATGGACTTTTGCTTCTTGTGTCGATTCAAACTTCACTACTTGTATAAAATTATAGAAAAAGTTGGTGTTGACAACTGCATTGTTACATTTGTTTTTATCAGTTTGGAAGATTGGGTTTTCAGATAGAGATTTTCAAAAGTAAAAAGAGTTTAATTTTCCGTTTACAAGTTTCTAAAGCTGTCCAATTCAAGACTCGGCTTAGGTGGGGACAAATGCCAATAAAGTTGGCATAGAAGTATCCAAAGTGACAACCCACACTCTTTCAGTCCAGAGACTAGTCACATTTTGAAAAAATAGCTTCCATTAATTCAACAATGCACAATAATAAGAACATACTACCTTACTATAAAGTTAGTGTACAGGTTTATTCATTTAAGAATAGGGTTAACCAAATCTTATTTAGGTGATAAGTCTTGTTATAAGGGTTTTAAATCCAACACATTAGGCTGTAAAGAGAAATTGAATTTTGTTGTTATTTGATTTTTAATTTTTAAAAGTAAAGCAATTTTGTGTTTATAAAACACAACATTAATGAGTTGTATTCCACATTAAGTAATATAGTCAGAATTCTGGATTGGTCTTTTTTTATTTTCAGATCTATAAGAATTTGAAATTGATGTAGCCCTTCTAATTAGAGTAACTTGTTTCATACTATTATTTTTAAGTATAATATAATTAAATAAGAGGTGGTTTATATTCATTTTGTCACCATATATATGACAGTTTGGTTTATTTGCAATGAATAAATTTAAATATATTATAAATAGCACATCTCTTCATTAATGCAGTTTGTTTTTATTTATTTTTAATTAAATTCATTCTATATTTAACTTTTAAATAATAATATTTTTTTTTAAAAAAAAATTAATAAGTGAAAATTCATTTGAAATTATATATTTAATTGAAAAGGAAAATTAAACAATATATATATATATATTTAAAAGTCATGTATAAATTATTTTAAATAATAAAAAAGTTAAATCAATAATATAAAAATTAAATTTATAATTTTATATTAATTAAATAATTTAATTGATTAAATATAGTTTAAAATATTTTCAATTATTTTATTATTCTGAAAAAAATTAATAATATGAATAAAAAATATTTTAAAATATAATTTTATTTTAAATCGATTTATAAATTTTAAAATTTTGTAAAACCGACTTATCATTAATTTTAGGGGTTTAATTTATTATTTTATAATTATAACTATTATTAGTTATGTTGAGGTTATGTATATATTTAAATTTATTATCGAGAATTTAAAATACTAAAATGTTAGCATTTATTGTTTAGTGGAGTCACATACGTATGAAATGGAGAAATGCGAAAGGAATGAGAAGGAAAATAAGGGAAGAAAGGAGGGGTAAAATGGGAAAAGAAAAAGAATGTGGGAGGTGCCAGGCTAGCATATCATTGAATGTGGGCTCCACTCCTCCCTGTCAATCCACATGCACTCTCTATTTATTTACTATATTTTAAAACTCATTTTTCTTCACATTTTCATATCACCTATGGTTTCACCTTTTTTCCATACCACATTCCTGTCCTCTGCATTTAAAATGGAATTAGCATAATCAATCATTAACAAAAACAATTTTATTTCAATGAAGAAGATGATACCTAAATTAAAAATAAAATAAATTTGTATTAATTTTATTTATGATAAGACTTCATCTACCAACTATGTACTTATAATTTATATTGACATAAATTTTAAGAATAAATTATTTATAAAAAAAAAATTATATTTACATTAGTGTATTGTTTTATTTACAAATTATTAATTATACTAGATCCTAGTTCTCTTTTTGTTAAATTGAGCATATAACAATTTATAAAATATTTTTTATTAAATATAATGAATTTTTTAAATATTTTTAATTTGTTTAATAAACTACAAAATTAAATTTTTAATTTTATATTTTTACAAATTTTCAAAATTATTTTGAATAAAAATATTTAATTTAAAATTTTAGACGGTAAAAGAATTAAATTAAATATATAAAAATATTTAAATAATTTTTTTTCCGCTCTATAAGTTTGAGTGTTAGGTAATATAAATATTTTCTATATTTTATATAAAATAAAAATTTTATATATTTCATTTTATAATTAATTAAAATTATAAATTTAGTTTTAGATACATTTAATATCATTATATAAAAATACTAATAATTTATAACCAACTCATTATATTTTATTATAATTAATTATGTATTTAGAGATTTATTAACATAAAATAATATAAAAAATATTAATTGGGATAAAAAATATTATAAGAATTAATGATGTTAAATTTATTCTACAAAATCATTAAAAAAAAATTACTAATTTTTAAAATGTAAAAAATCCATTTATTCTTATTTATTTTCACTTGTATTATAAAATTCTTATGGCAACATCATCAACCAAAATTTTTAATTTTAATCCAAAAATCCCCAGATTACATTTCCATGTATAAATCCTTGCTAAAACATAAAAACATTGATAACATTCAAGTATATATATTGAAGGAAAATCAATCCTTGAAAAAGCTTCACAGAAAGTCCATGCAACCAGAAGTGAGTGTAACACTCTCATATTCTATTGTGCACTAATGAGGTGTTAACAAATGTAATAACAGAACAGAACCAAACACATCGAACATGTTGTCCAAATTCTCTCTCTTATTACATGACAGACAGTACTAATTCTCTCTCTTATCTCCAAATGGAGGGCCGTTTCAAACATATTTGTCGGCGACAGTCGTTGATAATCATTTTGTATTAGTAATTACTAATATTAATTACTACTAATTAGTGGCAGTTATTCTATTTAATTATATTTGGTAACCAAGCAAGCTAATTTCCCTGTATATAATATTTTAATTTTTTTTATTATTTGTTCTGGTTTGTTTTTGCTTATATTATGTGCATGAAAAGCTGTCAATTTTCATTTTCCTTGATCTATAATTATTCATTTTCCATTTATAAAAATTCATTTCTCTCATTTATACGTATATTAATGGTCATAATAATACGCTTGCTTACACAAACCTCTTGTGTTTCTTCTCTCTTCTTAGTTTTTTGGTTCTCCTCCTCTGTTCTTCAGTAGTTGCTGCTGCTGCTTCTTCTTCTGTTATTGTTGTTGCTGCTGTGCTTTCTGCGTCTTCTATAGTCTTTTATCAGAAAGAAGCTCTGACTCATGAAGATGCCAGTAAGTACGTTTTTTTTTTTTTTTTTTTTTTTTAATTATTAATTTTTTTTTTACTTTTATCTACGTATGTATATATCTGGGGAAATTCTATTTTGTGCCCATTGTATGTCTTTTGCTGTTTTTTAATTGCCAAATCAAGTAAAGTTCGGGACTTGATTGTGGTTTTGCTTCACTTTTGTGATTTTCCTTGGTGGGGTTGTTTTGATTTTAGTTGCTGTCAGTGGGTATAAATGAGGCGTTTTATATAGATTTAATTATCTGTTTCAATTGATAAGTTTCACTGCACGATGTGTATACTGATTTGCTCTATCGAGTTTGATGAGACTTTGTGGGTTTATGCTTCATATGTTGATTTCTGGTGATCGAGTTCTTGCTTTGACTTGAATCTGGACCTTTGATTACAGTATTGGCCTGCCCTTTTGATTTAGTTCATTATATATCAGTCAAAATCATGGGGCTTTTTTTTAGATGTATCAATGTGGAGTTAATTAGAGGTTTCATTTACTTGGTTTTGATGTCAACGGAGATTGAATCTGTATGGAATTCAAGTTTGGTGGTTTGTTGTAGGTGGCATTAATCTTGCTGCTGGCATTGTGCAATGCTATTAAAGTTGATGCAGAGAAAAGTGAGGGACAATGTGATATTAGTTTTGCGTTAGAGTCCAGACCGCACAGTGTGTCAATCTTGGAGTTTGGTGCTGTTGGTGATGGTAAAACGCTGAACACACTCGCTTTCCAGAATGCCATTTTTTATCTCAAGTCTTTTGCTGACAAGGGCGGTGCTCAGCTATATGTACCACCCGGCAAATGGCTAACCGGAAGTTTCAACCTTACCAGTCACCTCACTCTTTTCTTAGAAAAGGGTGCTGTTATTCTTGGATCTCAGGTATTACATTCTTTTAGCCTTTTGATCCCAATCATGTACTACAATTCATCTGCAATTTTGACACTTTTGTTGTCTCATTAGAACCCGTCGCATTGGGATGTTGTTGATTCCTTACCTTCTTATGGGAATGGGAAAAGACATAGAAGTTTGATAAACGGGTACATGTTAAGTGATGTTGTAATAACAGGTGTGTTTCTAGTCTAATTGCTGCCTATTTCATTGTTTGCAAATATTACAATTCACTTATGAATCTTCTGACTTGTACAATTCAATGATGCAATAGGTGATAATGGAACCATTGATGGACAGGGCTCAATTTGGTGGGATTGGTACTCTTCTGGATCCTTAAACTACAGCCGTCCTCATCTGGTTGAATTCATATCATCTGAATATGTAGTGGTATCAAATCTTACTTTTATCAATGCTCCTGCATATAATGTCCATCCAGTCTATTGTAGGTATGTGTTTGCTAAAGCAGCGAAGATCCAATTATTCAACTCTTGTGAAAATATTGAATAGCTATTGATTACATACATCTTCTGTGTAATGCAGTAATGTGCACATTCAAAATTTAAAAGTCTATGCGCCTCCTGATTCTCCTTACACTGTTGGTGTAGTCCCAGGTTTGTTGAAATCTATCACTGCCATTCCTTTGCAGCTGGTTTTTGCTTTCATGATATAAGCTACAAATCACTGCTTTCCCTTGCAAGCTTAATCTTTGATACTGATGTTACATTCTGGATGTGTTATGTACTACTTACTCACTTTGAGCCTGGATGATTATCTAGGATGATATAGGCTGATCTCATGACATTATGACTTGGTGTGGTGGTTTCAGATTCTTCAGATAATGTCTGCATTGAGGATTGCAGTATTTCAATGGGGCACGACGCAATCGCCCTCAAGAGTGGTTGGGACGAATATGGCATTGCCTATGGCAGACAGACTACAGACGTGCACATCAGACGGGTTGATCTCCAATCGTCATCAGGGTCTTCCATTGCCTTTGGTAGTGAAATGTCCGGTGGCATCTCAAATGTACAAGTAGACAATGTCCACTTACTTAACTCATTAGTTGGCATTCAGTTCTCTACTACAAAAGGTAGAGGAGGGTATTTCAAAAGTATCATCATATCGCAAGTACAATTAGACAACATAGTCACAGCCTTTGTGGCCTGTGGCAACTGTGGGACACATCCGGATGATGATTTCGATCCTGATGCTATCCCAGTAGTGGACAAAATCACATTGAGAAATATGGTAGGCTCAAACGTTAGCATAGCAGGAAACTTCACAGGAATCCCAGAATCTCCTTTCACCAATATATGCCTTTTCAACATCACATTATCAGTCAACTCAGCATCATCAGCAAGCACATCTTGGACATGTTCGGAAGTATCAGGATTCTCAGATTCGGTATCCCCAGAACCTTGCCCTGCACTTGAAAGCTCGTATTCGAATTCATCGTCGTGCTTTTTGGTGGAGAAGTCATATGGGAGTAGAGTTGCAAGCTATTGAGATAGAAGACAGTAGGTGAGATTCTTTTGGGAAGGAATAAGACACACATTGGCATGTTTCAATCTGCAGAGTAATATTATGAATTATATAATGATGTACAGCTTCATTTCATTTCTTCATTCATGTGTAAGGAAACAAAAAAAAAAAGTTTTGGTAGTTTTGATTGATTGATTGATGATGAATGATCTGGAGGAGGAGGAGGTGGTGGTTGGGGCCAATTTAAGATTGAAAAGATTCTTGTTTTATTGTTTATAAGGGGTCGGTTTGGGTGGTGCTGGTGCTGCTGTATATTTAATTTTCTTCTTCCATTGTAAAATGTTGTTCATTTGGACATTATGTTGCTTTCGAAATGGTAGATACCAAAGTTATCAATCACACTCTTTCATTTTGTTTATGAGTTTCATTTGGTGTTTGTCTCGTCACCTACTTCACAGATTCCATTATACATTATACTAGTTGCTGATGATCATCTAGAATCTAAAGTGATGCATAATATGATAGAGTTGTTGCCTAGTGTAAGAGATGGAGACTGATGAATACTGTTATGTATTAGATGAGTTCAATTATAACTTCCTCATACTTTAGTATAAAGAAAAATTCATCCATAAGAGTTTTATTATCTCTACGAGACTGGCTCAAACTATAACATTTTCCAAAATAGGGAAAGTTACAAATGACGTGGACTTAGTTTTTGCATATTAGCTGTCCTTGTAAATAATGTTTGAGTATATTGTGAAGGGGTTGCTATTTCGCACGCCCAAATCACTAGAGGTAATATTTTTTTCCAATTTTATCTTTTTAATAATTTTTTAATTTTTTTTTTAGAAAATAATACTTTAAAAAAATATATAAAATTTTACAATTTTAACTAGATTTAAATTTATTATAATAAAATAAATTTATTTATTTAAAAAATACTTTAGAGATAATAAAAACTAACATAATATTTTCAAATATATAAAAATAAAACGATCTTAATAAAATATATCTATATTAAAATTAGTTAGAGGTGTCAATTTGAGTTTCGACACAATAAATGGATTGGATCATAGATGGGTCATCCCATCTACCCGTTTAATTTTTTTATATATTATATATTTTTAATAAAATATAATTTGATATTGAATACATCATAATTAAATATAATCGTATGATGAATTACATGTAGTTATATAATTTTTATAATATAAAATTTTATTATTTAAAATAATTAAATTTAATTTTTAAAAATAAATAGATTAAACGAGTCAGCTTTTCAATTCGTGAATGGATAGGAGTTAATTCGTTTATTAAATGAGATTGGGTCAATGCTGACTCTAATTGTCACCTAAAATTAATTAAGTAATTTAAATATTAAATAATGTAATTAATAATTTAATTATGAAAATTTTAATTAAATAAATTAAAAAGTAATTATTAAAAAGTCTAAAGGATAATTTAGGAAGATTGATGTTAGTTTTAGTGTGTGTTTGGTAAAGCGTTCAAGTTAGCATTCACATTAGCGTATAGATTACAAAACAACGTTTTAGATTTTTCAAGTGTTTGGCATCAAATTTTATAACACCATTTAGCGTTTAGGATAGATTTTGAAATAGCGTTTTAAAATGTTGTTTTAATTAACTTTAAGATGAAACGCTATTTTAAAATTACATGTATAACTTCATTAAATTCTCATCCATCTCCATCTATCTCCACTTTTTTATTTGGTGAAAAACAATGTCTTTTTGATCTCTTTAATCAAGTAACAAAATCCACAATAAAAAATTATAAACTTGTATTGTGTGTGTGAAACTTGTAATTTTGAGATGAAAAATTATTTTGTGTGTGAGAAATCAAAATAAATATTGTATTTTGGTTCTCTGTTAAAGAAACCAGAGAAAAATAATATGTAAAATTTTAGAGAGAGTTTGGAGAGGGAAAGAGAAAGAAATAGAGAAATTTAAAAATAATTTACAACCGAATAGAAAGACAACATATGAACAAATAACTAGTAAATATTTTTAAAGAGAAAATATGGGGAATCTGTTGATTAGTATGTTTTTTTTTTAATTTAATATATTAAATTTTTAATAATAGTTATCTTATTATGAATTATTTTGATTAGTATGTTTTTATTATTTAAAATATTAATTTTTTAATAAAAGTTATCCTATTATGAATTACAATATTTTAATTATAATTAGTTATTATTGTTATTATTATTAGAATTTTATTTTAATATTTTTAATTATTTTTTATTTTTAATTATATACTACTTTTTGAATACAATACCCTTTTAGTAATTTTATATTTTAACAGCTAATTTAAAAGCTAACTGTTATACCAAACACTTAGTATAACAGTTAACCTAACAGTTAATTTAAACGCTAATTCAACTGCTAATCGCTACAGCTAATTGAAACGCTAATTTGACAGCTAATTAAAAATCTAACGCCAAACATACACTTAGTAATTTGAGTGTAGGAAATAGCAATCATGATTTTTAATAAGGTTGAATGAGTTCTTGAAAAGATTGGAACATGCTTAAAATTTGACTGATTGATTGATTATTATTATTATTATTATTATTATTATTATTATTATTATTATTATTATATTTTTAATTGAATTTTTTATTTTGATATTTGAGTAAGATAATTTATATAATTTATATAATTTTTTATTTTAATTAAATAATACATTTTTATTGTGTTAATTCTAATTAAAAAAACAACTAAAAAAATTTAGTTTTAAATTTTAATCAAATAATATATTTCTTAATTCTAATAAAAATGTATATATTTTTAAAAAAATTTAATCAAATAATATATTTCAAGTGTTTTTTTATTATTAATAATTAGCTCAATGGCCAATTTAAAATGAAAGAAATTTTGTATATATTATTTGATTATTTTTAAATTTTGAATTATTTGAAAGAAATTTAAAATTATTCAAAATGGATACCGGAAAAGTTTGAATTATTTGTATAGGTCTAAAATAAAAAACTTTCATAAATAAGCTTTGTAAAGTTTACATTTCACCGTATAAGTTGTGCTTCCAATTATGCCTTAAGTTTGAATTAAATTTTCTAAAATGCCATTAAATCATATCAGATGTTTAATTTTGTTGTGAAAAGACCTAAATACCCTCCTACTAACCAAACTATTGAATTCAAATTGAGTAATTTAATTTCAACCTAACGATCACAATTACCAATCGCAAACTCTTATATAGTTTCAAAAACTATCGACAGTTCGTATGCTCTTCAACCACACGAAGTCGACCTCTAACAACGGTAGCTGTTTCAGTTTGTTTGAGGCCGGTGTAAATCTAAAATTTTTCGTTTTGCCGCAATTCTGTGTGAGGAAGCAGTTTCTCTGCATAAAGAAGCAATATCTTTTCAGTCAATAGAAATTAGCACACCTGAAGCAAGTTTCTTCAAAGTAGCAATGTATTCTGCAATTAGGTTTATATATTGTCAACTTTGTTGCTGTTTGTTATTTTTTTTAGATTTACTTCCATTTTCTGGGATTTTGAAATGTTGAATTGTAGCTAAATTTTGGTTTTCTGACTGACTGTTTTTTGAAGTAATTGTTCTGAGTCAATTATTAGAGTAGGACGTTGTTTGTTTGTTTTTGGTATATGTTTAGCTTGCTAATTGAAGTAGGTTCATGTTTGATGATTCTTCTATGTATAAGTTGTCTGTTATTGTTGTTTGTGTGTTTAAATCGTGTTTAATGGTAATTAGAAGCGACATTTTACTCATGTGATACAGCTTCTGATTATTTTGATTTGAAATCTCGTAAATGTGATTTGTAATTCTTATTTATCAGACTGTAAACTACAAGAAGTGGAGCAAAGAAGTAGCGCAGCAGTGTGTTAATAAACTGCGAATCTAGAATTTTGGATCTTACTACACAAATTAGACAGAAATGGTAAACTGCTTAGGGAGTCCGTCGAAAGTTGACCATTCTAACATTTTTATGAATGTGCAAGTAGGACGCAATTCAAACCATATGTTTCCCTGGAAACGGGGTTCTTAGGGTCCTTGGTGCGGAGGTCACCATACTTGGCGTTAAGGATGATGAGATGTGGTTTGTAGTTACCAGAGCCTTACACTATTTTGGTAAACAAAAATTTGCTCTTGTCACATGGCTTAAATTTGGAGCAATTAACATTAACATTAGTGTCAAAGATTTAGAGAATGAGTCTCTAGAGGGGGACAATATAGTATGGAGGTTGTTCCCTAATGCTAAGAGATTGAAGGTAAGCAGACATGAGATACAAAATCTACTTAAGAAACATATTAGAAGGTTGGATGTAGAAGACATGGAGAAGTTGTTCCTTGTTCTAGTGGTATATCACTTTCTGTTAGGTAACTCGATGAACAAGGTCATAAGCAATGTCTTCTAGCATTTGGTAGATGATGTTGAGAGATTTAAAGCATTTCTATGGGGTTCGTATATGTGCGCGGAGACCGTCAAAGATTTTAAATGTAAGCTTGGGGTTACCTTCTACAACAACTCCACTCAGGGCGTCCATTTATATGGTTTCAGTTTCGCTTTCTTGGTAACTAAATAACTTACTTTTCATGTCTATAAATTTCATGTTCACTTGTATAATGAAATTGATTTTGGCAAAATTGAAATGTTGAGCACAGTGGTGGATGGTTGAGTGCTTCCCTGACGTGCGGACAGTAGCAAGAGTAACGTAGCTCGAGAGGGACGAAGAGGATGAAAGTCTTTACCTAAGATGTGTTAATTGGGTCTTTGAAGATAACTCCAGCAAGAGGTTTGACTTGATTTTGCAGGTATGGTCAAATAATTTATTTTAATTGATTCTGAGCTGAAGGTACGTGAGAGCTCCTGTCATCTATTCCATCCACATCGATTGTCACTTCCTTGCACCTGCAAACAGTATGCTTTGTACCCTTACAACGAGTACAATGCATAATATGCTTACACTTACTACTTGTACTTCTCGCAGAAGACACTATAGGATTTCTATAAGTGGGTATTGTATGTCCTTTTTGACGACACCTAGAACATTCTTTCTATCTATTTTTCTCCATGTGAGATCTGTACCTCTTCTCTTTTTGACGATCAGCTTGACGTACAACTTCCATCGGCAGCACTACTTGGTTTGTCATTTCCCACGCTTCTTTACCTTGAATAGGATTTATAGGGCTACCATATGCACTAACCAAATATTCCTTACTATAGTATGAGTGGCACAACGAACTAACTCGTGTTTTAACATACTTGCAAGAATAATGGTTTACGAATTGTAACGATATGATATTAAATCATTTAAATAATGGATCTAAAAATTCTAAAATTAGATCAGAAACGTACAAAACCTATTAAATATTGATATAACTAATGGTTATTCCTCACATTGGTTGTTGTTAAATTGCATCAATGAACAAACACCATTACTTGACAACATTAACATCTCATTTTAAAACTCAACATGTCTCTTAAACTGACATCACAAATTCTGATTCTAAATAAAAAAAAATGTGTGGTCTATAATCAATTATCATGATAAATAAAATATAATCTATAATGTATCTGGCATATGCAACTGCATGGAAATACGAAAGTTGATCAAGTTGCCAAAGACCGTAGGAACATGTCCTTTCCTCGACATTGACAATTCCATATTCTTTTTCCCTTTCCTTACTTGGTGCTTGGCAGCCTCGATTATTGGGATGACATCATATTTTTCGACATCGCATATCATTTTCTAAATTTATTCAATTGATACTGAGCTGATTAAAGACTGCAGTTTCTTTCTAGTCTCATATCTAGCACTGAAGCACCTCTAGGTCATACCCCTTAAGAATTCATGGGCGGCTGTAATAAGCAAATGACGAGCTGGAAGGATTATTGAATTAACTTTCTCCGCTATGTTGGCTGTCAGTATGTAATATCTTCTTCTAGGGAAATAAGATTTTGCCTACTTCATTTTCCCAAGCACACTGATTTCACGATGCAAATTGGGACAACCAACTTGTAAACCTTCCAATAACCTATCACATTCAGCGGTAGAGTGAGTATACACAACCCTAAAAGATACCTGTTTAATGTATGCCCTTCTACTAAAATACTTTATCAGATTTTTCTTTAAGTGATAGTAGCAGGCCACATGAGGGACATTAGGAAAGACGGTACGAACTGCCTGGGGTATTCGGTGACACGAACTAGGTTTTCTCTAACTCCAGTCGCCCTGCGTAATCTTTGCAGAAACCATGTCCAGGATGTGTCTAACTCCTTTGAAGAAAATCCAAAAGTGATAGGAAATATACAATCTGAATCGCCCATACCAATAGCAACAAAAATAATGCCAATTGGCTTTCCCTTCATGTGAGTAACATCTATACACACTCCTAGACGAATGTATTTCTGAAATCCCTCAATACAGTGGTGAAAGCTGAAGAAGGAATACATAAAATGGCCATCTTCGGATGTCTACATATCAATAACACTGCCAGGATTTGTTTCCAATAATATTTTCAAATAAGATGGGAGCAACTGCCATGATTCTTCATGGGTGCCGTAAGCAAGGTCTTTGGCAAACTAAAGAGCCCTTTAAGCCTTGTTATAAAGTAACTTCACAGCATACCTTACTCTAATTTTACTTATTATATTGTTGATTGAAAATTTGGCCTCTGACAAACGATTCGCAAACATGTGCCGAATCACTTTATAGGCTGCTTGGCGTCTTTCTGCTCTGTCTGGATCATGGAGACAAGTGCATGATGATACAAACTCTGTGACGTGCCATATAGGAAATTTCGAGAGCGTACTTGAAAATTGCAGTTTTCATATCCTCCTTACTGTTGAATAGAGACCCTTTTATCAAACCACCACAATAGAAGCCACCATCTAGACAATATAATTGCTGGTCAGCAAAATTATACTTACCCATTCTAGAAATCTGATATACGCCATTTTCTTTCTCTTTCCCACTTAGTGCCACTGATGTAGAAGCCACAATCTAGACAATATAGGAGTTTCTTTCTCCTGTTCATCATTTGTTACGTCAAACTCCGATTCAACATCAAAACATTATACACCTAATAACAAACCATGATCAACATTGCCATATAAATCATCAAGCAATTCAGGGTCTGCAAAATCACCATTCTAGCGCAGAACATTACCAGACCCTAAAACCAACTCTTCTGCCCCTCTACATGAGATATACAAACTCCTAACTGTGCACTATTGAATCAAACCAACACATGTAGAACAAACATTCTTCTCCACATTCTCTACATATAATTCTACCAGATCCTCATAACTACTTGCAAATATAAGGTCCTCATTATCCCAAATCGGTAATCTACATATTGGACAACTAGGTTTGCTATAGAATAAATAAATAAATAAACCAACACTATCCAACAATATCCCCTTTTTCGAATATATTCTCCCCATCACCTCCTCATAGGTCACGGTGCCATCAAAAACCTCCATAATGGTGTCAATATACACACAAGAACTACCATCCCAAACGAAATTGTAGTTGATAATAGCTTTGAAGGATTTCATCCAATTGAAAAAACATTAGAAAAAGAAAACAACGTAAACGAGTATGTAATATATCTGAAATCACAAAATCTATAACGGTCATCAAAGTATTCTGATATCGATTCAGAAACTAATACGTATAGGTCATGAAGTTTTAAAAAAAGATTAAACAACATACATGAAAATATAGGTTGAAACATACTTACCTACATTAAACTAACATCCACCCTGAACCAAATGTTCTAGCTAAAAAATTATTGAGTTCAGATCATAATGATCTGATGTAAGATCATAAACAACCCGAAACTACCATATAACGCTACCTATTATCTACAGCACTTCATACATACAAGTCGTAAATATCACTATAGTCAAGAACATAAAATACCGCATAAAATAGTTTAACAGTAGATCAGAAATGAAGAAAAGAAGCACATCGGATTAACAACAGTACTAACAATAGAAATAAAGAACTAGTTTATATCCAAACTAAAATATGAAGCAAGCGTTTATAATTTCTACACCTCTACAATATGATATAACTTGTATTTCGAAACATAAATAACTTCGTAATACATCTATAGAACTATATCCAAGCACAAATATATTTGTTTGAACTAATAGGATGTATTGTCCAATGAGATTAACTTAGACCAGAATAACAACCACATAAACATTGCAAACAATGCGTGCAAAGAAGTTTTTCACTATTAATTAACATCAAAGAAGCTTAGCCTCAGACGCGTACCTTTATAAAATTAATTATTCCACAGCGCAGGTTGAAAACTGAATTCGAAAATGGGTCTGTTTGAACAACCTTTTCTTCGTCTCTAAAAACTACATGATGTCGCACTGCTTACCCAGACAAATTGCCATAGTTCTTCTATCTTCTATGAAAGAATTCGTTGCCAAATTTCTATCACCATAATGGGAAGACAACGCCAATGGAGAAACTGAATCACTAAGAGTAGAAATAGATGGAATTTGTTCGTGGATTTTTAAGAAGAAAGAGACTCAGTGAGGGAAAGACTGAATTTCTCTACAATCGAACTAGAGGAGGAAGAAGATGGTTGCAAGGGTAATCAATTGAACCCGATAAATCTACTCAGACGTGTTTCAGCTTACTAAATCGGGTTTGAACACTATAAGGTCAATTAGGAATACTACAATCTGATTTTTAAGTTTTTATTTTAATAATATCAAAATTATTTATTTAATTATTTTTTAAATTAAAAAGGTATAATTGGAAGCACATACTATAGGGTGAAATGTAAAGTTTAGAAAGCTTATTAATGAACTGTTTTGAGATTGGACCTATAAAAATAATCTAACTTTTCAAGGCGTAGAAGTGAAAAGAGTCCAAATTTAAAATAATACATTTAAAAAAACAACACATTATAAAGAAATAAAAAATAAAAAAAATTAAAAAAATAAATCCAAACATGCCATAACATTTTCAAATACTCATTCACCTGCGGATATGCCCAAAGATTATTGATGCGGTGAATATCCACAAACTCATTCACTTCAAATATAATTTCTCTAAATATTTTCTAAATATTCTCCATATATTTCTATCGTACAATTTTTTTTTTAAATATAATTGTCAAATATAAATCCATGATATTTTTCTTTTTATAAAAGAAAAAAATATATTAATTTTTTGAATTTTTATTATATGGTTTTAAATAGGGTTTTATTTTACAATTTATTTATATTACATCATTTATATTATTTGAATTATGGAAATTAATTAAAATACTAGTTTTATCAAATTCAAATATTATTTATGAAATTTTTTATTAAACAATCAAAATACTAATTTTATAAAAATGTATGAGATTGTTATTTTTCAGAATTACTAAGGATAATATATATACATATATATATATATGTATAAAGTTTATCATTTAATATATATATATATATATTTAAAAAAAAATACTTTTATAATTCTAACTAGATTTAAATTTAATTATAATAAAATAAATATTTATTTAATCTATTATGTAAAATTTGAAATAAAGGTAGAAATGATTAGAGATTATGAATGACTTTTGTTAGATGGACTCCCAATACAAACATAATAATTACATATAACAAAATTTGTGTGCAGAGGCTCGTACCCTCGAAGATGACCAAATGGAAAACGCAGGGAATGTACGGTAATCTCAGGTAAGGCATGATAAGTGGACTCATAAAGTAATGCGTGGTGATCATTAAAGCGAATAATAGCTTCGAGGAGGATGTCAAATAATTCGCGCGGTCTCCATCCTTTCGAGGCATGGTGGATTTGTAGGGAAACCATCCAAATATGATCAAGAATGTCACACCTATATTGTTAAGGACTTGACCTAGATCTGCAGTTAGGATACTATATAAAATAAAGTACCCTTTTAGTTTTGTAGGGTCTTGGAAATCGAACGATAGAATGAATAATTTGCCAGAGTTTCGGCACTTACCTTTTTTTTTTCCTTCCCCAAATCCCTTGATCCCTTGATCTATTTATAGAAACTATTAGAGATTTGAATCAATCATTACAATCAATCATGATATTCATTACATTTATTCTCATTAATTGCTATTTATTTGCGCATTTATATCACTTCGACAACCACGTTTGTGGGTCCCTTAAAATGTCTTTTCCAACGATAAAGGTGCGACCTTTTTGATCATATTTGGACTGTTTCTCTACAAATCCACCATACCTTGAAAGGATGGAAATCGCACAAATTATTTGATATCCTCCTTGAAGCTATCCATTTGCTTTAACGACCACCGCACGTTACTTTATGAGTCCCCCTATCATTCCTTACCTGAGATTACCATACACTCAATCCATTTACCATTTGGCCAACTTCGAGGGTCCAGCCTCTACAATAATCCCTTAATATTCCTCTTGGTATCACTCTAAGAGGGATATTGTGAATTAAAATCTAACCTGCCTGCTTGCTAATTTGAAAAATCACTTTGGCACGTATTACGTGTAGTGATGTGCTCTTAGAAAATCCTATAATATTAAATGCTAATATTATTTCCTTTTTCATGTCGCCGCTTTCCATGATTGTCTATACCAAATTTGTCGCCTATAAAAACGTGAAATCCTTTTCATCTTCTTCTACTCTTTATCCACCAAATTCTTTAGAGCTATACTTCTCTCTCTATACTCATTCTCAAAACTCTAATCTTGCAAGTAGTGAGTTTTCGCTATTCTTTAGGTTTGTTTGTTCTTTTCACTTATACTATTTGCATAATTAAGTTGGTTCAACACGAAATCATTTTGTAATACTTGGATGCTCTTGATGCTTCATTCACTTATCTTTTGAGTTGCTCTAGTTCTATATTGATTTTTTTTGTGTTTTGTTGTTTGAATCATATTTTCTCATATTTAGTTGTCATCTTTAAGTTATTTGACCTTGGTGGCCATACTTGTCTTAGAGTCCTCAGATTCGAATTTCTCTTGGTGTTGCGTACATTCTTCAGATTTGCTTTAGAAGATTTATAAATTTGGTTTGACCTCAAATGTCTTGAGCTGCATTAGTAATCTAATCTGGAGTTGTTAACTTACCACTTCTGACTTTCTTGATTCAAAGTACGAGTTGTGTCGTGCGTTAACTAGCAGATATATATAGATGGACGAAAACTATATAATTCTTGATACAACCCTGCGAGCGAGATGATGGAGGATGATTTAGCTAGGTTGCAAGTAGAGAACCTAAACTCAGGGTTTCTGGAAGCTACGCTTTCGCTTCTTGATGAACGTGTCGACCGGTGTTCTCCTGACTGGGAGCCCTTATATGAATCGATGTTCAACTGCAGCTTCCGATTTCCATTCATGGGACTCCTCAGAGACTTAAGCGAAATTTGCAAAGTCCACCCTAGTTAATGAGTTCCTAACACGGTCAGAATGATCTTTTGCATGGAATCGTTGCGAGATATGTGGGGGCTTAATATGCGCGGTTGGGACCTCTTTAAGCTTTACTATTTGAAAAGGGAAACTGGGTGATAAGAATAAATGTAGTAAATATAATGAATATAATGAATGATTATAACTAAGGATAATATATATATATATGTATATATATATATATTAATTTTATCATATTTTTTTAAAAATATTTTTATTTTTTAAAAAAAAACAATACATTTATAATTCTAACTAGATTTAAATTTTATTATAATAAAATAAATATATTTATTTAATCTATTATATAAAATTTGAAAGAATGGTACAATGATTAGAGATTATAAATGACTTTTGTCCGATGAACTCCCAATACAAACATAATAATTACCTATAACAAAATTTGTGTTAAAGATTGGATGACATTGTCTAACCTTAAAATTTTCTATGTATAATATTAATTAATTTTATTTATTTATTTTTAATAGAGTAAAACTAATCATTTAATAAGAATAAAGATGTCGAATAAAGTTAAGAGGGCTGGTCACAAATTGAAATGATTATATGCCAAATAAAGTCAAGAGGTCGATCACAAATGGAAATGATTATAGCAAATAGAGGCTCAAGCTAAGATGCACACCTATTCTCCTCACGTCTAATTCAAAATAATTTAATGTTAGGTCTGTCCATTAAGATGAACTTACAATTGGCAATAACTAAACAAAAAGTAAAAAAGTCTAAAGTATTTGAATGAAAAAAAAAATAGTTTTTCGCAATCAATAAACAAGTTGCTTGCATCAAAGAAAGAGAAACACTCTCACCATACAATAGCCTCCGCCAAAGTAGGGTCCGGTCCACCATCTCTAAAGTCTGACGCAACCAATGATTAAGCACCTTCACCTTCTTCTAACGCAAAATTGTAGCCCACCAAATCAAAAGCAGTAGATACGACGACATTAATAGATACAAACTATCTCGCCTCATGGTCAACTTGTATCAAATAAGTGTTAAGAATAAGACAACCATTAAAAAAACGGTTTCTTGCAATTTGAGCAACTTGAAAATCGAGTAAAAAACAGCTGTTGCTTGGTAGATATGTTGCGGTAACGGGGTTGATTCTTCCCCAATAAAGCACCTCGGACATCCCATATTTTCCAAGTACCATTTTTGCACCATTGTCTTTCCCATAGTCAAGTAAACTTAAGAGAATAATTTCTAAAAACAATATGAATGATCAATGAAAATAAAGCCTCCGAGTCTCTACGGCACATAACAATGGATAATCAATATATTTATTGCATAACAATACCTAGGAATGGATGATAATATTTTAAAAAGTAATAATCCTATGATGTTATGTTTATATTTTGTGGAACAAAATGCGTATTAAGTAAGGATTATAAAAATTAAATTTATATAAAAATCTATATATCTATATAAAAGAGTTACAAAACCGCCCTACGTGGCATGCTTCAAAATGTTCAACTCCATTCTATAAATTAGGTTCATTTTTCTAGTTAAGATTTAAAAACAATAACAATACATGAGAAATTAAGTGTGTGTTTGGTAAACATTTTCGATTTACATATCAGATACCGTTTAGATTATAAATTAGTTTTTTTTTTTTAAATGCATATTTGGTAATCACGTTTAAAATAGCGCTGAGTGTTTCAATTAGTATTTAAGACATAAAAGCTATCAAATATAACTTTCAATCCAAACGCTAAGAGCATCTCCAATGGTTTAGATCATGTACAATTGAGTTTTTTTTTCGGTGTTTTTATCATACGTGGAAAGAAAAAATTAATAAAATATTAAGTAACTAAAAAAGTATCGAGAGAAATGACATGGGTGTCTCTGCGAAGAGACCGTGTTTTAAATTTTAGTGGATGCATTTTTATGTTGATTGTAATCTAAAGTTTCATGTGAAAGCAGGTTGAAGATCACGTGTGCACGCAGACTTTCCATCCAATTGTTTTTGCCGCTAATTATGGACCCTAAATGAATATGACTTATTTATTATTATTATTATTATTATTATTATTATTGTCAACCATACAAATTAATCAACGGTACAAGATCATTTTATAGCTTTTTTATTACGGGATCATGTAATTGTGGGTACCTATAGTTGTGTAAAATTTTCACTTAGGTACAATTTTGTGAGGTTTCATATATGTATTCCAACTTGCAAATTAGATTCTTATATAGGTACTTCAACTTTGCGAGATTTCATATAGGTACTCTAACTTGAAAATTAGATCTTATATAGATACTCTAACTTTACGATGTTTCATATAGGTACTGCTCACAGATTGCGCCATGTCAACCGAAGGATCTAAATTATCTATTAAATTATATTTATCTATATAATAATTTTAATATTTTTATATCTAATGATTAAGTTAAAAACTAATATTAATATCAAACATTCAATCCAACAACTAATTTAACAATTAATTTAGAATTTAGAAGCTGTTACACCATTTAAAACGCTAATATAACAACTAATTAAAAATTGGCATAACTATCAACAAAGCCCCTGTATATTGGCTTGAGATTTCATATAAGCCCCTAATCTAATTTGGATTTCATTCAAACCCCTCAAGTAACCATTTGTGTCCCATTTAAACCATTTTAAAAAGTTTTTCAGACAAATGCAAGCATGTGTGTTCTAAACATGATGATTTTGTAAAAAAATAGGATTAGTTGGTACACGTATTAAACGACGTTAGGATTAGATAACTGGCGTTAGAGTGGTGGATTGAAACTTAATGTGTTGTACTTTCAAATTATCCATTGCAACAAGTTAAGGTTTTCTAGAAAGTGCTCATTCAATACTATTGTTCCAGGTATGATTTGGGTTTTATTGGTTAGGGTTTTGCCGATTGAGTTGTAATAACTTCAATTCTGAATTTGTTTAAGGTTTTGCCGATTGAGTTATAATAGTTTCTTTGCATACTCCCTTTCATCTTCCAATTTCTTAACTTTTTTCAGCAAACCTACAATTATTTTCTTCGCTTGCTCTAGAAAATCTAGATCAACCCATTTGAAATATTTGCAACCGCCATGTGCCTATAATACCAAATATTACGTCAATAACAGAAACAAGATGAATTGCTTCAAGATGTAAATATGAAATCCAAACTCACTTACCCTACTATAATAACACGTTCTGAATCTTCTCCCAGGATTTGAAGTTGTCCATGATACTTTCTCAACTACTGGCTTGTAACAGAAACATAAATTTTTGACATTATCTTCCACCATAGATGCGCCAAAAGACAAAATCATTTTTCTGTAATTGTTATTTCTTCTCCTCTAACATTTGCCTCAATCGCCAATTTTTTCCTCCTCCACGAAGCCCTAATTTCAATTTCTACTTAATAAACACCGTTAATAGGATTTTAAAAGGAAATCGTAACACCTCGTCCACATGTCAGTAGTTTTGAACTCAAACACGCTCAGACATAATCAATTGCCATTTCATCTTACATACTTCCTCTGTTTTTTTTTATCCACTACACTTTCTGTTTACACACTATTTGAGACCTAATTTTAATGGTAAATATCTTTAATTATATACAACTAAAAATTATAAAAATTTTATATTTAAAAAGTAGATATTAAGACGAATAAAACAAGATCCCACTTAAATATATTTTTCTTTATACGTAAGTAACAATATAAAAAACAAGATTGATGAATGAATAATAAATATTATACAAGTGTAGCAGATAAAAAAAAAACGGAGGAAGTATAAGTTAAAAGGGTTTAAATAGGACAAAAATGGTTACTTGAAGAGCTTGAATGAAACCACGTGTAGTTTAAGAGTTTAAATAAAATCTCAAGTCAAGTACAAGGGCTTTGGTGATATTTATACAACATACTCTAATAATTTTTATCAAGAATATAAACAAATAAAAAAAACAATTTTATTAAATATACTAAATTATATTAAAATTAATTAAATAATATAAATATTATTTAATATAATTCATAATTTAACTATTAAAATATTAATTTAATAAATTTTAAAAATGTTTAAAATAATTATTTAAAAAATATATATATAATATAAAGGATAACTTTCAGCGGATCCCACAAAGATGACGTGGCGTGCTGAAATTCTCTCCATTAGATAGACAAACACTTATTTTGTACATAAATTACCAATTAGAACTTTACACGTGTTTTTTTTAATATTTTATTCTTTTAGTCTCTCGAAAGATAGTAATCGTGAAAAATATTTATTAAAATAAAACTATTTTAATAAGAAACAATTAGGCCCGTTACCTTAACAGACATATGAGCCCATAACCGATCCAGAACCCGTTTTTGCACGTTTGAAAGGCAGATCCCATATCGAAACCTAAATCAAAAGCGCAAACTCCATCTGAAGAACATCAATCTGATCTCTCAACGAGGTTTCACGAGCTCTTGGCGGCAGTTTCCGTTGGTGGGTAATCGCGTATATGCTTGTTTGATCAAGGTTTTACATCGAAGGTCGAGACTTTATTGCCTACTTCAATAAGAAACAATGCAGAGGAAGAAGCAGAAAGCAGATATTCAGACTGAGAGTCCTGAGGGTCCTGAGATGGACTTCAAGAAGATTTTGAAAGACATTGAGTTTTTAGGTACTTTTCAACTTCAATTGTTTTAAAGTTCAATTGGCCTTATTTTTTTGCTTGAGTGTTTGATGTAAACTAATTGACATGGGCAATTGATTGAAAAGTTGAGAGCTTTAGCTGATGAAGTTTAGAAATTCTGTGATTTGATATCAACTCTGGTGCTTGATTGTGGATGTAGTTTGCATATACCCCGGTCTTGTTAGGAGTGAGAATGTGAGATGTTTAGGCTGTCTAGTATGCTATTATTGAAATAACTACTTTGTGCTAGTATGCAGTTGTCTTTTAAACATTTTATGTGTATAAATTGTATCAGATAGTGAAGCAGGTTAGCTGGTCATGTGGAAAATTTTCTCTAAGACTTGCAGAATCTAGTTGGATTTAGAAGTAAATTATTTTTGTGGAAGCATATGGGTTGAGGATGTGTGAAGTAGAGGGCCAACCTTCTCTGAGGAGGTTTTTGCCAGTTGTCACGAATTCAGTACCTACCTAACTAGTTGTGTTATTCATCTGTTCCTTTGCTTTCATCTTTATCAGTAAAGATTAAGGTGGAATACCAATTTTCATTTGAGAAAATATTAGAAATTCAGAAAGAAGTTATATCATTTTAGCTGTATGGCTGTTTAGCTATACATACTAGTTATACTTATATTTTTTTTTTTCCAAAGAATGACATTGTTTGATTGGTGGGTGAAAAAAAAATCTATTACAATAAACTTACAAGGCTATTTTATATGACTTTCAAAGGGGATTATGACTTAAGTAGCTGATGGCCGTGACTTTATCTCTTAATGTTATTTTATTCTTGGAACTTCTTCATTTGTCTTTGCATATGAGCTACTGGAATTTTCAGTAATTATCGTGGAATGTAACAATTGCATATCATATTTGTTTCGGTATTTCCTCTTAAATCAAAAAGATGTTTTCATTTTGGCTGGACTAAGGTCTATTGTTTGATTTCAATTATCTGTTAATCCAGGTTCCTCGCATATGACTTGGAAAGAGAGGAAAGAGCTAGAAAATAAAAGAGTTGTTGCTTTGGGTGGCAAGGTGATTGACCTGGAACTGTTCTTATTTTTTCTAACTCACATTAAGTGGGTTTTTTACACTAATAATTTTTTATAAATCTTGCATTCAATTTGTGCTTGCTAAACAGCCACCTAAAAAGCAGAGATTACCGCTAAGTGTAGCAAGAGTACCGATGAAGAGGCAGAAGGAAAGAGAACAGAAAATGGAACAAGAGGTGAATGATTTTGTAACCATTTTTGATTAATTGTGAAATTTATAGTAGTTGGTGCTGACAAATGTGCACTTCAGAGGGCTATCCTGGGACGATTTGGTGGGAAGTTTGCTGGTACCAAAAGACCAACAGAGAAGCAAAGACCTGAGGATAGAGTGCTGAAATCAACTGAAGGTCGGTTTAGAAATGGTATTCTTGATGTAAAACATCTATTACATCCTACCTCCTCAAGAGACACCAGTTCTCATATGCCCAGGGCCGGTAAAGGAGGCAATAAAGGGAAGGGAAAGAACAATCGGGGTAAGAAGAAAGGTGGTAAAGGCGGCAACAAGAAGCGTCATTAGTCACTAAAGAGATAAATAGATTACAGGGAGAATCCTCTGAAATCTGTTCCAGAATACAGAGGAGACTAGTACTGTAACAGATAAATTATTTTTGTTACTAATTTTTGCCGTGAATTTTGGTAAAAGCTCAAAAGTCATTTTCAGATGAGAGAGCAAAATGTGATGTACAACTTCTATGTAAAGATGAGGATTTGAGAAATGTATTTTAATGTTTTTTGTGCTATTTAAGGTCCTATTTAAACTTTGCTTTTAAAGTATTATGACTTTAAACTATTTCCTTCTTGTGTACTAGATGAGTATGATTTTGGATTGCCTTTTCTTGCATATTCATAAGGGGTGAATTGTTAATATATATATTTCAATTATCTTTTAATTATTTTATATACGATGGAAATGTGGGTAGGAGTTGGAAGATAGGATGGTCTGAGAAGAGAGGTTCCTAATGTTTATATGATGAATTGGACACTCAATCCTGAATTTGGCATAAGCCAGATTTATTGAATAAATCATCCTGAGAATGATACACTTAACATTTCACTCAAGTTCTCTTTCAAATCAGGTCATGAGATGATGCAGCACAATGATCATTGGCTCCGATTTATACTTATATGAGGTATGTATATGAGACATTAACCTTGGAAAATGAGACACTTTCCCCTAGTTTCAGAGGTTTAAGAAATATAAATATATTTCTGGGAACATGAATTATATCTTGGAGGCATCAGCTGTTTTACGGCTGATTGCAATAGCTGTCTTCGAGCCAGAGGGACGACCCAGATGTTTGCTGATGAAATCACCAGCAGACAGGAGCCTAGACAGATCCACATTGGTTTTGACACCAAGGCCATGAAGCATATACACGACATCCTCAGTAGCTACGTTCCCTGAAGCTCCCTTTGCATATGGACACCCACCTAACCCAGCAATGGAGGAATCCACCGTGCTGATCCCCATCTAAGCAAAACAAAGAGATGCATATTAACACCAATCAATAAAAAATGAGAGCCTGAGCAGTAGTCGAAGTATAGAAGGGCTTACTTGAAGGGATATAAGTATGTTTGGGAGTGATTGTCCGTAGGTATCATGGAAGTGAACAGCAAGCTTTTCGCTTGGAACAACGGCCATCACAGCTTCAAGCATGGGAACAACAGTACCTGAGAAGAGCAACAATATAGCGATTGAAAATCAACTATTTGTAGTTATATATTGATTGCGATTACATGGAAGTTCATCCAACAAAGTAAACTCCTGTTCACATTGTACACAAGAAACCAAAAGGGCTAGTTGTGACTACCTGGTGTAGCAACTCCAATTGTGTCACCAAGAGAAATCTCAAAGCAGCCCATATCATAGAGCTCCTTAGCTACATATGCCACTTTGGATGGAGATATTTCTCCTTCCACTGGACAACCAACAACACAAGATACATACCTACAAAATTTCAGCAATTGTTCTCAGTCCAGCTGGAGTTTCAAGGAATTGGATCCCTTTGAATAAAATTCCATCTAATATTGCAAATTCAATATCTATGAACATAAGAAGTTGGAGGAGGACTAAAGGAGGCAGAGGAAAACAAAAAGAATAAAAACAGACCCTCGAACAGGGATGTTTCTCTCTTTAGCAGCAAGAGCTACTGCACGGTAACGAACAAGACTCTCTTCAATGCTGCAGTTGATATTTGACTTAGAAAATGACTCTGATGCAGATGCAAAAATTGCCACTTCCTTAGCACCTGCTGCAATTGCAGCTTCAAAACCCTGGAAAAATTTTGCTCTATGTCAGAAACTGTCACAAATAGCATCAAGTCACATGATCTATTTAGAGAATGACACTAACTTTCAGATTTGGTGTGAGAACAGGCAATCTGGCTCCCTCCAAATTATGCACAGCAGCCATTACATCTTTTGCGTCAGCCAGCTATGTAAAAGATAATAAAACCAAAGGAAGGTTGGTTACTAATGTCTAGTGATATAAAATACAAGAAACTTTTGCTCCATCAGAAGATGTTTCAATTAAGAAAAAACAAAGTGACAGCATCCAACAGAACCTGGAGAAGAAACATACCTGAGGGACCCATTTAGGGGATACAAAACTTGTTGCTTCAACAACAGGCAAACCAGTGTCCACCAATCTACGGATCAGTTCCACTTTAACTGATGTAGGGACAATATTTTTCTCATTCTGCAATCCATCCCTAGGACCAACTTCTACAATCTTCACAAACCTCGGTATACCTTTCAAGTACTGTTTTACCCAATAAAATATGAAATGTTAAACCAAAGAAAATTATAAAAATTGCAGTAAACAAAGAAGAGACTAAAACAAATAAATATTCCAGCAATACAGATTCACACACATCTACAAATCAAACTGGGTATCATCACCGCCATTGAATCACCTTGTTCGTCAAATCTCGTTTTTCTTTGCCATTGCAATTGGGATTGTACTGACGGTCTGGGAAGTACCAGTTATCACATGAATTGCCAAACATCACATGGTTTCTTCCTAAACTTGAAGTTCTTCGGCCAAGGGTGTCGCCCTTGGACTTATCTCTTGAATGCCTCTTCCATGGAAATGATTCGCTCATAAAATCATCATCATCGTCTTCACTGCAACAAAACAGGAAAAAGAAAATGATTGAGATCTAAAAAGAAATGTGACAGTAAGCAAACTTGAAATGTCAATCCATGACCAAGTTGTAAGAACAGAAACAAATTTGAGCAGCCACTAGAAGAAAATATCAATTGGAAATACAGAAAAATTGCTCCTTTTACCCAAGTTTCATGGCTACATCAGAAAAAGATCAAGGAGGACAACACCAAGGTAAATCTGCCTTGCTATTTACTTCACTATCTGAGAGATCTTCAAATATGACAAAGCATAAAACCAAAAAAGCATATCTTTATATGATCAGATTTCTATGTATTATACAATAACCATTAAAAGATCACATTATATCTCATTGGGTACTTGGTAATAGTGAATTCCAACAACTCAAATGAATAAACTCTGCACACATACTCAGAAATTACCTACAAGCAAATGCCAAATTACTCTAGTATAATGTCTTGACAAAAGGCACATTATCAGATAACAATTTCACATACTCATGACTATTAGAGGTGCTGCAGATCCTTCCTTCAATCCAACAGTTCCCCATTCCAATATCATCCATTCTTGGACGGCAAGCGCTAGAAGAGAACCTCTGGATCCTGTCAATGGTACTCATACTAGGTAACTTGTCAAAACCAAGTGGCTCCTCCAAACTCGACATTGTGACTGGAACACAACGAAACACCTCAAAGTAAGTTCTATGAACACTTAACAAACAACTTTCATCTCATTATTCATATATTCAAATGAAAATTGCACTCATTCACATTTCACAAACTTTTCAAGATTCTCAACACCCCATCATCAAACAAACACCAATAAACAAGTATCATATACTCTTTCTTCTTGAATAGAACCAATCAGCATCAAATGAACAAACCACATTTAGCAAGTTCAATAACAACATAACAAAAACAACAATCTGGGCAAAGACATAAAAGGTTTACACAACACAACCACACCAAATGCAAAATTCAAACTTTATATCAAACCAAGTATCTTGACCAAGACCCCAGATGATAAACAACAAGAACGAATAAGAACCTGAATTGGGTTATACTCAAAAATAGTAAAAAAAAACAGAGAACAGATGTAAAAAAATTATATAAAAACAAAAGACAA
Organism: Cardiospermum halicacabum; assembly: GCA_031304145.1. Taxonomy (NCBI): domain Eukaryota; kingdom Viridiplantae; phylum Streptophyta; class Magnoliopsida; order Sapindales; family Sapindaceae; genus Cardiospermum; species Cardiospermum halicacabum. The sequence continues at coordinate 14,716,418 of JARJHC010000107.1, read as the reverse complement.
GAAAGGGAAAGGAAGAACCTTAATCAAAGTTTGAAGTAAAAGAAACAATACCCTAGATTACGAATTCCCAAAAATTGCCGAGAAATTGGATGGGGGTTTAGCGTCAGATTGAGAAAGAAAGAGAGAGAGAGAGAGGCAGAGGAAACGTGAACGAGTCGTTGAGAAGTGGTAGCTTGAAAAAGAGTCTCTATTACTTTTTGTTTGGTGAACAAGAGAGAAAAAAATAAAAACAAAAAATAAATATTATTTTTGTTTTTATTTATTTGTGATGTGTATTAAATGTTGGGGTCAAAATTATGACATGAATTGAATCGCCAGGAAATTGAAATTGGAAGAGAAGATGAAGGTGGTGGTGGTAGGTAGTTTTCAGTTGGACGTTAGGTCTCTCTCATTTATAACGATTTTTTAAACTTTTGGTATTATAATATTCTGTGTCTGCTATGAAAACACGACATTTATTTATCAGATGAATATTTATTTATTTATTTATTGAAAATGTTGTCATTTTCGGATTTTGACTGTAATTAAAAATGTGAGGATTTTTTTTTTTTTCCTCTAACTGTAGGTGGGCACCAAATTGATGGTTTTAAACTGGAATTCATGAAACTGGTAAGGAAATCCATTACACAGAAAAAAGAAAAATTAGGAGGAAAAGAGAAATGTGCATTTGATTTGATATGGACCCACCCAAGGCAGGTATAGACGAAATGGGCAAAGGAGTTGTGGTGTCTATGTTGGGGTTTGGTGTGTGTAACTTGTGGTGGTATATGAAGCTTGGAAAAAAAAATCTGAGGTGTATGATGCAACGTGTATGCTCAAATTCTCTTGTGTGGATTTTGTCTGAACCATGCAAGATCTAGGTTCGGCAGGTCAATGTGTCTTTTGTTTTGTAGTTAAGTCACTCGTCTTTTTGTTCATCTCATATCCATCTTGGAAATGGGGAAATTACTCCCTGGGTCCATGTCCTTTGACATAATTATATGTGTGCCAAGTTTCGATAAATAGATTTTATTAAGGGTAGTTTCACTTGTAGTCTTTTTAAAGTTTTAATTAAGTTAACGAGCCTTCAAAGTTTGAATTAAGTTTTTAAATCAAATAAATTTTAAATTTTTCAAAATGAATTTTTATGATTTTTTTTCTCTCATCACATAAAAATAAAAATAAAGGTTCGTCACGAAATCCTTCACACGGTGTGAAGAGCTTTTAATAACATATAAAAAATGTAAAAGTTCATTTTATGAAATCTAAAGTTCTATTTGATTTAAAAACTTAACTCAAATTTTGAAGGCTCATTTACTTAAATATATAATTTGATTGGTTAAATTTTTATATTTTCCCTTATATTATATATGAATTTTAAAAAAAGAGTTGTTAAATGCCCGGGCTAACGTATCTCGATTTTGTTCGGATAGCGCAAAATAAATTTATATATTTGACCTTATTACAATTATCCACATTTCACCTTTATGTTAATTCCCATTCCAACTTTAACAGCGACTTAACACAATATTAATACAAAACTTTTATATCCACCTTCAATAACAATCCATCTAACTTATATATATATATATATATATATATATATATATATATATATATATATAAATTTTAAAAAAATTAATCTTTTTTATTTGTAATTATTCATACATTAATTTTATTTTTATAAATTATAAATATTAAATATGTATATTAAATAATTAAAAAATAAATTATTTCATTTCTAAATTTATATATAAAAAAACTTATTATCTTTTATATATATATATATTATTATATTTCATGGCATCATTAAAAAAATATATTGAATAAAAAATTTAAATAAAAAATAAAATAAATTCATTCTACTTCTCATATATATATATACCATTTATTTCTATGAAAATTCTTCTACCATGGTCTTGTTAAAATAATAATTAATAAATAAATAAATAATATAACTGTGAATTTATTTATTCTTTCCTTCAGCTATTACAGGATTCATGCTTGTTTTTTAGTTGAATCTTTAATAAAGTAATTATGATTACTTCTTTGTTCGACCACTAATAAAGTATCATATTTGCTTTTTCACTAAATCTTTAACATACTAATTTTACTTTTTCTTAACCATTACTCTCTCTTATCCAATATAAGTGATGTTTTAAACATTTTCACTCTTATTAAGATAAGTATGAAAATGACACTATGAACCCTCATAAATACCTTCTTTCTCTTACTTTTATATTCTAGTTATAGTAATAATTACTCATGATAAATAAGGGTGTAATAGGAATTGCATTTAACTTTTTATCTAAAAAATCTAAAACATCACTTATATTGGATAATATCATATACTCTAAAACATCACTTATTTCGGATCAGAGGGAGTAGTAGATATCATGCTTGCTTCTTCACCAAATCTTTTAACAGAGTATCCATAATTACTTCTTCGTTTAACAATTATTAGATATCATGATTGCTTTTTCATTCAAATCTTTAATAGAGTAATCATAATTACTTCTTCGTTTAACCATTAGTAAATTGTAATGCTTGCTTCTTCATCTCATCTGTGGGTAATTATGTTAATTCTCCATTTAACCATTAATAGTGTCATGCTTTCTTCTTCATGCAACCTTTAAGAGTAATCTTTAGTACATTCAATTGTAATTCCTTATTACTTGCATGTATTGTGAATATCATCATTGTTATATAAAAAATTTAAAAGAGAAAAAAAACCACAAAAAATTACTTTATACTAACTTCCGGTGTTTTTTTTATTTTATTATTATTATTATTTTTTTATAAACTTTACTTTTTCATAAAAAATAAGAAAATAATTTTTTTTCCTAAAATGCCCTTGGTCCATAAGTGATTGAACACAATGTTTATTGAGCATCACACTTTTAAAAGTTATAGTTCATCAAAAGTGGGGCCCGCTTAAGAAAACATTTCAATTACACGCCAAAAAGAAATCCTCTTTTAAAATTTTGGTTTCCCACTAAAATTTCAAGAGCCAAAAAATCCAGAATCCTAAGGGTATTTAACCTAGTTTATCATAGAGGGAGATAAAGAGAAATTGATTTCTTCCATTGAAGAAAAAAAAAAAGAAGAAAGAACTTTCACACAATACAAAAAATAAGGGACTTATCTAAAACATTGCATAAGAAGACTACACAGACTTGCTCTTTAATCTTTGGTTGGTTCTACTTTGTTCTGTTTCTTTATGTTCTTCACTCTTTTGATTCTCAAGTTGATAAGGCATGGCTAGCTGTGATGATTTCTTCATGGAGGTCGATGAATTGTTGCACCTACAAGATTGGAAACATGTCAGATTCTGAAGATGATGTAGTGTTCGAAATTGACATTGACATTGAAGATGGCAATCAAACAGTAGATGATAATTTCACTAACTTGTTGGATGAGGCTAATGGTTCTAATCCAGAGTTACAATCCACACAACAATCATTCTACAAAGGCAATTGACATGAACTCACAAATAATCAAAAACATGTCATGGTTCATAGACTTCTTTCATTGACAGATGGACATTTTAGTGTACCTCATGGGGTTATATCTGATATTGCAAAGGAGATTGGGTGTCATAGAGTTACCGCCAGCAGAATATGGAATCACGCAAAGAAACATTTGATAGAAACAAGACAAGTTAATGTGTGCAGTAGAAAACGTGGAAGAGTTGGCAGAAAGATGAGGAATTGGGACGAAGAGTTCATTAAGTCTATTCCTCAGAAACACAGAACAATAATTAGAGCTTTTGCACATGCCATTGATGCTAGCACAACTTGCATTGTAAGAATGCTTGACATGGGATTAATTAGATCACATACAAGTAGCATCAAACCAAGTCTAACTCATCACCATAAACTAACTAGACTCAAATGGGTTGATAGCAAAATCATACCAAGAACAGTGGAAGTTGGGCCTCGATTTGAATGCCTCACAAATGTGATACACATAGATGAAAAGTGGTTTTGGTTAAGCAAAATAACACAGAGATTTTACTTGATGGATAAGAAAGAAGAGCCCTTGAGGACAACTCAAAATAAAAATTTCACCCCTAAGTGCATGTTCTTGGCAGCAATAGCTAGACCACGATTTGAAATTAATGGTGACTGCATTTTCGATGGGAAAATAGGAATATGGCCATTCACAGAATTGCACATTTCAAAAAGGTCATCAGTTAACAGAATTGTCCAAAGTATTGAGGAAAAGGCACTACAATCAATTACTAGACCTATCATCAGACAAACAATCATCCAGCATCTTATCCCAGCTGTGAAAACTAGATGGCTAGCAACATCACAAACAAAATGCATTTGGATATAACAGTACAATGCAAGACCTCACATAAACACATATGATAAAGAATTTCTAGAGGTAGCTAATTCAGGTGGTTTTGAAATGCATTTAATATGCCAGCCAGCTCAGAGTCCTGATTTGAATTGTCTTGACTTGGATTTTTTTAAAGTTATTCAGGCTCTACAACAACAAAAATTCCCAAAAGATACAAAAAAGTTAATTAAAGCGGTAAAGGATGCCTATGAGGAGTATGATCCAATGAAAATACATTTCACATGGCTACAACGGCAGTATGTAATGCTTGAAATTCTAAAAGTGAAGGGTGGAAATAACTATAAGAATCCACATAAAGGCAAAAACAAGTTGGCCAAGATTGGACAACTTCCCTTTCAAGTAGATGTTGAAGATGAATTGCTTGAAGAGGCAATCAAATTATTGAATGAAGGAATTATTGATGTGAGAGGAAGAGAATTGGATCCTAATGAAGTGGAAGGATACGGGGTCTATGATTAGATTAAGTAAATTTAATGCATTAGGAGAATATTTTGTAAAGAAATTATTGAAAAGAAGATTTTGAAAAGTTTTTGTAAAAGGGTAGCATTATTTTGTTGTAAAGGAATTAGTCAAAAACAGACTATAAAAAGTTTTTGTAAATGCTTGGGGACTTTTTTTTTCTTTTTTTTTTAAAGAACTACTAAGATGAAAACCTAACCTCTATAAGTTAATGTGATTGACTTCATATTCCTCTAATTAAATTAAAAATGATTCGGATAAGTTCCAATTAACAAGATGAGACCTAAAATGATTAATTTAAGTTCTTAGACACACTAAATTACCCAGATTGTGATTAAATAATTTGGATCTTCCATCAATAACTTAAGTGGCACAGCCAAGTTTAGCATATATGCACATACTCCAAATAAAAGAAGTCTTAAGATAACTAAACTTCTACACACATTTACAACAAAAAATAAGCAAACAAACACCAAGTGTATAAACATCAAGTATCCCAATTCAAATCAACACAGCCAAAATCCAAAAACTTGCAATAAAATAAAAGTAACTGATGAACTAACCTCCTTCACTTCCACCACCAAACAAGACCAAGCAATCAGAAACAAAATTGAGAGAGTGAGAAGCTCTAGGACTAGGAAACACCAAACCAGCAACTAGGTAATCAAGTTTATGAACAAAAACAGACCCAAGTTGAAAAAAACGTCTATACCCAAGTTAGAGATAGGAGACGATGATGATGATCCATTGTTGTTGCTGGTTTTAGCCATGTTGGTTGAGGAATTATGGATTGGAGGGGGGTGTGTGTGAAAGGAAATCAGCATATTGAAGACCATCAAAATAGAGGGTGTGTAGAACAGACTCTGAAATGAGGGTGTGTGAGAAAAGATTGCTAACTAAACCTATTGTTCCGATACACCATCAACACCAGAAGCACGTCCCAATTAACAAGAAAGCACAACCCACAAAATCAATATCAAAAAGCATCAACAACAAAAATAAAACTAAATAGCAATCATAATTAAACAAAACAAGTGATAACAGATCTGCACTATTTTCAAAATAACCAAAATTTTACCTCCTTTTTAGCTTCGGTAATTCTTCATCATCAGTAGACGGGAGCGAATCTGGCACGAAATCAGGAGCTTCATCCTCACTAGTCGGGTCAAGCAATTCCGGCACGACATCAAGTGGAAAGACATCAGTATCGAATAGTTTGGATCCTTCCCCTTCGTCAGTGCACAATGTCGAATCATCAACAACCCACAATATGCCTTCCAATGTTGGAAAATAAATCTTCTACAAGTCCGCAAGTAGTTGAGAGGATGAACGATTAAGAAATTTAGGGAATTTAGTAACCTCACAATATTTAGGGTTCATCGCGTTGTAACCCAAAAAATTTGCACATTCTGACTTCATTGACTTGTTGAAATCCTGCTCCAAATCTTATATTCTCGAATTCCTCAAACAAGAAAGATCTTGGAGATGAGATATCTTTACATCCAATGCAATTAACTCACTCAAGATTTTACTCATCATTTTCCCCCAAATTAGCGGTAAAGAGCCCTAACAATGGACGACCGTTTTTTTTTCTTTTGTTAAATTGTTGGGTGGGTTGGATTGGAATAAAAGTGTGGGTTAGATTAATAATTCATTAGCAACTATAATTACGTTATAATGTTTATTTTTTTATTTAAATTCAAGGGCATAATGTTTATTTAAATTCAAGGGCATAATGACACATTTCATTAAAAAGATTACCATCTTTGGAAAATGTAACAATTAACCAAAAATGGAAATTGTAACAAGTAAAAAAAAAACCGGAGGTTAGTAGTTATTTTTCATTTTTTATGGCTTTTACATTAGCATGTTGTTTATATTCATTCATTTTTATAAAATATAAATATTAAATATGTAAACTAAAATAATAAATAAATAATCTCTCTCTATGATTCTTTATTAAAAAAAAAAAAAAAAACTAAAAAAGAACTCTCTTCATTATTCTTTATCATGACCATTACTTCAAAAAAAAATTGAAAAAAATCAAATAAAAATAAAAAAATAAACTCATTTATTCCATATACATTTCAACATTATTCAACAAGTTTACGTTTAAAAAATAGTAATAATAAAAAGATAAAACAAATCTTAATGATAATAACTTTTTTGTTTAACCATTAGTAAAGTGTCATGCTAAAAAGATAAAACAAATATTTAACAGGGTAATGATAATTACTTTTTCGTTTAACCATTAGTAAAGTGTCATGCTTGCTTCATCATCTCATCTTTAATAGGGTAATCATATTACTTCTTCATTCAACCATTAATAGTGTCATACTTTATTCTTCATGCAATCTTTAAAACTAATCATTCCTACATCCAACTGTTATTCTATATTACTTGCATGTGTTGTGAATCCCATCATTTATATATATATATATATATATATATGTATATATATATATATAAGAGTTACAAAAATCGCCTACGTGGTATGGCCGTTCATTTCACCATGTAAAAATTACCTTCATTTTTTCTTTATTTACATGATTTGCCATTCGAACTTACAAACATACAAATCCAATAATATTCAGATCATACCGCTTCGTATTAACAATTAGGTTTTTCACTTTGTTTCTATACAAGACTTGAGATTCGGCCACAGAAGCAGAAGATAATTTATGCGACTGCCGACTACTATCTTCACAAGAGAAAAAAATTCAAAGATCTCATCCGTCATATACGGTGGAATAGTAGTGTATGGATAAATTATGCTAAAAGGGGGAGGCGCATTGGGACTTCAATCGAACAAGGAGTGTGTGGGAACGAGCTCTCGAAGTTGATTATAGGAACCACGCTATGATTGAAGTATGTAGAGCGTATGGATAAAGTATGCTCAAAGGGAGGAGTCACATAAGGACGTCAATCGAGCAAGGAGCGTGTGGGAACAAGCTCTCCAAGTCAATTATAGGAACCACGCTATGATTGAAGTATGTAGAGGTGGAGATGAAAAATAAGTTAACCAAGAGATCAATATCATATGGAGGAAATGCTTCGAAGTTTCTCTCTATCACTCTTTTAACGCTAAATGTTTTCTTATTTGGTCCTGAAGATTGAACTTTTAAAGGTGATACCTCTCATTCAAAAGCTACATGTAAGAACTCTTAACTGTGAAATCCAGATTTTTTGCACGGAAAGGTTGAGGCAGCTCGAGTGCCTTTATATGCTTTCTGGTGACCTTACATGGAATGGAATGAATCTTTTTATAATTTTCTGTTGTTAAAATCCTATCTATCTCTACTTCTAGCAGACTATCATATGAAATTTGAATAGTATAACAAAGATTAGCATTATTTTTTGCTTTATAGGCCACTTTAAATAAGTGGCCTGTAAAGCAAAAAAATGGAGGCAGTAGTGTCAATGTATGAGGATCGTTTTGACTTTTGCGCATTTTAGAGTCAAATCATTGAGGACTCCTGTGGGGATCTTCAGAATGTAAATTCTAGTTGGTTGAAGAAGTTTAGCTTAAAAAATTATGAAGCAGTAACATTTGCATCACATTACATCGAGATAGTCCACACCCCATCCCTATGAAAATGACCTATGAGCTACGGGCCTTGACTGGGTGGCATGTGTTATTCAGTTGCTTTCCCAATTTCTATTATATGGATTTAAAAAATCATTATATTTGGTGTACATATTCTGACTTAACTTTCAAAGTATTATGCTTTTGATGAAGTCAGTATTTACTTTTGTCCATCTTGGTTTCCTCACATATATTTGTTGCCATGATTTTATATTTAACTCTGCACTAGAAATGTTGAATGGTGCTATATTTTATTGAGAGTTATGATACTGGTTGAAATGGAATGTAGATGTGCTATATAATTATCATTTAGCCCTCACACAGTGGTTCCCGTAGTGTGAAACTATATATAAGTGGTTGGAAGCTGTGAAGTTAATGAAAAATGAGAGAAAAATAGTAGCAACTGTTTATATTTTTATTGTTATCACGCTGATAATACTTAACATTAATTTATACTAGAATTAAGATGTAGCAGACTCCTAATAGGAACTAACTACCCATCCATCCTAATCGTAAAGAGATATATATCACTATAACTTAATGAAGAAGAAACTTAAAAATACAGCATTGAATAAAATAATATAGCAATAAATAAAACAAGCAGAATAGTAAAAATACTAACTACTAATACCCTCCTCAACCTAGATCACATATATCAAACATGCCCAGCTTGAAACTTAAGATGTCAAATTGTTGTCTTGAAAGGGACTTAGTGAACAAATCTGCAATCTGGCTGTCTGTTGGAATGTATTGGAGTTCTAATTAGCCATATTCTAACTTCTCTTTGATAAAATGTCGATCAATGTCTACATGCTTGGATTTATCATGGTAAATCGGGTCCTTTGTCATGTTGATTTTTGTTTCATTGTCGTAGAATAATCTTGTGGGTCTAGTGAGTTCCATTTTTAACTCATCAAACACCCTTTGAATGAAAATTCCTTCGCAAACTCCATGAACCACTGCGCAAAGTTCAGACTCAGCACTGCTCCCAAATACAACTGATTGTTTATTGCTCTTCCAATTCACCAAATTACCCCACACAAATGTACAATAACCTGTAGTTGACCGTCTATCTATAGTCGACCCTGCCCAGTCTGCACCCGTGAAAATTTCAAGGTCTTTTGTTGTCCCTCTACTAAATAATAAACCTTTTTTTGGTGTCATCTTCAAGTATCTCAAGATTCTGTACAGCCCTTGCATATGATTTTCAGTTGGATTACTCATAAATTGACTCATAAAACTCACTACTTGGTGGATATCTGACCTTGTGTGAGTAAGGTAAATGAGTTTACCAACTAATTTCTGAAACCTTACTTTATCTGCTGGAGTTCCTTCAAGTCTATACTCCTTACGAGCTGTTGATTCCATAGGTGTACTGTTGGGTTTATATCCCATCATACAAATTTCTACAAGAAGATCCAAAGTATATTTTCGTTGATTGATTGCTATTCTTTCTTGGTTCTAAAGACCTCCATTCCAGGTTGCCAAGATCCTTGATTTCAAAAAACACCAGCCAAATAATCTTTAACTTTTTGAATGTCTTCTTCACAGTTTCCAGTTATAATCATATCGTCCACATAAACACTGAGTATGGTGATTTTGCCTTTGGGATTGTGTTGGAAAAACAAAGTATGATCTGCATTACATTGTTTGAATCCTATATCTTTTAGAGCTATTTTGAGTTTGCAAAACCATATTCCTGGACTCTGTTTAAGTCCATAAAGTGATTTTAATAATCTGCAAACTCCTTGAGATTGACTTAAACCATGAGGAATCTCCATGTATACTTCCTCTTCGAGATCTTCGTTCAAAAAGGCATTCTTAACATCTAACTGATGCAACCTCCAATTCAAATTGCAGCCAATAATTTAAAATTATGATGGTACTCATCTTAGCCACCGGAGCAAACGTCTCCTGATAGTCTATCCCATACGATTGTGTGTACCCTTTCGCTACTAGTCTGACCTTAAATCTATTCACCTTTCCATTTGCTTCATATTTTACATTGAACACCCATCGACATCCAACAGCGGTCTTTCCAACTGGTAGTTCAATGATAATCCATGTCTTATTTTTGTGCAGTGCCTGTAATTCTTCTTCGACAGCCTTCTTCCATCTATCATTTTGTAATGCTTCATGAATATTTCTAGGAATATATATCTCATCAATACTTCCCACAAATGCTCGATAATTAAGACTTACCTTATTGTATGAAATGTACTGGTTGATTGGATACAAGGTTCTGTTTCTGCACTCCTTAAAGCCCTTCCTTTGTGCTATAGGTAGATCATCACTTTCATCAACCTGAATATTCTCCTCATCATTTAAACCTTCCCCACTCACCTAGTCTGATTCTAATACCGGTTCATCATTTCGGACTTGAGTTCCAGATTTAGAGTCATGATAGCTTTCAGAGTCAGCTTGAATTTCTTTCTACTTTTCTGCCTTACCTCGTCTGTGATAGACAATCAAGTCACGCTTAGTAGCTTTAGAAGTCAAGTCTGGTATAGGACTGACAGGTGTGTTTCGGAAATTGACGGACTTGTCTATTTGAAGACATGGATCAAGATTGAATAGACTCACAGTGTCAGGACCATATCGTGGAGTTTGGTTTTGGTTTGCTTATTGATCAACAACATTGAGAGAATCAGAAACTGGTTTGGAATAGTATGGGGTGTTCTCATGAAAAGTAACATCCATGGAGACATAAAATTTCCTATGTAAGGGAGAATAACATTTGTACCCTTTTTTAGTGGAGGAATAACCTAAAAAGATACATTTGATGGCTCTAGGATCTAACTTAAATGTGACTGCACACGAACAAATGCCTCACAACCTAAAACCTTAGGAGGGATTTCTAAGAATGATCTATTTTGCGGAAAACACTCTTTTAAAAACTGACATGGAGTTGTAAAATTTAACACTTTAGATAGCAACCGATTTATGAGATATGATGCTATAAGGACAGCTTCTCCCCAAAAATATGTTGGAACATTGTTACTAAAAAGTAAAGCTCTAGCCACCTCTAGAATATGTCTATTCTTTCTTTTTGAAACTCCATTCTGTTGTGGAGTATATATACATGAGGTTTGATTTATAATACCCTCGCTATTAAAGAAATCTTTTAAAACAAAGTTAAAATATTCCTTCCCATTATCAGTCATCAACACTTTGATCTTCGTTTGAAACTAATTTTTTATCATTTTATAGAAGTTTTTAAAACATTTTGCAACATCTGATTTTTCTTTCATAAAAAAACCCAAGTTGAACGTGTATGATCATCTATAAACGATACAAACCATTTAGAACCAGTGATATTGTTAACCTTGGAGGGTCCCTAAACATCACCATGTATTAATGAAAAAGGTTTGGAATATTTGTAATGTTGAGGCGGATAAGGATTTCTAGTGTGTTTTGACAATTGACAAATTTCACATTGGATGGAAACTGGCTTTCTATTAACAAACAGCTCTGGAAATAATTTTTGTAAATATAGTAAACTCGGATGACCTAACCTATAATGCCATAGGATGATGGCATTTTTATTGATAGACTCTATAGATTCTAACTGACATTCCAGACCACCTTTTTGACAAGATTGTCTTTCCAGTAGAGGCTTAGCTTCCAAGAGAAATAGTCCAAACACGTTCTTAATACTGCCAATCTTCTTCCCATTCTTCAAGTCCTGAAATATACATAAATCAGGTGAAAATTTAACCACACACTGCATATCTCTTGTAATTTTACTTACTGACAATAGATTGCACTCTAAATTTGGAACATATAAAGTATATTTTAGAGCTATTTATGGAGTAACTCTTATAGTTCCAATTCCAACAACTTTAGTAAGAGTTCCATCAGCAATTTTCACAAAAATATCCTCAACACATTGTTCAAGTTCAAAAAATAGTTCTTTGTTACTTGTCATATAATCTATCGCTCCAGAATCAACTATCCAAGTATCATTTTTAGCACTCTTAGAAGTCATTGCATGCTAAAATTACCTTTCTGAACGATACTTCCCAATCCAATCACCTTTGGAGCCAGGTTTTGCTAAGATAGAAAAATTTGAAACTCTTCAATCAATTTTTTATTGTCTGTAGTAGTAGATTCTGGTTGGGCAGAGTCATCAGATGAAGCCTGATTTACTGTTTTGTTTTGTCTTGATCCTTTTAATTTCCAATCTGTTAGTTTCCCATGCAACTTCCTACAGGTTTCTTTTGTATGTCCTGTCCTTCGACAGAAATCACACCAGGGTCGACTGTTTTTTTTTTAGTTTTAAGTTCCCCCTTTCGCTGTCATAGCTGAACTCTTGACACTACTGCTTTCTAAATTAATTCCTAACAATAACTGCTTTCTACTTTCTTCATGACGTACATCTGCAAATGCACTCCTAAGCTTAGGTAACGCATAGACATCATCCTGCCTCGCACCTCCTCTAGATTTTGACTGAGTCCCGAAAGAAATTTGATAACTCGTTTCTTTTCAACAAACTCTTTGTTATGAAGGCCATCCTCAGTGCACTTCCACTCAATAGAATCATAAATATCAAGTTGCTGCCAATAGCGAACAAGCTGACTGTAGTATTCTGTCACAGTCATCTCTCCTTGATTGAGACCATATACCAATCCTTCAATAATAACATTTTCAAATTCGTTTTCAATATTAGAATATGACTCCTTAGCTGCTTCCCAGATCTCTGACGCAGTTTTGAATAATATAATTCGCACCAAGTTGGGTAGTCATTCAATTGACTAGCCACGACATAACCATATAGTTTTCACTCTCCTACTTCTTGTACGTAGGATCAGTTTTCTTTGGGACCTTAACAATACCTTCTAAATACTCCATCTTCCCTTTGCCATACACAAACATCTTTATAAATTGTGACCACGGAACTTAGTTATTCCCATTAAGTTTATGACTCGTGATGAGAAAATTAGGGTTTGGATTTTCAGATGAATTTGCACTTCCAGTAATCGAAGTGGACTCAGAATGGGATGTTGCTACCTCTGAGGAGGATGAGATAAGAGGAGATGACATTCCGTATTTGACCATATATTAAGTCGGCTCTGATACCATGAGAGAAAAACAGTAGCAATTGTTTATATTTTTATTGATATCACATTGATAATACTTAGCATTGATTTATACTAGAATTGAGATGTAGTAGACTCCTAATAGGAACTAACTACTCATCCATCCTAATCTTATTGACCTCATATATATCTCTTAATTTAAAGAGATATATATCACTATATCTTAATCAAGAATAAACTTAAAAATACAGTAGTGAATAAAATAATAGAGCAGTAAATAAAACAAGCAGAATAGTAAAAATACTAACTACTAATAAAAAAGAATAATTTAAGCAAATATATAAAATTTGATGGCTTGGATCTTAGATGATGAAGAAGATAATTGTTGTGTGCATGGGCCCTAGGTGCTGGTGTTTTATGTGAAATTTCGAGTTGTATACTTTTGATGTATAGTTTGTTGTTCCTTATCTAGGATTTTGCACATTTTTACTTATAAAATGTTGACAATTCTAATATAAGATTATATTGCTAATTTGAGTTAGTTTGAATTATTGTGATTCAGGAGGTACTACTACAATCTGTTCCTCCAGTTATCTGACTTTAGTATGCCATTCATTAGAGCTGTTTTTGACAAAGTCAGTGATGCTATCTCATTCTTTTTTATTTACCTGATCGGAAGATCACTCGAATTTGTCTATACTAGAATTAGACAGTCACTAAGATGGAAATAATGTGTAATACTAATATATTTTTGTCATCCAAAGGTCTCTGTTTGGATTTGGTTTGCCAAGTTTGAGATGAAGAATAAAGAGACTGCTCCATCAAGGAATGTGTATGAGCGTGTAGTGGAGAAGTTGGTAGATGATGAAGCAGAGCAGCTATTTGTTTCTTTTTCTAAATTTCAAGAGAGGTGTAAGAAGACTGAGCTGCTGAATTTCAAGAGAGGTGTAAGAAGACTGAGCGTGTGAGGTGTATCTATAAATTTGCATGGAATCATATACGGAAAGGCAGAGAAGAATCTATCAAACTATGATACCCAATTGTATTACATTAGGTTGGAAGAGAGTGTTGGTGATTATATGGAGAAAGTGTTCAAATGGTTTCATTGGACGAGTGGAGGAGCAAGTCATTGCAGAAGTCAAGATTGTTGGGATAATCCATCATCCAGTATTCAGTACTTCAAACTTGCCTGGAAAATTGCTTAAAGTACTACAAGGTCTTGCACCATCATCCGTACTTCAAACTTATGAGTTAGAACGCAGACCGGTATTACTTCTTACACAACCTTTGTTCCCTTCATATATCATTATGACTGGGATAGACACCTAACTTTTGTGATATGTTATTTCAGATAGCCACCTTCAATACTGCCCTTAGTGTTCAAAACTACAGAATAGCCATGGTCGTTCCTTCTGCACTTGGTCTTGATCCAACTGTTGCCAACTGCTTATTCAGTGCATCAGATAGTTAATAAAGCAATTGGTCCGATTTTACCATCCACAATACAGAGGGCAGTGGTAGATGGTATTTTCAAGGTTGGTCGTGCTCATCTCTTAGATTCTCTTTTGAATGAAGACAGCCCTGTTACAATTGTTTTTAATTATAAAATTTGATAATGATTTATGGATGTACAGAGGTGTGATGGTTCGGTTCTGTTAGATGATATAATGGACTTACAATGAGAGAAAAAAAAATTCGATGAATATAAACGCCTTGGATGAAGATGGTTTCAGAATCGTAGACAAGCTTAAAATCAAGCTTGAATCTGATTGTCCTGGAATTGTCTCTTGTGTAGATATTCTCAGTATTGCTCAACTGTCATTGATCCCCAAAAAGCTTTGCATCATGCTGCTATGGCTAATAATGTTGAGTTGGTCAAAGTAAGGAATCTGAAATCTATACTGCTACTTTTTTTTTTTTTTAATCTTGGATGATTTATTTGGTTACAATTTAGCAGACAATGATGTTTACGTCACCTCGCAACAACAACTAAACAATGATTACATCGTCTCGAAACAATTAAATAATGATTACGCTGTCTCGCAATAATAAGTAAGTAATTCATATTCAACAATTAGTCTATTTACTTTGTTTCTGTACATATTTTGATCTAATTTCATCCAATCTACTAATTATAGGGCTATTTTACGTTTTGTAACCATTACCAAAACAAGCAATGCTAACAAGTGCACAACTGATTGAACCAACTATATGAAACCAATTCCTTTTATAACTCTCTCTGCTATTACATTTTCTGATGGAGACAACAATCAAAGAAAACACAAAGAAACACTAGGAGTATAAATGATCCTATTAATTTAATTAAAGAGCGGGAAGGTTTTATATTCCCAGTATATACCTATCACTAGGGATGGCAATGGGTCGGGTTTGGCGGATCACAGTAAACCCGAACCCGAACCCGTTAAGATATTCGCTACCCAAACCCTACCTAAACCCGTCACGGGTCTGACGGGTTTGGGTACCCAAAAAAAATTAATAAACTATCATATTACACAATAGTGAATTATCTGATACATGTATATTAACCTGTCATCATCATCATCAATTTAATCATTTAATCATATTATCATCACCAATTTCAACATGCATACAATTTACATACAAATAATTTATAACTTAAATAAACAATGTCCTTCGACAACTTAAATAAATAAATTATATCCCAAAATAAAGTGTTTAAATGTGATAAACACAATAAAATATTTTAAAATATGATAAATTCTTAATAAAACAAAAAAAATAGTTATTATTTTTTAAAATTTTGTTATAAATAGATATATATTTTTCTAATATTATACGAGTTTTGGTTTGGGTAAGGATATTTTTCTTTATCCAAACACGAATCCATACCCAAGACGTGTATTATTTTTAAACTCAAACCCGATCCATAAACCTGATTACCCGAATTCATTGCGGGTAAGTGGGTCGGGTACCCATGGATAAACGGGTTTGTGGATAAAACTGTCATCCCTACCTATCACCCTACTGTCCCACACCAATCAAAGCAAACTTCCTTCTATTATTATCATATAAATTTCCAAACTTAAAACACCATTAACACGAATGACATAAGCGATGGTCAGAATTCTATCTGATGATATATATTTTTATTTACAATAAAAACAATTTCAATTTTCCACACATTTTAATTAATATCATTTAGTTTAGTTATTAATGCAAAATTAATTTTTCATTAAAAAAAATCTATTTGTATTAAGGATAGCAATTCAATCCACAAATCCACAAACCCACGGATACCCACCCGTCATGGATTTATGAGCGGATGTGGATTTAAAAATCAAATCAGTGGAGGATTTGTGGGTGGGCGTGGATGTCGAGAATAATCCGCACCCGCATACGCAAACCCGTAAAAATTTTATATATATATATATATATATATACACACACATATATATATAGTAATAATAAAATGAGTTTGTTTCTCCTTGAATATTTTCTAATTGATTTTATGTGATGATTTGATTATGTGTTTGTTTTAAATTTTAATGGGTTTTATTTTAGTAATGAATATTAGATTGATTTTTTATGTGAAAATTATAAATTTATTTAGGATTATATTAATTTGAATAATACGAATTCGTGGATTAATCCGCGGATGCACCCGCATCCGTGGATTAAAATCCGCACCCAAATCCGTGAATTTTCGTGGATGTGGATGAGGATTCGGATGCGATTATTTTTCGTGGTTGAGGATGTGGATTTGGCCAAATCCGCACCATCCCCACCCATTGCCATCCCTAATTTGTATTCAATATAAAAATATTACAATGACATTAAAAATTATTTTAATATACACTCACTCAATAATAAGAATTTATGATAAATTAATATGACTATCTATTCCCTATAAGAGTTGATAATCTTCTCTAATGTGTGTATATATATATATATATAAAAGTCATTTACATTGATCGTATTCTTATTTCCTTCTAAACTCTTTTAAAAAATTGAAATGAAGTTTACTTTATTGGATCAGTTGAATAGAAACAAGGATGGTTGGATGATTAGGGTTAGAATTTGCAGGTTGTGGAATTCTATAAATACAAAAATTGGAGAGCTCATTAGCATCGACATGATCCTAATTGATGAGAAGGTATAGACAATCGTGTACGGTAGATTTCTGTCTTTTTAAGTTTATCATCTCTTTTATATTAAATTTCATTGACATATTAACTATAGTGTTTTTTGCGTTGCATGTCAGAGAAATCTCATGCATGCTACTATATACAAAAACCTAGAAAATCGATTCAAGCATTTATTGTGCGAAGGGAAGTTGATCCCTATTAAGAACTTCAAGGTTTGAACAAGTTCCGAAGAATACAGACCAATTCAATGTGATTTCTAGATTATTTTCTTCCTATATACTTCGGTTAAAGCTCTTGATGAAGAAATTGTTGACATTCAAAAGAATGGATTTCAATTTGTGACTCAAAATTTGATTCACTCGCATGCTAATAATAGGACTATTCTTTCTGGTAAAATATTTTTAAATTGTCATTATTTTTATTTTATACAATTTAACAATAATATATTTGTCTTATTTATATAGATGTTATTGGTTGCCTATATTAGGGGTGTTCATTCTCGGATATCGGATCCGATCCGATCCGAAATTTCGGATATCCATAATTTCGGATCAAGGAAAACTATGATCCGTATCCAATCCGAAAAAACCGGATATCCGGTTAATCGGATATTCGATTTTTCGGATCGGATAACCGGATATCCGGTATCCGATTTTATTCTATTTAATTTTTTTTAATGTTCAATTTTAAGAGAAAAAATTAATAAAAATAAATAAATTTAGTTTATTATAAACATTGTAAACTATATAAAATAATAGTATCATATACCAAAATTATTATAGGTATATAAAATCATGAAATATATTATTTATAAAAAAAATTAAAATAAAATTTAGTGTATAATTTTCTTTTCGGATATTCGGATAATCCGAAATTTAAAAAATCCCGATCCGTATCCGATCCGATTATCCGGTTTTAAAACCGAATATCCGATCCGAAAATCCGAAATTATAAAAACCGGATCGGATATCCGAAAAATCGAATCGGATCGGTAACTTTTCGGATCGGATCAATCGGATCGGATTTTTCTGCACACCCCTAGCCTATATGGTATTGGAGATATTGAGAATGTAGGCGCCACACATAGAAAAAGAGACATCAAATTTATAATAGATTAGTGCGATTTCTTTTATATATTGTTATTTATGTTATACTTTTTTATTATTTTTTTTTATATCTTTTACATACTAACATTATGAGATCTTTACATGTACACATCTCTACAATTTAATGTTATTTCTTTAAAGTAAAATGTTACTTTTAATCAAATTTTACATATAGATCCATGAAAACCATCGTATCAATGTGGGGTGATTTGGGAGAAAAAATTGATCCCATTCTTTATGTTTTCGATGGGCCTTTTATAATAATAGTTTCTTCAACTTTGATAAAAAAATTCCAAGTAATTTCTAAATATTTCTTTTATGGTACATAATCACATCATGAAATTATTTATTTCAACTACTAACTTCTTATCTATATACGTAGGAGTGGTTAGTTTCTCAACAACTTCCACATAAAAAAATATACATCAATTTGAAGATTGATTATGTAGCAGCTTTAATAGAAATATTTAGGATATCTACCAATAAAGTTGTAGCAATTAGAAGTTCAAGTGAAAAGAAAGTTTCTCTGAAGGATGAGATGTTTGCTAACAGAATGACCATCAATGAAATTTTGGAAAATGATTGGAATCCCAATTAAGAGGTATGTTATTTCTTTTTATTTTTATTTCATACTTCTAACAGAAAAAAAATAAAAAATAAATAAGAATTGTGTGTAGGTGGTTTTTAAAGAACAATTTTTCTTTCAAACATTTTCATGTGATTCATATTTTTTAAAATGTTGAAATATTTTTATGTATGGGTTTTGTTGTGATGTACATCTAAACAAATTATATTTCTTACTTTTCAACTTCTATGAGACCGGGTACACAATTTTATGTGATTTTATGCAGGAATATGAACTGACACTCCCTGCCACAATTAAAAAAAATAGAAAATCATCATGGTTGGTACTATATCTATTGTGGCTCTTGCTATAAGAAGACCTAACCTACTTACGGAGTGTACAATTGCACAGTTTGCGATAAAGAGTGCGAACACATTTTAGTAAGGTTAGCATTCAGTTCTTCTATACAATTATTTTTTCTATCAATGATTTTTGACATTTTAGTAAAATCATAGGTTCAAGATACATATGACAGTGGAAGACAATACAGGATCAACTACTTGTGTTCTAATGAATAGTGTTGCTAAAAAATTTTTGGATACTTCAGCCCATAACCTACTCAATAGACAAGGCGCACATTCTAATGATGTACCGACCATAATTGAAAACATTTGTGGAGAAGAATTTGTCATGAAGCTAAAGTTAAATTCTTATAATTTAAAATTGGGGAGAGACAACTACACTGTTTTGAAACTATTCAAATTGCAAGAACATTTGGAACTGGAATACAACATGAAGTCCCAAGAAAATGTATATATTAATATTTGAATAATGATTGAGAGCCTACTCATTTATGTCTATTTTTTCTACCTACCTTACGTGGTAAAAATTGATTGGATTGTAAAATTAATAAATTAATAATTATAAAATCTCTATCCAATCATGTATTGGCATGTAAGGTAGGCAATAAAAGTGGGCATGAAATGGTAGGCTGCGTAGCATTATTGTTAATATTTTTACACAAATTGGATTTACATGTCATGAATTAGAAAAATAATATTTCAAAATTATTTGCAAGGGGGAAAGAAAAAAGGCAATTGCTTTTGTGAACAAAGCTAACAGAAATGGAAAAAAAAAAAGATGAAGGTAACAATATCATTGTTTTTTCTTACTATTATTTACTTTATGGTTTTCGCTTAAACCAAATAATATGGTTACCATCATTATGTTGAATGATATCAATTAATACCAAATAATCTTCTAAACCTTTATTTTCAAGATATTAATTTTGTCAATGTGATATTAGGACATCGTTGTTAGTACTTCGAATGAACTCGATGATTCTGATTATGATGAGATTGTTATTGCTGGTGGAGAAAATGGAAAGCGAAAGAATCAAATTCATAATGACGACATCGATGTAGAAGAAAAAGAATCGAATAAGAAGACCTTTTAATTTTTATCAATTTTAAATAAGGGAAATTTCATATGTTTCCATCATGAAGTTTTTTACTTTGATTTTATATTAACGGTTTTGTTTAGAAGTTTATTTGGTTTGGTTTTATGTGAACTATTTTATTTTGGATTAAAAAAAACAATGTTAGCTTACAAATAATTTATATGCTCTAAATATAATTTTTACATGGCATCTACTATTATAATGAGCAATGTGCGTTATCACGTCACATTATAGAATTTCTAATCCCAATCACTTTTTATGTATTCTATAATATATAAATTTAAAATGTTTTCCAAATTTAAAAAAACAAACAAAATATTATTATTATTTTGAATTTTTTTAACAGATCTATACATTATATAATTTAAAACATTAAAAATATTTCATCTTATTATTAATTTATTAAATTAATAATCATGAATAAAAGTTTTTGCTAATTCATTATTTTTCCACAACCTTTTCAATTTCCATGCCAATTGAGTTAACACATATTAATTCAATCTAATATTTATCCTATAAATATAAATAATTCCCATTTAATTCTTGGGAAGCTAAAAAGTTTGCAAACCGGTAACTATACGTATATAAATATTAATGATTGTTTCGTATGTGCAAATTTTAAATCATATTGAACAAAATTTACGACTTTCAAAATAACCGGTTACATATATGGATAATAAGTTTTTAAATTAATGGAAAATTATTGATAATAACCCATCAATTTTCATTCCATAAAAGTTATCCACAATCACCAAGTACCTATAAATTCTCAAATCATATAATAAAATTTGCTAACATTTATATTCATGTGTGCTAATATTCAGTCCAAATTTATCAATACAAACATCATGTCTAAAAACAACTTATACAAACTAATTTGATGTTAAACGGATAATGAAGAAATTCAAATTCGAGTACATGTCAAACCTTATAATTACAAGCTAAAAATTAAAAATATCGACATAGAAGAACTTGAGGAATTTCAATGAAATAATAATGTAAAATTAATAATGTTATAACTCTACATCAATTCAACTCTTAAGAATCACTAATAATTTTATGTGACCTGAACATCTTTCTAAAATTATTAGTTATATAAAAAATAAAAATAAAAAATTGAAAAACACTTATTTAAAACAATCTTCACATTATGTTTACTATTATTCATACAAATACTATAAACCTTATATTTCAATACCACCCATCATTGTGAAATGAATAAAACAAAGATCAACATATATTCATAAAGGTTAGTACTGTCTCCTACTATAATATTTAATTTTATAATTTATCTATTTCTAAATTACTAAATTAAAGTTTTCCAAAAAACAGGTTACATTTACTATGGACTTGGTCTCGAATATTTCCCAAGAAAATGGATCTTCACAAATTTCAATACTATAACATCATTTTTCAGATTGAGCACGTCATGAAAGAATGTTGAAGATACGACTACAAAAACATCAACATATGAGGAATATAGTAAACTTCTCTTGATCTACAACATTCAGAATCTAGATATTCTAGACTTAGACGAAAACTCTACATAATTCAATAGAAGAATAAACAAAACCTTCAACAAAAAATTCTTTCTACCATTTATCAGTTGAACTTTTTCAATAAATTCCTGAAATACAGAAGCGTTCAAACTCAAAGTCACTGATCGGCTTATATGGTATGTCAATCTTCATAAATATATCGAATAATATTTTCTTCAGTGATATATTAAATATGTCTCATTTTTCATAAATTAAAAAAATTAACACAGATGAACAAACACTTATAGAAGAACATATCAAGATGGAAAAGAGAAAAAAATCACTCTTAATACAGGTATTAGATTGGTGGTGTTTTACAAATTCAATTACTTCTAACATTATCTCTTAAGTTTATGTCAGGGTTACTTCTTTACTACTATAATAATAGATCAACTTATAACATACTGGAATATTGACTCTCCTATATGCACTTGCAAGTTTTGTGGAGCAAAATTATGGTATGAGGAACAAACAAGAAAAAAAGACTGCAGCAAACATCTAAAGTTCACATTTTGCTGTATTGCATAATGTGTAAAGATACATTTACTAATGCCACCCCCTCTACTTCAATCTCTTTTGGGATTACAATCTGGACAAAAAGGTATCAACTTTTGAAAGAATATATGAGCTTATAATTTAATGTTTGCTTTCACATCTATAGGAGGTCAATTTGATACAAGAATCAGCCAATCAAAAGGGTCATATGTTTTCCGAATGAGCGGCCAAAATTATCATCACATTGGTTCTTTATTGCCCCAGTATGGAAAACCACCACAATTTGCCTAACTCTATATATATGACACGGAAAATGAAACGACCAACAGAATCCAAAGGCTAAAGAGTAAATACAACCAATAAATTATTGATCCAGATATTGTCCGTGCCTTATCTAAAATGTTGGATAAGCATAATAATTTAGTCAAATCATTTCGAATGGTTAGAGATACTTATAAATAACATCCACAAATTGCCTTTCGTCTCAGACTCCTAACAAGACAATCAAAAGATGGTCGTATTCACAATCTACAAACTATTTCAGATATGGTCGGGTTAATTGTTAGGGACATCACTGAGCAAAACTTTGAACGTGATGTTATTATAGAACATGGAAAAATGGGATTACAAAGAATCATAGATTTACATCCAAACTTCATGTACATGACTTATCCTTTAGTACATCCATATGGCGAAGACGGATATCGACTTGGTATCCTTTTCACAAATGTTCCTGGAGAAGTTCATAAGAGAGAAACATTAACTATGAACCAATTTTATTGCTTTAGACTGCAGCAGCGTCTAAATGAAGACCAATCTTTTCTAAAAGCTTGAGATTGCTACAACAATACATCGTTGATTGTTACATGGCAATAGAAGAGGAAAGATTTCGATACATTAGAAATAATCAGAAAAATTAAGAGTAGAACTTTTTTCAGGACTTATGGATGTTGTTTTTAAAGGAGATTCGGATTACTCAAGGGTAGGTAAATATATCATACTACCTTCCTCACATACTGGAGGACCTCGATATAGAGTCCAAAATACCAAGATGCTATGGCCATTTGCAGATGGGCAGGATACCCGGATTTATTTATAACATTCACTTATAAACCAAAGTGGCCAGAAATCAACGAGATGATAAGTTTAATTGATCATAAGGATGATGAAAACAGAGTTGGCATCGTATGTAGGGTTTTCAACGTCAAGTTGTATCAACTAATGCAAGTTCTAAAAGAACAACTACCTTTTGGAAAAGTAATAGCATGTAAGTTCTAATTTTATAATCATTATACTTTATATTATCTTTTTAAAAATTGTCCTATTTTATAAGGCAATTCTTTATACTATTATAATATATATATATATATATGTGCGCATAACAATAAATTCATTTACTATTGTAGATTTATACACCATTAAGTTTCAAAAACGAGGATTGCGTCATGCACATATATTACTTTTTCTACATTAGACAATCAAAAGTCCGTTTGCATAGCATATCGACAAGATCATTAGTGCAGAAATTTCGGAAAAGGATATAGATCCAAATGGATATGAAGCTGTCAAGAAATTCATGATTCATAGCGCTTATAGACAATCGTATCCTCATTCTCCATGTATGAGAAATGGAAAGTGCATAAAATATTTCCCAAAAAAATTCAATGAAAAAACAACATTGGATGCTGATGGATTGCCACTTTACAGGAGAAGGAAACTAGCTGCTCAAATTAGAAAAAAAGGAGTTTTCTTGGATAACAGATTTTTGGTACTATACAACAGAAACCTGATTATTTTATTTGATTCTCACATCAATATTGAACTGTGCAATTATTCAAGATCGGTGAAGTATCTATTCAAATATGTTAATAAAGGCGCTGACCGAACAACAACAACTCTTAAACCTACAGATTCGACAAGACAAGTAGATGAGATTAAAGCATACTTGGATTGCAAGTATATTTCGGCAACAGAAGCCTGTTGGAGAATATTTCATTTTGACATTAGCCAGCAATTGAATGGTTGTCATTCCATTTTCCAGGAGAACATACAGTGATATTTGATGAACAAAGAAGGGCAGAGTGTGTGTTGAGCGTACCTCAAGTAGAAAAAACGAAGTTCACTAAGTGGTTTGAGGCAAACCGTAACTATGAACTTACTTTCTCCGATTTTCCAACATGTTGGGTGTGGCATCAACAAGACAAAATTTAGAAACCTAGACAAAAAGGCAGAGCAATATGAAGAATTTATTTCGCTCATCCTTCAAGCGGAGAACGGTTCTATATGAGAATGCTGTTGAATGTAGTTAGAGGTTGCACTTCGTATGAAAGCATTAGAACAATTAACAAAGTTGTGCATCCTACTCATAAATAAGCGTGTTATGCTATTGGTCTATTAGAAGATGATAAACAATGGAATGTTGTTTGCAAAAGGCTTCAATATGGGCAACAGGAAATGAATTAAGACATTTGTTTGTAACAATACATATTAATTGCCAGGTTTCCATTAGTTGTGCATTATGGGAGTCAAATTACCAGATTCTATCGGAAGATATCCTTTTACTCCAGAAGACCAAACTTGGACTCCAAGAGTTGAAACTATGAGAACAACAAATACAAGCATACACACTACTTGAGATTGAAAGTATCCTACTCAAGATTGGCAAAAGCTTGAAAGACATACATGGAATGCCCCTTCCCAACTACTCTTTTGTGACCAACGTAGGCAATCGGTTGGTAAATGAAGAGCATGATTATGATTGCACATTTTTGCATGATCTTCATGAAAAATCATTTGCTGCCCTAAACAATTGCCAAAAGCTAGCTTACGATGCGATAATAAAATCCGTCGACAAAGAAGAAGGTCAAGAATTTTTTTTGTAAATGGACATGGGGGTACTGGAAAAACTTTCCTCTGGAATTCAATCATTTCTAGACTCAGATCTCAACGAAAAATAGTACTTCCAGTTGCAACATTAGGCATAGCAGCACTGCTACTTCCAAATGGGAGAACGACACATTCCAGGTTTCACATTCCTTTGGATATCAATGAAAATTCCACCCGTGAAATTCGTCATGACACACAACAGATAGAACTACTTTTGAAGACTTCATTTATCATTTGGGACGAGGCCCGTATGGCTAATAAGCATTGCTTTGAAGCTTTGGACAAAACATTGAAACAAATTTTGAAAGACACATACAAAAATAGCTTAGACAGACCATTTGAATGTCTTATAGTAGTTTGTGGAGGTGATTTTCGTTAAATATTACCCGTTGTACCCAAAGGGACACGAACAAACATTGTTGATGCTTCACTAAACTCCTTCTACTTATGGCCTTCGTTCGAGATCTTTGAACTCAAACTAAATATGAGACTTTATAATGGAAAGGTAACAACTGTGGAAGCTGCCAAAATAGATTCTTTTGATAAATGGTTACTGCAAATTGGGGATGGCTCATATTATGATGATGTTGAAAGAGAACTTATCCATATGCCATTAGATATATGGGCAAAAAAAACATTGATCATATGGGTACAATCATTGAAATCGTGTATCCAAATTTATTGCAAAAATATAGCGACACAACATATTTAAAAGAAAGAGCTATCCTTACCCCAAAAAATGAAACAGTACATGAGTTGAATGAAAGGATAATGAATATGATTCCAGGTGAAGGCAAGGTCTATCTAAGCTCGAACAGTATATGCAAAGCAACTGTCACTTTGAATGATGAGGACCTAATATATCCATCAGAATTTCTAAATAGCCTACTGTTTCCTGGCGTTCCCAATCATGACATCAAGTTAAAGCTTGGGGTCCTAGTAATGCTATTCAGAAATCTCAACAAATCAAAAGGAGTGTGTAATGGAACAATATTGATTATCACACATCTAGGTAAATGGTCAGTCACAACAGACATTATATCAAGAACACATGTGGGAACAAGAGTTACCATACCGAGAATAATAATGTCTCCTAATGATAAGTCTAGAATTTACTTATATTTTGATGAAATTTATGAGTTCAAATTGGTAGAAATTGAGCTTAAGTGTTGAAATATTGAATGGATTTCTAGTAATTCTAGACTATTTTATTGAGACAGGGACTTGGATGGAAAGATCAGGAAATAAAGCTGAAAAGAGTAAAAATCGGAACAAAGGAGGGCTAAATGGAATTTCATCCAAAGTCCAAAAGTATGGCGAAACATTACAAGAGAAGTTTACGTCGCCTATGGATTTCGCTTGCATATTTGATGAAGATAAGAATAGGAAAAAGCAAAACAGATAAAAGCCGCCTAGAGTAAAAGATGTAGATGACAACATAGGTATTCTTCGCCTATAGCAAGTCATCATACTGGCGATTTCTTCAGGAAATAAAAGTATATATCGCCTGAGAAAAAGAAGAGCAGGCGACAAACTGAAGCTGAATGATGAATACGCCTAAAATAGACATATGGAAGGAGGCGATAAATGGCTTATCTCGCCTAAGTTTCAAAAATTGGGTGATATCAGGAGAAGAAAAAGAAACAACATCGCCTAGTGGTTTGACATTCAGGGAGGCGAGTATTTACATATTTCGCCTACAAAGCTTGTCAATTAGCGATCAAGTTGGGCAATAAATTGGATTGTCGCTTGAAGTTTAAGTAAAAGAATAGGCGACATAAATGGGATATATTGATATTTCACCAATTTGTGTTTCTTTAGTAGTTTTATTTCAAAATTACCACTGAGCAAACTCTATAAATAGCAGCACAGTTGAAGCAGTTAGGACCTTTTGACATTTTATTAATCAGAGCTAAAATTCTAGAATCTCCTGTTCATTCTTAAGAGTTTTATTTTGTTGAAGTTTCTGGAATAAGTTTTGTACTCTGTTTTCTGTGATCATTGAGATTTAGCTTGAAGATATCGAAGCGAAGACTGTGACAGCTTCCAACTTCTATCTTCTTTGGTAAGATTTAGATCTTATAGCATATGGATGATGATTTTGTGAAAAATTGAATAAGCTGAAGTATATATGTTAGCTTATAGCACTGTGTATTTGCTGTGATCTGTTGCTGATTGTGATTCTAATTGTGAAATTCTGGTTTAAATAATAGTCAGATTTGCTGAGTTTTCATGTGACTATTGAATTACAAGAACAAGATTTAAGTAATCTTGTTATTCTGTTGCTCAATTTAGATCAGAGATGGCAATTAAGTTTCAGATCTAAGAACAGAGGATTATTATACTGGAGATAGACAATAGATCTGATTTTCTACAGATTGTGCTTATTAGTTACATGAATTGTAGTATAGAGATATATGCAATTGTGTGACTTAGATATGTTAGATTGAACTGAGAGATCTTTAAGCAGATCATTTATGATGATCTAGATTGTGAATCTGAAATTTAGAGTTGAATTAACAAATTAGAGGATGAATAACAACAAAAAGTAGTAAATCAATTCGAATTTAATTGAGATCATTGAAATACTGAGCATAAATCTTTGTTTTGATTAATAGATGTCAGAAGTGTCTAAAAATTTAAATCAAATCTATGAACTTTACAATTCTGTTGCTGATGAATTCTTTTGACAATTCAAATTAAATCTTGATCTCATTCTTTCTTTCCAACAAACAATCCCTATGTAGACGATATATTTAAAACTACAACAGACGTTGATAGGAATTCTATTTTCTTTGTGTTATTTTATGTGTCAGTAAATTCCTCATCACCTAATGAATCTAATTGGCCTTTCAAACTAAACAGACGACAGCTTCCTTTGACTCTATGCTATGCAATGACAATAAATAAAAGTCAACGACAAGCACATAGACAAGTTGGATTATATCTCCCTAAGCAAGTATTCACTCATTACCAGTTATACGTCGCTATCTCCAAACTACAAAGGAAGGATTAATCATTGTGAATGCGGATGAAGAAGTTGATGATGAAACCTTCATAAAAAATATTGTGTATAAAGAGGTATTCACCAATATATGGCCTATGAATGCACAAGGTAACACAATTTTAAAATACTCAAAAACTTTAAACATTTATCGTTTATTGTTGTACTAATTCAATCTTTTAAAAACGTCTTTTAGGACCACCTCAATGACTTCCATGAGAGACATCAGATTGAAAATTTTAAAAAAAAATCATAATCTACCGCAGGTTAGTAAATTACTATATATTCAATCTATTAGTTTACTATATATACATATATATATTTTCAACGGTGCAAATTCAGTCATTAAATACTATGAATGAAATTCACGACGGATAATACTTATTTCACGAACTGTACATACTATATTTGTTATGTCTATTAATTAATACTCAATAAAATATATGCGCACAACTTACCTCTTCCATGTTTCATTAGAATTTTGGCAGCAAAACCATTATCTTTTTCCATCAAGAGCTAGGTCACAAAAATCACAACAATATAGGAAGTGGAGTCTATGTTGTTTTTTTTTTTTTTTAGGATAAATGACATTTGGCCCCCTATACTTGGCTGCTTATCCCATTTAGCCTCTGCACTTTATCTTCTACCATTTAGCTCCCTTAACTTGATTTTTTTTTATCATTCCGCCCCTTTTGATCAGGAGTGCGCCACATGCGCGTGACTGACATGTCACGTGTGTTAAATGCTATAATAAATTTCATTTTGCCCCTCGTATTTGGCCTTTTTGTCACTTAACCCCTTGTACTTAAATTTTTTGTTCACTTAACCCTTTGTACTTTACTTCTTTTTTTTTTTTTCACTTGAGCTCCTTTATTTATTTATTTTTATATATTTTAAATATTTTTCACCATCTTATTTTCTAAAATTTCAATTATAACCTTACTTTTACAATTGCACAATTAACGAAAAAATTAATAGTAAAAATAAAATAACATATACTATTACTTTTACTGTATAAATTATTTTTAAATTAAAGTTATTTGATAAGTTTAGTAAAAAAAATTTAAAATTTTATAATATTAATAAATATAATTAAATTTTAATAATTATATATTTATTTATTATTTTATATATTTATTTTTAAAATAACTATATAATTATTAAAATATTTTTTTATTGTTTTATCATTCACAATTTTTACACTCTTTGGTAATTCTTTTAAACTTTAAAAAATACTTTAAATAGATAAATTTATTTATTTGGCAAAAATTTAATTTAATTAAAAGAACTATAAGGTTATATAATATTAATTTTTGGTTGATATATTGTATTTTGAAAAAATTGTTTGAATAATGATCAATTTATATTATTCAAAAAAATTAAAAGAATAAAATTGAAATTTTTAGGTGAATTTGGATGTATAAAAAAATAGAATAAAAAAATTAATTTTAAAATTTGATGGACTTTTGATTAAGTGAATGCACTCAATGTTATTATTATTATTTTTTTTTTCTGGATGTGCAATTTTCTCCTACGCGTATCATGTATATCTTATTTCCTCTCATATCTATTTTATGATTTTTAATTTTATTTTTAAAATTGATTTTTTAGTGACAAAATAAAATAAATACATACAATAGAAAACTAATTTTAAATTAATCTTTAAAATTAAACCTGGAAATTAATTACAATCATATAAATATAATATAAGCATAAAATTGTCATTTAGATGGAAAATTATAAAATAGTGCAGGCTTCATTAAATCATTATTGATATGTAGTAGAAAATTTAGAAAATAAGATGGTGAAAAATATTTAAAATATTAAAAAATAAATAAATAAATGAGCTCAAGAGAAAAAAAAAAAAGAAACAAAGTACAGAGGATTAGCTGAATAAAAAAAAAATTAAGCATAAGGAGTTAAGTGACAAAAAGGCCAATATAAGTAGCAAAATGAAATTTTATTATAGCCTTTAATACACGTGGCATGCCACGTCACGCACATGTGACACACTCGTGATCAAAAGGAGCGGAATGGTAGGAAAAACTCGAGTTGAGGGGGCTAAATGGTAGGAGACAAAGTACAAGGGGTTAAACGGGACAAACAGCCAAGTACAACGGGCTAGATGTTATTTATCCCTTTTTTTAACCATTTTATTATAATTCCTACTTAAATTTTCTTTCATAATGCATTAACAGCTAAATAATTCGGTGTCAAGTCATTTCCTTTTACAAATAATAACTAAGACAGGAAATGACCCTATATAAAAGTAATGGTCACCTATGCTGCCACAAACAAGAAACAAAAGGAGCCAATGCTAAACCTAAACATAAATCTTTCCATAATGTGCTTCCAGGAATGAGAAGATCTTTATCTTTAGCAGTTGAATACAATGCTTGCACAAGACATTTGTCCAATAGGGAGTCAACATCCTCAATAGATAGTGTATGTTGCTCCACATTAGTTCCATCATTATTGGTATCTTCAGTTAATTGCAAGTCAGATACACTAGCAGTAATTAGTTTTGTTGTGCTACTTAGGGTATCATCCTGCCCCCCTGAGGCATGATCAAGTCCAGATATAGCATTGCTTTGATCAATAGATTAGCCTTCTTCTACGGTGTTGTTTTCTTCATCATCTGGACTCTTAGCAGCATCTTGAGCCGAAGTAGAAACTTGAGATGACAACAATGAAGCAGGATCTTCAAGTACCACATCATCTAGAAATCCCACATTAGGTACATAACAATCTTCGACAGATTCCCTGCAGAATCTTACATAACCGAGTTAGTAAGAAGATTGATATCAATATCATATAAGTTTAAGGGCGAAACTTTCCAAACTAAGTCATGATAATAATGAGTAATCCTAAGAGCCTTGCCACGCAAACCAGCCTTCATTGCTTCAGCACTACTCATAGTAGTTGGACTAACCTGCAATCAAGCCAAATTTATAAACAAAGTGGATACTAAGAAACCTTGAGCATTAACCACGTCCATCCAAATTAAAAAAAAAACACAGGAAAGCCACCTTCTACACTGTACACATGGACTTGATTTTGAAACTTTGAGACTATGATGTCCACCTATAGAGGGGTTGTCAAGTATTAGTTTTACAAACTATGCAGACCAATAACATCAGTATGCTCATAAATTCTTAACACCTTAGAATTATACATCATCACAGTTTCATCACGGTAGACTAACAGAAGCATGTTATATCTTTACAGCAGTTGCCACTATATCTAAGACAAAATTCAATTTAAACAAAACTGCAAACTTAGGAACTACATTTCCAACATGGGATCAATCTACACAAATCCTACGCTCATGCAGCTTGAGATATTCAAATCATAAAAAAAAACTACCAAACATTTCAACAAAATCATAGGGATAGCGTAAGTAGTAACATAACATAACAGAAACCTCATAAATAGAAAATAACTCCAATCAACTGATGTGAATCCTCTAAACAAGACCGCATTCAACGTATTCATTCATAAAAACCAAACTAAAACTCTAAATTGCACAAAACTACAAAGGAAGTTACTTCCAATAAACAAAAACAAAAAGAAAACCACAACAATCATGATTGATTCACAAATAGCCAATATACATCGCCAAAAATCATCAATTGGAGCAAACAATCAACATTTCACCTCATACAACAAAATAAATGAAAATTGCAGGTGTAGTATCCTTATTGGAGAGAAGAGTGTCGATATCGGAATCGCTGGCGAGGTAATCGGTCTCAGATTGTCCTCTTGAGCTTTTTCCTATAAGCTAATCTAAGATTTAAATACCATAAATCATTCTTGATAACTTTAAGACACACGTTCAGACAGTATCCGTAATGCTATCAAGAAATACAAACAACTCAAACCAACATTCTCAATGGAAAAGTACCCCAAGGAAAATTTTAAAAAAAATTCTTTGCATACTCAAAGGGATTACAAAACCTAGGTCCAAATGGATTAGGCAAGTCTAACCCACCATATAAACCTAACTCACCTTATCTAAACTTTATGAAAGCAGTCTCTTTCTGGAAAGATTTGCTGCCATTTCCATGGGAAACAATATCTATAGAACATTTGAGAATGACATCATATTTTAAACCTGATTTAGCAGTATCACCATATTTAGCTATTTTCTATATCGTCTTTACAACCAAATTTACATTTGGGTAAAGACAATCATTAGGTTGCACAAAATATGAATTTTCAATCTTTTTTACTATAAGCAACCCAGAGTTTGGACTATGCTCCCAAACATCCGAGAATGAACACAAGCACACCTCTTCCCCATCCTCAGTTGTATGCTCTTTCCGCATCACCTACAACAAAATAAGCTCTGACTTCAACAACCAAGAATACTACAGAGACCTCCTACAAAACTTTCATTTCTACTAAAAATCCTTGAAAAAATAACAAAATATCTAAAACTCACATTCTTAATGTTATAAGAGAACCACAATTAATACATCATTAAACAGATTCTGAACTAAGAACCTATTATTAGTTCAATCAAAATCCCCTGACACAAATATCAAACAAATTTCAACTACATTACACAAACTCCATCAAGCACCTAACTTGAAAAGTAAAAGTTTATATTATACTTGTTCGAAAATCGAGTCATAGAACATGACATCCTAGCGTTTCACGAATTTGGGTCTCTGCTATGCTGTTGTGAATTGTTGCACATTTTCTTAAGTTTGAAGACTTCATTGAACTCGAAAGGCCACATTGGAGATTCTAGTTTTGATTTTGAGTAGGCTTAATGGTTTCTGCTCTTGCATTGAAGGATGCAACTGGAATCGCGGGTACTGTTTCTTTTTATTCTCTAGTCTAATTGGCTTTTGAGAAGTTTGATTGTGTTATTGTTCAGGCTAGTTTGGTTTTGATTGATTTTGGTTTTTAATTTATGATAAAAACCCTTGATTACTTTTTTATTTTTGAAGAATTTGTTTGCTTGGTTTATACCCTTGTAATTTATGTCTATGGGGAATAGATTGGTCATCTAAAGTAAAATACTTTGTTATTCAATATTTGTTAATTAGTTTTAGGTTTGGTTTCTCTTAGTTAGAGCCTCATTTCGGATGATGTATGTCATTGATGTTTTCGGTCGTGTCTTGAATAACAAATCACTAAACTAGCCGTGATCGGTGGTGTTGTAGATTTTTTTTAATTATTATTATTTTTTACATAGTTTAATTTTATTCAATTTTTAAAATGTTTTTAAATTATTAATAGATTTTTTTCCTTTTATGGTATTCGATTTCCATAAATTTTATTTTAGAAATAAAATATTATTAAAATTTTATTTCTAACTTATAATATTTTAATATATTTATTTTCTATTTATTTATATTATTTTTTTTATATAATATATTATTAACCTAAATTATTTAATAAACTTATATAAAATATAATTGTATTTATTGGTCAATTAATTCTTACTATATATAATATAAATATATAAAATTATGGAAATTCAATATTATTTCCATAAATTTATATAACGTTTTCGAATCTTGTATAACGTTTTTAGTTGATTTGACCATAAACTAAGGCATGTCATCAGAACACATGCAGCGAAAAGTTATACAATTAACAAGCTTTTGGATGAAGTTTTCTCAAGAGGTACACATGTATTAGCCCCTCCAAATGATAAGTGTTTTTTACTTGTTTTTTGCCCATGGAATAATGTTTACGATCCTATAGATAAAGATAATGAGTTTAAAATTTGTATACAGAAATTTCTCAATGCTGGTTTAGATTCAATGGAAATAAAAGTTAGAGAGGAAGATGACACAACAAATGAAGAAGATGATGATAGTGATGAGGATGAAGATGTTAGTGATGAGGATGAAGATGGTCAAATGTTAGAGGAATATTCTTCCGAAGAAACTTTCTATTATTTTAAACAAGTTTCTATAAATGTTGAAGGGGAATAAAGTTGCAATAATGTAATAAGGAATTAAAATATATTAGTTGGTTTTACTTATTTATTTTTATTTTATAATATATTATTATTATTTCTTAAATTAAATTAATCTTATTTATTTAATGTTGGAAAAATATTGCAATAGTAGCAAACTTTAAGTTTTCCATTGATTGTGATCGAAGTCGTGCTCAATAGAAAAATCCTTTTGACTTTTCTTTTTATTTTTATCATTGTAATTTCTTTTTCTTTTAAAACAAATAATCCAGTTATTTCAAATAATATTTGACTAACATTATTTAATTTTTCATTTTTTTTTTTAAAATTGTGCTACTTAAACAGTTAATTCAAAATTCTTACAATAAAATACATTTCATTTTCTACCAATAAATATAAGTCAAATAATCAAATAATTATTACCATTACCTAACCTCATGTCTAAAAACTTAACAAAATTTCAAAAATATTAATAGTAAATATGTATATTATTCCATCTTTACAATTATCATTGGATTAAACAAAATATAAAAATAAAATAATCTAATTAACCATTTAAAATTTACTCCTTAATTATTTTAATCGTATAAATTCATTAAATTCCAATCTATTTTCCATTATAAGTAGAAAAAGTAAAAAAAAAAAATGTACTTTATTTTATTTTCTTATTCATTAATTTTTTCATATAAAAATACAATCTCGGTCAAAAAAAACTTTTTTTTTCCACTTCTTTTTATAATTTATTTTTTAAAAAATTACATAAAATACATTTTCCGCGCATCGCGCGGGCATGTATCCTAGTTGTTATATAAAAGATACCACAAAAATTTTCTTTCTAGTTATTTTTCATTTGTAATGGCTTGTATATTAGCATGTTATTTATATTTATTCATTTTTATAAAATATAAATATTAAATATGTACACTAAAATAATAAATAAATAATCTCTCTCTAATAATTCTTTATTAAAAAAATAAATAAAACTAAAAAAAAACTTTCTTCATTCTTTTTTATCAGATACATGATTGGCCGTTATTTTTTTAAAAAAAATGAAAAAAAAAACAAATAAAAAAAATAAACTCATTTATTCCATATACGTTTCAACCTGTTTTCGTTTAAAAACAGAAAACAAAACAAAAAGATAAAACAAATCCACAGGCAATAAAATACAAACCTTCGTTCAAAGAAGTTTCATTTCAACATGACATGGAAGACTCTGGATTTAATAAAAGAGTTCAACAAGTCATGGAAGAAATATTTGGATTATCAGACACTTACAGCCTTCAGCGGATGAAGAAGTTAATGGTAACATTGAAAATATGTTGAATGTAGAAGTGGGACCAACCACAGGTCAGCATTTTCAAACTACTCAAGCATTGGTAGATTTCTATCAAGAACATGCTAAACTAAAAAGTTTTAGTGTTTTGAGAAGGTCTTTAGTTAAGAGGGGTGGTGAATCTTACAAGTATGTTATATTATCATGTGACAAAAATGGAAAACCCCGTGATAGAATGAGTAGTAAAATAAGTGGGTGTCGAGCGAGGGTGAATGTTGTATTAGAGGATGATGGTTCTTATCGCATACGCAAGGTCGTTAATGAACATGATCATGAATTATTCCCTATAATGACCATGTTTATGCCTGCACATAGACATATTCCAAATGAAATGAAAAGGACTCTAGAATCAAATGATTGAGCCGGACTTCGATTTTGTAACAACACTAAGCTTGTCAGAGTTCAAAGTAGGGGGCCAGATGAAATGGTTTGCTTACCTCAAGATTGTTGAAATTTTATTCACCACAATCGCAGATGCTTGCTGGATGAGGGAGATGCACGATATATAAATATTTCCTTTTTGAAATGAAAATGAAGGATAGAGATTTCTTTTATGCAATAGATCTGGATGATGGAATATTAAAGAATGTAAATTGATTCCACTCACATGCAATGACTGCTTACAAAATTTCCATGATGTAATTAGTTTTGATACTACTTACCTTGTGAATAGATATTGGATGCCCTTTACTTCCTTTGTGGGTGTTAATCATCATGGACAGTAAATTCTTCTTTGTTGTGATCTTATTTCAAGTGAGGATACTGTAACTTTTAAGTGGCTTTTTAATACATGGATCAATGGCATGGGAGGGATTTATCCACATGCTATATTAACGGACCAATGTGATCAGATAAAGGCGGCTTTGAATGAAGTGATGCCTAACACAGTGCATAGATTGTGTATTTGGCATATATATATAATAAATTGCTTTCCGAGTTGAAAGGGTTCCTAATTTTGAAGATGCAAAGAATGAATTTCATGCTATTGTTGAACAAGCAATTATTGTTCAAGAATTTGACATGAGGTGGAATCAATTTCTTTCAAATCATGGAGTGAAAAACAATTGCTGGTAGGTTACTTTGTATGCTGAGAGGCAAAGGTGGGTTCCAGTTTTTTTTAAGCATATATTTTAGGCAGGAAAGAAATCAACTCAATGATGTAAAGGAATGCATGCATTTGTTTGATGGATATATTAATAGTAAAAGTACATTGAGAAACTTTGTAGAGCAATATGAAATGGCGGTACAATATAGGTACGATCAGGAGTGTGCTGCTGAATTTAAATCAAGTTACAAGAATAGTAAACCGATTTCAGGATTCACTTGGGAAAAACATTTAGAGAAAGTGTTGACTAAGAAAATATACGATTCTCATTAGCAACAAATAATGAAGATGTTGTAATGTGATTTAACACGGTATGTAGATGAGCTTGGATTCTTAATTACTGATCAGCCTAGCATAAAGAGATACAAAATAGAAGATAAATCCATTACAAAATAATTTTGTTGGAAATAGGTGAGTGTTAAAAAAGCTTGCAATTTTTGGTGATTTATTATTATATTACATTAATTATTTTTTATAGTTTTAAATAAACTTATGATAAATTAATTTCATATGTGATTATACAATGTTTACCAGGTTTTTCTTCTTAGTGGAGCATAGGCCTGAAGGTTCTTACTTTGAATCTAATTGCAAATTGTTTGAATTCGTTGGTATTATATGTTGTCATGTGATGAAGGTCATTGTACATAAAGACATGAGAAATATTCCTGAGAGGCACATAAAGTGCAGGTGGAAAAGAGATATTTTCAGACCACATCTTGGAAAAAATTTTAAGGGAGGATATCCACAGTTGACACCAGAATTTTGCAAGTATAAGGACCTTAGACGATTCTTTGATGAAGCATTTAACTTATGTGTTTATTCTCCTCAAATGATGGAGTGAATACAAGAAAAGTTAGGAGAAATGACAAAGTATGTACAAAAGTGGAAGGAAACTCACGGTGGGAATCAAGACCACATTGCTAGAAGCTCTAGTGTAGAAGTTAATATTAATGAAAGTATGGAACTTTGTCATTCTCAAGTCAGAAATCCAATTACTGTAAGAGGTAGAGGGAGGCCTCGTTCTAATTGTTTTAGAGGGAGATGGAGGGGTCGAGGAGGACAATGGAACACATCAACTACCCCAACAAGTGAACAAATGGTTGAAAATACTTTGTACATTGATAAATTTGGTTACTCTGGTTTGTTTGTTTTATTATGGAATTTTATTTTATTCGAGTTCACCATGTATTAAAATGTATGTTTCTTAAAATTTATTTTACATAAAAAGGAGTTCTCTATCTCATTACACAAGAAAAAAATTACTTATAATATAAAATATGTTACATAACAAAAAATTAGTTTCAGCAAAAACATCAACATTAATATTCATGTATTAATATTTATTGAGAAAAAATATTGAATAAAAAATAGCCAATTAATATTAGTTGATTTTAAATAATTATTAAGGTATTTTATTTTCGGTGTTTCGAGTTAAAAGATGGCAAAATTAATAAAACATATTCTAAATTTAGTCAAAGTATGGTACTACACTCGTTATAATCGTTTTAGAGAGAGAGATGGAGTGAGGGGTGAAACTGCTTTGAATTTATTTGTATGTTAGTTAAATTTGGTCAAAGGGTGACATGTATTTTGATCCAGTGATAGATAATAACTATAAGGTTGTAACACCCCATATTGAGACAGTGCTAAAAGGAATTGAATTGCTACCCATATCATTAATGTGCGCATTGTTTTTTGGGAGCCCGGAACATGAGAACTCCAAAGTTAAGCGTGCTTGACTTGGAGCAATCTTGGGATGAGTGACCTTCTTGAAAGTTTTCCGAGAAAGCATGCGAGTGAGGATAAAGCATGCTGGAAAGTGTAGTGGTGGTTTGTGGGGCTAGTGGTCAGCCTTGAGACCGGTCAAGTAATGACATGGCGCCCTACCACCGCGCCTCGGGTTCATCTGGAGGCGAGGGCCGGACATTACAAATGGTATCAGGGCAACTCTACGACCGCGAGTGCGCCTATGGACATAAGGGTCCTGAGCATTCGTCTAGTGAGGGTAAAAGATTCTGGTAATGATGTGGGCCAACCACAACGAGTACGTTGTGTCCTAAGAGGGGTGGATTGTAACACCCCATATTGAGACAGGGTTAAAATGATATGAATTGCTACCCATATCACCAATGTGCACATTAATTTTCGGGAGCCCGAAACTTGAGAACTCCAAAGTTAAGCATGCTTGACTTGGAGCAATCTTGGGATGGGTGACCTTCTAGGAAGTTTTCCCAAAAAGCATGCAAGTGAGGACAAAACATATTGGAAAGCGTAGTGGTGGTTTTTGGGGCTAGTGGTCAGCCTTAAGATCGATTATGAATGACATGGCGCCCTGCCACCGCGCTTCGGGTTCATTCGGGGTGGGGTCTAGACGTTACAAATGCTGTGAAATAAAATAAAATAATATGCACAAATATTTCGACCTTGAAATAAAGTTGATACTGATATTCAATGAAAATGGGAAAACTAAGTCACCAAACCACTTTAAGCACAAAACAACAAAAACTAACAACAAATTAAAGGTTAAGTTCATATACTACACGACAAAAAACTAACAAACAAAGTCTAAGCATGAAAATGATTGAAAGATAACAAAATAAAACATTGCCTCATCATATTTGGAGACTTGGAAAAGTTTTCCTAGGCGGAAGAAGTTGTTTAGGATTGGGATTTGATCTTTGATATAGATTTAGTTGAGGAGTCCAAGGAAATAGCCACTACATGTTTATATCCTACCTGTAGATTTTTCTCTGGAACAACAGCTTCATTTCTAGATGCCATAGGATAGTCTTCTTAAAATATGGTGTATAATTTTGTAAACGAGTAGTCCTGGAGTGGGATGGCATGAGAGAAAGTATCACCCTATGAAGCAATAGGCCTAGCTAGCAATATCCTTACTTCACTCATAGTCTGTTTAAGGTTTGTGTTGGTTGATATGAAGAGTGTTTCT
The DNA here is from genome assembly GCA_031304145.1 of Cardiospermum halicacabum. NCBI lineage: Eukaryota > Viridiplantae > Streptophyta > Magnoliopsida > Sapindales > Sapindaceae > Cardiospermum > Cardiospermum halicacabum. The sequence goes on along the minus strand of JARJHC010000107.1, from coordinate 14,676,478 downwards.
AGAGTTGCTGGTGAAGTTTGGAGAGAAGACTCCATCGTGTAAACATTTTTGGAAGAGCTTTTATTATCTGGAGTATGATCGACCATTTGTTAAATATGAAATAGAAGTTGAAAAATGAAACTAGACATGAAAGATTGTACTAACAAGACAAATATATACACTATACTAAGAATATGGTTATTGGGTGATGGTTGGATATCTTACCTTGGGAATGAAAGGTAAAAGACATGTCGCATGATAAATAAGTTTTGATTATGCTAGACTTAACTTGTAACTCACTCCATCAAAATATACTGCGAGCAAAAGTTAATGCAATCTATGTATTTTGTCCATTACTTCCTTTGTTATTATTTACCCACTACACTTTCCAATTATGGTATTACTTTTTTACTTGCTACAATTTCCAATTTTAGTAAAAAATAACAAATTTACTTAAATACCTTTTAATCATCCTAACACGTGATTTACTGAACCTAAATCTATCACACAACTAAAATGAATCTGATAAAATTGTCATCTTCAACCTTAGTCTCTTTACGAACCTTAACCCTGTGTTCATCGTTCATCTTCACCATTCCACTCAATTCTCACCCCTCTCTCTTAATCACGATAATACCTTTCCTTTTCTTTCTTTCGCCAAAGCTTCTTCAAAGTTCTATTTCCGAGTCAGATTGGGATCGTGGATTCAGGGTCTTTGTCATAATCGATTGGAAAATCTGTGATTTTCATCAAAGGTTATCAGATCTAATGGGCAATCCAATAAGGAGAGGTAGACTTGGGGCACAAAGAAGTCGAATTGGGACACATACCAAATATTGTGGCGGTGCTAAGATTGAATGGAAAAACCTAGAATTAGAACAATTCGACATAGAAGAAAAACTCATGCAAGAGCAACATGATAATAACCATCAATACCAACAACTTGATCAGCAAGAAGAACATTTCCAAAAACTTCATCAAAAACACTGTGAGGGGCAACGTGAAGAAAATATTGGGGTGCAATTTAGTTTGTCTGATGACATGTTGGAGATATTGGTACCAAGCTTGTATGGTATTGAAAGACATCAAATTGTGGAAGTCTTTGTGCAACAACAACAGAACTCTGAACAGCAACCTAAAGAAGTTATCATTAGTACTCAATTTAGTCCGCTTGATGATGAGATGTTATGGATTTTGGTACCAAGCTTCTATGATACTGACGGGAAACAGCTTGTGCAAGACTATGCGCAATCTATTAATGATCAATAAGTAATTGATCAGCAACGGAACCAGGGAGACCAGCAGTTTTATGAGATGTTAAGGATAATGATACCATGCTTTTATAGTATTCAAAGCGAACATATTGTGCAAGACTCTGCAACTTGAACACGCTGGTAATTAAGATCATGATACATAAGTGAATGATATTTTAGTCTATTACTTCTTCGTCTAATAAGTTTCTGATTACTCCATATCTTTTTCTTGTCTAGTCCATTACTTGATATTCCTATATTTTGTCTGAGCATTCTTGGTTATTGTATTGTACATGTCCTTAAAGGTCTCGATTCATCCAGTTATGTCACTGAAAGAAAGTGGGCAACTGCTTCAGATGGCACCTAGATTCCTATATCCATTGTTTATTGGAAGAATCTTGTGAAGCTAGACGGATATGATCCATTACTACTCTCAAATGGACAGCCTGATGTCAATTTTATAGCTACTGAGTTAGTTGACCTTCCTCTCTTCTCTGTTGGCCACATGTGACTCTCCGACCGCTAGTGTTTGTCTTTCTTTGAATTCATTGATGCATCATTACAATTATAATGATTTATTTGTTATTTTTAATTGTTGTATTTTATAGCAATGGTGCTTTACTTCAAGCTCTTACAACTAATTATTTCTCTAAGAGGATTCCCAAGGTTTGGTTTCTAATACTTTTGATAATTTAGTTGCCAATTAGTGGATCTATAGATTAGAAAATGAAACCATGATAATGCCTCTTGTAAAGATTACTTAGTTTGTTTGATTCGGTTTAGCTTTTTATGAAGTTTGACGAAAATTGTTACCTCTTGTGAAAGGCTAATGTCATAATCTCATTCAACAACAGGCCGGTGACAAAGGCAGTACCATACTTTGAGCAGGTACTAGACTTGTTTCATTCATAAGCTTTGTGTTTACTTAAATTATGTATTTTTCTTTATGGATTAGATGTGTATTTATTTGGATTATGTTTTTATTTGACAATGAAAGTTTTCAAATTTTAGAATTTCTCCAATTTAAGCATTATTAAGGGGGGAAAAGTCACTTCTTCTAATTGCATTATCTTGTATAAGAGAATCTGAATTTTACCACCTTCTTTCCTTTGGTTACTTTTGTTTTGCGTAAGAATTTTGGAATAGATCTTATATGCTAGTCTTTTCAATCTTCTAGACATCTTGACCTTTATGCTCATGTAGGTAGCTTGCAGCAATAGTGATTAATTAGATGATTGCCTTACTATTCTGCAGCTGGGTCCAGTACTCAGTTAGATGATGCCACTTATGGAAACATCTCCAGCAAACTCAATGGCTAGGAGTTCCACATGTGAATACTGCCATGTTAATTATTGTTAGGATGATCTTGATTGTGGTTTAGGATTTCAAGCATGTAAACCTTTAGTAATCAGATTTCTCTTTACTTAACCAATGTTTTAACTTTGTTGGAAAGCTTCTTTCTCCTATGCTTAATGTATTTGCTGATGGAATAGTGCAAACCAATCTCAACACTGTTGCTATCATCACAATCTCGACACAGAAACTTCTTATAATAATCTATGTTTTCTTGCCATTGGATATCTAGGATCAATGTGCCCTCAATTTATAGTTATACTTCACCTAAATATAATGCTTCTTATTGTTCTCCTTATAGAAGAAGTTATGTTCTATGTTTGCAAGCATTTCCTTGACTATGTTCATGCTTGTGACTATATAAACAAATTTTAAGACTTAGAATATATAATGAATAGCACTTAGAAGAACGACAATCTCTAGTTCAGAGGTAAGGAGAAACCATTTTAAGTTGGCTACCCTTTTTTATCAATCACTTCAATTCATGCTTCTGTTCCCATTGTGTTGGTAAAGTTATCCTAAAATTTGTAGGTATAACATATTGCTACCTCAATGAATAAACATCATGTGTATGCATTTGCATAATATTTATTTTATTGCTCTTACTTAAAACGATTAATACGATGTAGGGGATGCCTGGAAGATGCTACTTGATACTGCTAGAGTTATCATACCGAGTACTGATCAAGAAGCCCTCACTTCTTTGAATAAATTTGTCGATCAATTGCCCTCAGTTTTCAATCAGGTTTTCATGTCTAACTCTAAGTAATCATTACTGATACAACTAAAAAAATATCCCATCTGATTGTCTGTCATGACTAACATCACATTGCTTTTGATTATTATATTTGATATAAGGCCATATAGTAGTTAAGTGAAGATTTCATAATAGTGTAAATTGTGACACGTCCATGAAACTTCAACCGGTGGGTAGATGGCTGCTTATCAAAGTTTTCTTGTGACATTCAACCTGCATTTATGTGATGAACACAAATAGTTCACATATTTCGAGTCTATACCACTATTTTCTTCTATTATGGCAGATTCAAGTTAGATTAATGTAGGTAGGTGCAAGTTTGTCATTGTCTAGAAGACATGATACAAATGTAGAATTCACTTAGTCAATAAGTTTGAGATTAAAGCTTTTATATTTCTTATGGTTTGTTTTATAACGAAAAATGCCTTTGAAATGATGTTGTTCTCATGTCGCTGTAAGATTTTAACTTTGTGATTATTGTAATAAATCCACGAGTCATGTACTCGGAACCAGCTAAATTTGTAGCAAAGTTAAGGGACTTCCATGCTTGTTTGCAAAAGCAACTATAGTTGATGTAATTTGCAATGGAGAAGGTCCAACAAGAGACGGTACAGTATAATTGGTAAGTTGCAGTTCATTTTGCTGCTATTATTACTTTTTTTTCTATATTTTACTTTCACTCAAATTTTGCCTGCGTATGTATATTTTTACAATTTTAACCCGCCAATGAATATAACTTGTTCTGACTATGTTCTAATGGATTGCATTAGAAGACCATTTGCATTATATGAATATAGGACCCTGTTTAGTCTGTTAAAAACCACTTGTTAGATACTTTCTAAGATTTTTTTTACATTTTCTGATACAAAATAATTTCAACATTCATTTCCAAATGAAATTACCATACTTTCTATCGCAGGCCAATTTATACTAACAAAAATTAATCCTGCTACTAACAAAAATTTAAAAGGAGACTTTCTGATCAATTAGCTGGTGCCTGTTATAGATTAGTTTAGCACTTCATAACTAGGGACTTCATCTGGTTCGACTTCTCTCATCCTAAACTGAAAACTACCTTCATTTAGATATTGAACACCTTCATTAAGGAGATTTTCTTCCACCTCCACTTGATATGGTAGCTCACCAATTCTTTCCAACTTAGCATTTCCTCTATGTGGGTTCTTATATATATATTTCCCCCTTTAGCTTTCAAAAACTCTTTCATTATATACTGAAGTTGCAACCAATTGTAGTGAAGTTTCTTTACATCATACTCACTTAAGCCTCTTTCACTGACTTGATTAGAGCTGATATGTCTTTTGGGGAAAAAATTTCTTGAATTGATTGAATGACATTGAAAATTCTCAAATCTAACACATTCAAGTCAGGGCTTTGAGCTGGTTGACATATCAAATGTATGCTATACCCATCTGTATTGGCTGCTTCCCTAAATTCCCTATCATATGGACCTATATGTGGTCTTGCATTATCTTGTTGGATCTATATGCATTTGTTGTCCCTTGTTTGCCATTTCTCCTTGACTGCAGGAATTATTAACTTGATGAGTATCTCCGTGATTATGTTTCTTGTCACCAAATGTAATGCCCTAACTTCAATTGTCATCTTTTCTTTGTTGCTAGTAGACCTTTTTGCTATATGTTCTTCTATGAATGGACATATTCCAATTTTGCCATAAAAAATGCATTTGCCTTCACCAACAAACTGAGGTCTTGCAACAACTGCTATGAACATAACTTTTAGGATAAAATTTTTACTTTTTGTGCTCCTTAATGGTTCTTCTTCGTTAAATAGGAGGTAGTACATTTGCATCAATTTCGTTAGCCAAAACCATTTATCATCTATATGTACCAAATTTGTCAGCAACTCAAATCTTGGTATTTGATTCATAGTCTGTGGAATGATTTTGGAAAGAATCGCTGTGATGGATGGCTTGATGTTGTTTGTGTGTGATCTTATTATACCTTTTTTAAGCATTCTGACAATAACACTTTCACTCACTTATAAAACAGCAGCAAAGGTTCTAATTGTTGTTCGGTGTTCTTGGGGAATGGACTTGATATGCTCTTCTTCATACTCCTTCTCTTTTCTGCCAACTCTTCCAAGTTTGTCACTCCTGATATTGATCACAACCCCATTCAATAGTTGTCATTTAAGTAGTTTATTCGAAAAGTTGCTTATGGTTGTTCTGTGTTTGTTAAACTTTGCAGCTAACTTGTTAATGTTGCCCCAAGGTAGTTCAAAGTCCTGATTGGCAATGGTTGAAAGTCTTTGAGCTAATTGTTTCCTTGTATTTATACACATATCGCTTCGTTGACTCCCTCTATTCTGATTAATCAACATTTCAGTCTCCAGTAAATGTGAATTATTTCTTTCATTTGCATTGTCTTTCATTTCAGTACTGTTTTGAATAAAATTGTTCATATAATCATCATAAACTTCATCTTCATCATCAGATGACAGATAATATACCTCTGCTTCGAATTTTGATAAATCTTGATGTTGTATTTGCAGGAGCTTATCACTTCAATGTCACAATCATCATCACCAAGAAAGAGTTGAAACTGCATTGCATACTGCCTACTGGAGACCCTAATAGCAGCTTTGAGTAGAAGAAAGAAAATGATAGAATAAGCTTTCAGTAGCTCTTAGTATCCCCATGCTCTGTTTCTCTACAACTAGGCAGGAAGCAGTATTTCCATGATCTCCTTGTTTACATATAGGAAGTCTGGTATTTAACTTTGTTGTTTACTGAAGCTGGCAGGAAGTCTTGTCTTGTTTACAAGTTAGCAGGTTTAGGGTTTTGTATCTGTTTTGTTGATTACTGAAGTCGACAATAACTATTATCTACCTGTATAAATTTGAATAGTAGGTAGTTAACTTGGCAATGTTGGCGCCACTTTTAAATATTGATTAAATTTTAACTTTTATATTTTACCTCCTTTACATTTTGGTTATTAGGTGGGTCTTTTTTTAATATACAGCCAATATTTTTGTTCAGCTAACCAGGGGCAAAAAGGAAAAAATGAAATTTTTTTGGGAATTGTATCAACAGTAAATGTTATTAAATGATTTTTTAATACGATTATTATATATTATATTAATTTCTACATTATAATGTAATAATATTTAAAATAATAATAATATATATTAATTAAAACTTATACGCAATTCTACATTATAATATGATAATATTTAAATTAAAAAACAATATATATGATTTAAATCTTATACATATAGAAAAAAAATTAAATATAATATATATATATATATAAAGAATACTTTAAAAATGAATAAAAATTTATAATATAAAATTATTATTAAAAAATAAATTAGATATTTCTTAAAAAATAGAAATATAGTAACACAGAATTTTTTTTTTTAAAAGAGAGATAAAAATATTGTAATTATATATATAAAAGAAAAATTATAAATTAAAAGGATTAAATCTAATTGGTTATAGATTAGTAAAATCCGAATAGACAATAATCATTATAGAGTGTTTTTCAATTTTTTTCCTCCAAAAATCCTATTTCTGACACATTATTATCGACACCTTGTATTAAAAAATAACATGTATGCTTGAATCCACTATCAAACCATTGGAGATGCTCATACTCTTAGGTTTAGGGTATTTTGTATAATATAAAAATTATAGTTTGTATTGTTGTATTTAATATTATAATTATATTAGGATCATGCCAGACTAAGAGAGTCATTCTCCTACTAGGAGTTTTCTTTCCTTGGTGCACTTGAATTAGCAAAGTAACATCTGCATTGGATTAGGATCTGTAATTGAACTAAGATTCGGAATTTCCAGTCGACTTGGTTTGGGACTCCGAGTTCGTCTCCAACTATGAAAGCTTTTGCAGGGCCCTCTCTAGATGAAACATATTATTCCGGCCCAAAGGTCCTTTGACCGTAATCATTCTCGACCGAAATGACTTGATCTCAACTAGCCTTTTCCTTTGATGGACAAACTCACTTGGATGGCTTGATCTTCGATCGGGTGGGCTTAGTATTCGGTGTACCCTCAATTGGTCTTTTGAGGTCCCCAAGGTCATTTTACCTTCGACCAGGCCATTTCTTTTAGGCGTCAAACCTTAATCTCCTAACCACACCACGATTGTTTCCTTATGTTAAGTCATCTAGGGATTTTGGGTGGCCAATACTTGATAAGTTTGTACACTTAGTAGGGTGGGTATGGGCCGGGCAGGTCTGATTTTGTCTAAAACCGATTTTTTCGGTTTATGGCTTAGGAAGACCGAACCGACCCAAATTGATGCTGGAAAGTGACCAATTTTGGGCTTGTCAGGTTGGTTCGGTTTGGGCCAGTTCTCATCAATTTTAGACTTTATTACATTGGGGCCTAAGCTTGAAAAAAGAAGTCTAAAAAATTCATTTAAATTTTTTTAATAAACTTATTAACTTGTATGCAAAATTTTCATATGATATTTTCTAAATGCAAAAATGAAATCAACCTAATGTATCATATTTTGTAACTTTGTTTCTACTGCTGTAATAATGATTTGCAGTATTTTAATAACAATTAAAATAAAATAAAATCAAAATACTACTTTAGATATTACAACCCATCAAAATCAAACCAAATTAAATCAAACACTACATAAAAATACTACAACCCACTAAAAAGTTATGAAAACATCATAAAAAAATAATATCAACTACAACATTGAGAAAGTTTCAAATTTGAACAAAAACTTGAATATCATCTTGTCTTGTATTTCTTCAAACCTACACTTTGGGATTTGATGGTTGTATTGCAAGTTCATGACCTAAAGGCAAAACATCACCACAAATAATAGTTGATGAGCTACCACAACTTTGAGAAATAGAACTTGGAAGTGAACACTTGTAGCACTCATAAAACTCACCTAACAAAGCTCTAATCTTAGCAACTATTTCCTTAACTTTTTCAACCCCAACAAATATTCCAACCGAAATTTCATGTAACCAAATTTGTATCTAGGATCAAGAACACAAGCAATCATCAATAAATTGTTAGCTTCCTACTTTTTGACCCTCCTCCTCAATACCAAAATCAGAATTACAATAATCATCACAAGGAAAACTAGCTTCAGCCATCTGTAATCAATTAAAATTTTTTTAAAAGAAATTATAACTATCAAATATTGAAAGTAAATATCATGACAAATCAATTAAATTTTTTTACCCTAAAAAATTTATCAATATCATACATTAATAACAAAATATATACATTAAAAAATATATATATATATATATATAAATCATTTAAAAAATATCACTCAATGGACTAAGACTTGTCTGAGCAAATGTCTTTAATCATTCAATCAAACACCATTTTAAATGTATAAATAGTTAAGTATAAATAAGTACCAAACAAAATCACACCAATACCAATAATGCAATAAGTCATTCAAAAGCTTAAAAATAACATTATATAATTCTCAAAACTTAATCATTATCAACTTGAATATTGGATGAGAAATACCACAATCTTAATAATAGAGAATGACAAATAGGTCTAACTGAAGAAATGACAAACTGATGAAACACACAATGAACATGGAAATGACTGCCTCACATCAATTTTCACACCAGCTTTTCAAAAAACTATTTATAATAATTAATGAAGTCAAAGTAAAACAACACAAAACCAATCAAATTCTAATAATAACTTGTGATAATATACAATCAAAATTCTTGATACCTTCTAGATAAACACAACTATGCAAACAAGGACTGCAGCTCACCATGAGTACAAGTAACCATAAGAAAACAACTTGCATTTACCTCTGTACCACGAAATTTAACAAAACTTAAAGGTATCATATACAAAATAAACTGATAAGTGCACAAAAGCTCATGCACATACAAACTAACAGAACAATCACTTGAGATTTTCTAGATCAATGGTTCAAACAAACACTCTGGACTACAAACAAGAAAACACCCATATTCGAAAATTGAATTCAATTAATCAAAACACATCAATACACTGGGAAATACCTTTTGAATGCAGTAATGAGTTCTGGAGCAGACACAGGTAATGAGGTCCAACGGAGGAGTTGCTAGAGATGCAGCAATTAGAGAAAAATAATATAAACCAAGATGAAATTAAAATAAGAAGAACGACTTCGAACCCATGGTAGTCGTAGAATATTTCAACGTTAGTTTTCTAGTCAGTGGTCTCTGATTTCTCACTGTATAAGTTAATATAGAAAATCAGCGTCAAAAAAAATAATCAAATCAAAAACCCTAATTTAAAAATCTTTCACCTAATTGATTCGTCTTCAAAGATCTGGATTTTATTTTGTTGTATGTGCCTGTGTTTCAAACGGGAGAGACGACGAGAAGAGAATATAAGGTTTCATGTGGCTGTGTGTTTTAGTGTGACGCGTCTATGTGTATGTTATAAACTTATAATAACCTATGCCTATCTTTTAAATTATTATAAGTTTCAGTTTTCGGCCGGTTTTATTATCGTTACATTGACCTAAAATCGAATAAATCATTTTTTTTTAAAAAGGACCGATCCAATTTTTATTAAAAATCGGATAGTTCGGTTTTGGTCGGTCCGGATCAATTTTGGCTGGTTTTAGCCGGTTCTCATGCCCACCTCTAACCCTTAGTCTATCTTCGTAAGCTATGGGTATCAAGCCCGCTACACCTACCAAACTTTGATCTAAAGTCTAATAATATTTTTTTTAATACTTACAATATTTTACATTAAATTAGTAAAATTGTGTTATTTGTGAAAATATAATTAAAAATTACTTTTTTACTAAACGAAGTAATAAATAAAATAGCTGCATATTTAACGTAGAATAAGAATACACATAAAAAAAATCATTTAATTGAATGAAAATAATTTTTAATTTTTATAAAAATAAAATTAGTTTAAAAATTTGTAGTGATTTTTTTTTTTCTATTTTAGACACAGCCTACCACAATATGTGGTAAAAGACAGATTATGACACTAGGAAACGAATAGATTAAATTAAACATATGTATGTATATGATGAGTTAGATTAATTTAACCGCTAAACTAAACACTTATTTTCATTCCATACTTTTCGAAACAAGAGAAATTCATTACCGGGTATTGAAGAATGTAGAGGCTCTTTGTATTTCCATCCTGAAAATTATTTAAATATTTGATCTGAAAATTTTTTAATATTAAAAATTAACTTATATTGAAATCATATTAATTTGGAATATAATAAATATCAATTTGATTGTTTATTTTTATACATCTCTATAATTAACTTTTAAAACTTACTTTCATATATATATATTTTTTGATTTCCTAAATTATATTTTGTTTTTTTAAATTAATAATATTGAATAAAATAAATTTATTTATATTTATATTAAATACAAATGAAAAGTATAAGGAAATCTAATGATATATTTAAATATGTAATATTTTATTTTTTTAATATTATTTTCTTATAACTTTCTTTATTATTTACCAAATACCATAAAATTTTATCGTGAGTATAAATTTAAAACTACCAGTAAAATAAAAACAAAAATAAATCAATCAAGTTCAGTGAAAATGTAGAGATCGAAATGATTAACATTATCAAATTATTCCGGCATTTTCTTTCTCATAAATATGTTAAAATGACATTATAGTGGTCATGGAGGAAACTAAAAAATCAAGTGACTTGATGATATTGGATTTTTAATGAAAGATAACATGAAGTTTTGGGTATATTGACCTACTTAATCTTGTGTAATAATGATGTTGGGAGCAACTTTGTTTGATGGGAAATAAAAGTTGTAATGAGAATATAAAAAAGTTTTAAAGTAAATATCATTTGTTAACACCGTTAGTAGGGTAATATGGTAATTATAATTGTTCAAAAGTAACACTAGGATAATATGGTAATTATAATTGTTCAAAAGTAACATCTGGACAATCTATATATATTTTATCTGGACGCATGTTACAAATAATTTTAATGGCATCTAATGGCGTCAGGTCAAACCTTTCACCATGTTATCTGCCACATCACCATGTGTAAAGATAATTTTGTCATTCTTATAGTTATCATATTAACGGTTGTCTTTTTATATCCCATGCGCAATGAATGTTAATGATTATGCAATGACTTGTGGTCCTTTTTAAAATTATAGTAAGGCAAATTACATCTGACAGTAGTGAGTTTTTGCAAATTTACACATATGAACCACATTTCACCAATTTCAAACTAAACAGTAGCGACTTTTGAAAAATGTTACACCTGAACGCCGTTAGTCAACATTGTTGACCTCTGTTAAGTATCAGCAATCATATTGTTTTACCAAAGTACCATTTCCCAATCAGCACCCAATCAACACAATTCACTAGATGTACCAATTTATGTCATTTTCTTATTTTTTAATAAAATGATTTAATTTTTTATATTTAACAATATTTATAGTATTTATTTATATTTTATTAAAATTTCATATAAATATATGGTTTTATATCATATTCTTTCCAAATACAAAATGAATATATTGTATAATATTATAAAATATTTCGAAATAAAAAATATACAATTATTTTTAATAACATAATATCAAATTTAAATATAATTTATTAATCTGAATCATTGCAACCAAACAAATTATTTTTTATTTAAAAATATACATCAAGTTAAAATAATTATTATTTTATCCGAGGATACAATAAATATATTAATCTAACTATTTTAAATTAAAATGTGTACTTACAATAAAATGATTTTTTTAAAAATCGATATTATTTTATTATTACTTTATTTGAAAAAGATACTTTTATAATATTTATTATTATTTTTTAAAAAAGTGTAAATATTTAAATTTAAAAAGTCAGGTGTAACATTTTTCAGGTCAAATGCATTCACTAACGGTCTTAACTAACCGTGTTAGTTTAGGTATAACATTTTTCAAAAGTCGCTATTGTTTAGTGTGAAATTGGTGAAAAGTGGTTAACATGTGTAATTTTGCAAAAACTCACTACTTACCCAATTATAATAATAGGAAAAATTACTTAGAGGATCAGCGAGTTTTTCCATAATTACTACCGGACCGAGTTTTGGTATTTTTTTACTATCAAGTAGCATGAGTTTTGAATAATATTGCAGGCAGAAGTAACGGTGTCAGGTCAAAGGTTTGACTCTGTTATCTGCCACATCATCATGAGAAAAAAATCATTTACCATTACTAAATAGCAGGTTTTATCAAATGGTTAATAATAAAACTCATGATTAGTTAATGATAGGTCGTCCTTTTTTAAAATAAAAAGAAAAGGTTTTAAAAAATTGTAAATGCACACATGCTCCTCACTTTACCGTTATTTGCCACGGCTCATTTTATTATTTATTGATTTATTTAATTTATTTTCCCTTTATAAACGGTGTAGGAGGAATGCATACAACAGATAAAAAAGAACCTACGGTTAGAGACCATCTTCAACACTACTTGACCTACCATTTTTTTCCTCTCCAATCAATCTACTCTACACTACTAGTTCTGTAACAACCCCTGCCCGGTTCGGGAGAACCGAACCAGAAGTGCCACACAAACTCAAATCAATTTCTAATTAAAAACCCTAGATTTCAAATTGAAAACCCTAAATTTTGAAAACGATTAAAAATTTAGAAGAAGATAAAAATGATTATTTTAAAACAAATCAAACTATCACATTTAACTCACAACAGAATCCAACTCTGGACATTAAAATAAATTTAAAGACTATCAATAATTTTCATCGGAAAAGATAATCAACTACCAGGATATAAAACATTCTAAAAAATACATATTCAAATCAAAATCAAATGCAGCGGAGACTTATTTAAAAATCATATGATAACAACGGATTATAGATTTCCAAAATTTAAACCCTTGAGACTGATGTGACTCTTCTGCGATAGATCCATCTCCTACCTCCCAAATCATCCTTGTACCTACATGTCAGTAAAACAAACTAACACACTAAACTTTTCGCTTAGTGAAGCGTCTAAAGAAATAAACGGTTTATGACTTACGAGATCATCAGGGGATACTCGCAAGATATAAAAAAACAAACAAACAATGATCAAACACGGTTGACAACAAGTCTCCATATTAACTATGTAAGACTTGTCTCAATATACATATACTAGATTCATTTAACTTAAATATAATCAAACAATGAATGTTCATAATAATCAAATCATAATAACATCCTTATAATCATCTCTACCTAACACAACATTGACACACTTATCCATAGATTTTTCCACTATAATATATCTCATCTTTATTCAACATCATCATGCTTAATTCATATTATACCAAGATCAAAAGAAATTCTAAACACAATCCAACACAATCTCACAAAATCTTAACACACAAATTACAATGTCTCAAATATTTCAGCTCATTTACCATTTACATTTATTCACTAATTTCCAAAATTGTTATTAAGTCATAACAAAACACATAGTCAAACCAACACGCCACACATCAATATTATTCTTATGTAAAGTAATTATACTAAGTCCATATTACACAAATATCATAATAAATTTGTAACACAATCTTTATACAAATAGTTTAACAGACACACTGAACTGCTTAAATCGAAAGATAACAATCCACTTATTTTTATTATAACTATCATGGAGAAATTATACACAATATAATAACTAATTCGTCTCGTAACAACATATATAAATATATATTCATTTACTATTTTTCAGATCATAATTCACTACGCATTATAATAAAACATTTAACCAACTAACATAACTTATTAAATACACATATCAAAAACCACACAAATCATATATATCAAAATACAACACATTTAATCCGTTTTAAATTCGCCTTTAAGTAAGACCCCCAATGACTGTAGGACACGGGAAACCCAACCAGAATCAGAACACAGGCAAGGCTGAAGCCCCCACAACCCAACCATATGGTGGACCGAAGTCCCTTTCAATCGCAAATCATATGTTAAACACAGGCAAGGCTAACGCCCCCAATTTGATAGTTATCCTCCCTATGACATGCCAACTATCCTTATAGACATAAATCTCTACTTAAGGCGACATATTTATGTGACTAGAATTTTCAGATAAAATAAATCAAATTACGTTTCCAATTAACCAATACCATATATCAGAATTTCACATAAATCACTTGAATCGCATTCAAGTACCCAACATCATAAATACTAAAATTTCAAACAGATTACCGATTAAATCACATAACTACTATATGCATATTTTCCACCATCTCAACACATTTTTTAAAATACAATCAATACACATCATCACAAGAATTTATAACTTGTTTCTCTGTTAGACAATGAAGTTAAGACTCACAATTCAATAAATTAATCTGAACAGTGATATTCATAAATTAATTATCACAAGTCAACAATTTCAACAAATTTATTTTAATACTCATATTCATAATATTCAATCAATTAATCATTACATCACGTTCACATAACCACCCAATTATACTAGTTACATACTAACATATATATATATATATTAATATGTCTCGAATTTAGAAAACCCATAACAATATATATTTATACATATTTATATGTCTCGAATTTAGAAATCCAAAAATCTCAACTAAACATATATGAGCATTTATATTCCTCGTAAATTTATACACAAATAACAACAAAATTCCCTACATGGATAACCAATATAAAATTAATTTAAAATACATCTCATAAAATCAATCCAATACACAATTACAATAACAATATTATCGATATCATCAATCATGCACGAATAACAATAACAATTACATTAATTTCAATAAATAAACATATCTCGCTAATACTAATACCAATACACGATATAGCATAAATTATTAATTAAATCACCAAATACATAAACCTTCAATCAAGTCAACAATGCATACATAGACACACGTCGACACACAAAAAATTGAGGGTAATGCACTCACCGGAGCAGGGTTGTGAAACTCCCAAATCGAATCCCAAATCAAATTTCCAAATCGACTCGAAAATATTATATCGAGAAGAATCATTCTCGAAAACACATGAAAATGCATGCATATAAAAATATAATTAATATCAAATAATTGAATGCTTAAAATTAAATTAAGGCAAAATCGAGACTGACCTAACGATGTCAAAATCGAATGAAATTTTAAAGATTCTTCCGATTACATAAACTAATCGAACAACCGGCGGAGGAACGCAAGAAAAGAAGTGATTTTTGTTTTAGATTTTTGTGTCGGCCAAATCACCAAATATACGAAGAATCGGATTAGGGCTTTGACCTACACATTATATAGTTTTAAAATTTCAACTTAATCCCATACTTTCAAAATTTATATTTTCGCCCAAACTTTTTCAAAATTGATTTTTAACCCAAAATTCCCAATTGTCAAAAACCCTAAACCTAATTCCCAAATCACAATTTCAATAAAAATTCAGGTCAATTTTTGGGGTGTAACAAGTTCCATGTGCAGGTAAGCAAGGTGTGATATGAAATTGATTTTTTTTTTAACTTTTATTTTCATAATAACATATATTTATTTTTATTTCATCGATATTAGTTTGGATTTGGGATGCAAAAAAATGTCACACTTTCGGTATACCGATGTGAATGGACAAATTATTCGATTCTGAAATCAACGATGCAAGTGTTCTCGGAAAGCTCCTATCGACATTTAAGACTAAAAAAATAATCCTTACAAGTTATACTTTTACTGTTAAAAGGGAAAATGCAATTTCTACGCTTTTTGGTAACCGGACAAAGATGAAATTAACATAAAAAGTCTAGAAGATATATCAGGATTCTCGTGTCCTAAAAATACCACCATTGATAGTAGCAATGCACACACAGAAGTAAAAAGCAATAGTGGTCATTGTAAAACCAACATACAAGTACCTGGCAGTGGAATCGAAAAAATGGAAAACAACTTATTACGAATGAAAGACCAAGTTCTCATGGAAAACATCTGTTAATAAGCTTCATGGTACTACTATTCGTGTTTTATGATTGTGGAAGTAGATCCTAGAAGGTTTGCAAACTATTGTAATAAACGAAGGTCCCAACATATAACAAAACTAAAATCAAAACATTTATGTCTACTTAAAACGCAAATGCACAGAATAAGTAGATATTATATAGTCCACTGCATAGCATTTTTCTATTCACTCAATTACACAAGACTAACCATTGCCCTATTTCAATTCTCTTTGGGTGTCCATAGGATATATGGTCTATAGTCAAAAAGTGTAGAAGCCAATAAGTTTAAACCCAAGCAAAAACTAACCAATAAGCCCTGCTTTCAGACACTTAATTTTTCCAAGACAAACAAAAAGAACCGCACTCCATTCACCACGACATAAATATATGGTAGTACATACTTTGAGACACTTAGTTATCCTAACACAAACTAAAAGAATAGCATTCCATGCCACACAACCTAATACATTTAACATCTACATAGTAGAGTTGTAATAATACAAAAAATGGATTCACACTCAATCCTAAATAAGCCTGGAAATCAACGTGTTACTACAGTAAACATTGGTCAGACTCCTTAATGGTAATTTACTTGTTTAATGGGGCATAATCGATGTCCAGACCAACCACTGGACCTGCACATATATAGTGCTTCATTATGACCAATAAATCATATTTTTAAACTTCACTTAAAGGGATATTCATACCCATTACATAAATAACTTTAGAGTCTAAATGTTTATATAAACCATTATACAATTAGAATAGATTCTACTCCAACCACATACCAGGATCGGAACAGTTGACTCAAAAGAGTTTATACTTGTGTATAGATTCACCATCCTAGTTCTTGGCTGTGAGGTAGTTTCAAAATGTGGACTTCGAATTGGAGCAGGTTGAGATGCCCTTCCTTGCGCAATGAAAGTTTTCTATTTCTTGTTCTCAGGTATTGTTTGGTCTTTGGTATTGGTCTGAATGTATTACCAATCTGCAACGTAAATGGCAAATATGTTTGTCATTTTAACACATGCCTTGTAAATAATATGGAAATGGGCAATTCTATAACTATAGTCATTTGTCTTTCTCCTGACTACCCACTTTAACTTATACTCATGAATCTAAACCAAGCAGCCAATAAAAAGTACAGAAACTTGAGAAAATACAGTAAAATCATAGCAAAATCAAATTATAAGCACTTTGTAAAAGAGATAAAAAGAATAGGTACATAAGTGTAGATACCATGTCAATAATATAGCTATTTATAACTATTGTAATATAAAATATAAATTATTGAGTGATTTAACTATTTATATTATATTTCTAAGGTATATCAAATGTTTGAGTAGTAAAGGACTAACAAACTGGTTAAACGTTTTTTATTAAATGATTTAACCATTTATATTTCTTAAGAATGTTAGAAGTCATCACTACATGCCAATGAGACAACAATATAACAAATCATCTCCTTCTGAGAATTGAAACAATATTCAAAATGAGATTTTATACTATACCTAACAAATTTGAAACGAATTTAACAAATTGCTAAATAATTTTAATAAAAAATTTAAATACAGTATTTTAATATATTATATATAAATTATATATAAATTAGTATATCTAGATATAGTAACAAGCTCTGCGAATACTTACATAAAACAATGTATCTTAATATCTCAAGTAGTGGATTTGGTTTGACTTTTTGCACAGAAGTAAAAAACTAGAGTTGATCTGTATGCATAAATGTTGATGTAGCTAAAATTGATATGCTTAGTGATTCGATTTTTCTCATGGTTGATTATTCATTTTTTTTCATACTAATTGCTAAATTTTGAACTAAAAAATAAACTTCTACTTCAACATTTCTAACTTAGTTGAGATGATTTATTTTGAAAATTGTTATACAGTTGAAGAGACGTATAATTTGTATCAAATATAGTATATATATTTAATTGCTTTATGTATTCTAAAATAGAACAAATGTAGAACAGAACCTTCTAATTTTCTTATTGCTTTAGGATTAGTTTCTTATTTGTTTCCTAATGGTTTTCCTAATTTGATATTATTCATTTTCCTGGTTTGATATTATTCCTTTTCCTAGTGGGTTTGGTTATCTAGATTGTTTAGGATTAAGATTAGTTTGAGCCTATTTAAAAACTGCTAGTTTCAATTGTTATTCATTCTATTGATCAACACAATTCAGCTTTAATATATTAGTTTATCTTTTCGCCTTAGCTGCGACATTCTTTCACCTTAGCTGCGAATTATTTCCGCTGTGCTTCTTCAATTAGTATTAGAGCAAGATTTTCCCTTCTTCGATGGCCAAGAATGGTACAAGTGGTTCCAAAACTTCCGATAATGATCAGAAGTTCATACAAATCGATGAGTGGGTAACTGACATCGAACAACAATTTGACAAAAGATTGAAACTCCTAGAGTCCAACTCCGATGGCGATGTGACGCTATTGAGAAACGGTTCGATGGTTTGGAATCAAGTATTAAAACCTTGGAACAAACAATGTCCGTAATGATGCTTAACTCTAGTAAGACAATCCAACCAACCGGTGATGGCAGCCTCTACTGTAGGCAGACGCAGCCCCACCAGCAGTCCCAAGAAGATTCATGGATTCAAACCATTAAATTAACCCCAATTCCGACAGATTTTTTTATTTCCCGGCCCCCACTAGCCGCGAACCACTCCGGCCGACCAAACCCCAACTGTCCGGCATCAATCGGTCATTCGATCAACTAGAGCAAGTAAACTCTAACCCTAACCCTAGAACTTCAATTGGGTTTCATAAAAATCCTAATTATTCAATGTCGGCAGGGCAAGGCATGACAGCCTCTGGAGCAATCGGTAATGACGACTTTCGACGAACTATCAACGACGGTGAGACATTCCGGCAACCCCCAAACGGCGACAGAGCACTGCGATTGCATAATTTTCAGCCTTATTTCGCGGACTCCAACCCAATAGTCACAGCCCAACCTAACTTTGGAAACCCTAACATATACCAACGAGGTGAGTGATAAGTTTTTAGGTGGTCGAATGCTGCTAGTGGGTTCGAAGACTCTTCCGACGAAGATGAACTAGTAAACGCAGCCCCTAATGTTGCAGGTTATCAACCGCGATATCAAGATTGCGAGTTTAAGATGAAGACGGATTTACCCGTATTTGATGGACGACATAGCAATGAAGAATTTCTCGATTGGATAAAGAGTGTTGAGAACTTCTTCGATTATCTTGAAATCCCAGATGATCGACGTGTCAAACTTGTGGCTTACGAGTTAAAGGCGGGAGCCTTAACATGTGGGAACAAGTACAATTCAACCAACAATGTGAAGGAAAATAATGAGTTCGTACATGGGAAAAGATGAAGCGACTACTTAAGCATCGATTTTTGCCATTTGACTACGAACAATTCCTTTACCAACAATTCCAAAATTGTCGACAAATGAATCGAAAGCTTGCTGATTATACTGAGGAATTCTATCGATTGAGTGCGAGGTGTAATTTGAATGAGACTATGAACCAACAAGTTGCTCGATATATTGGGGGATTAAAGATGGAAATTCAAGATGCATTGAGCTTCCAACATGTATGGACATTGTCGGATGCAGTCAATTTTGCCTTCAAAATTGAAGCTCAACTGGATTGTCGAGTCAATTGAAGTTCTACAAACTCACGAAGGCACACCCCTACTTTACTAATATAGAAAGAACACTCAACCATGGACAGCAATGACAATCCTACCTCCTCAGCTCCTCTGACATCAAAGCAAGGGAAGAATACTAATACAGTCCCAAATCAATATGCAACACCTAGTCGGGAGCAGACTCGATCAAAATTCCCACTCCTAAGAGAGACCAAATTTAGGCAAATGCTTCCGTTGTAATCAGACTGGACACCTTAGTAACAATTGCCCCAATCGTCGATCAGTGAACATCATTGAAGATGAAGGGGATACTAGATAGTGTAGTGTGGTGGAACAAGAAGAATACTCTTTCTATGAAGGTGCTGAATTTGTAGAAGAAGATGAAGGACAGACTATTAATTGTGTCATTCAACGCATCTTGCTTGCACCAAAAAAGCTTGATGACTTGCAATGACATAAGATCTTCAAGACCAAGTGCACGATCAATAATAAGGTTTGTAATGTTATTATTGATGGTGGATGTAGTAAGAATGTTGTATCCAAGGCACTAGTTAAGATGTTAAACTTGAAGACGAATCAGCATCCTAGTCCTTATAAGATATCGTGGATCAAGAAGGGACCCGAAGTACAAGTAACCGAGGCGTGTAAGGTACCTTTATCTATGGGTAGTACAAAGATGAGATCAAATGCGATTTAGTCGAGATGGTGCATGTCACATACTTCTCGGACTACCGTGGATGTATGATGTAGATCTCAATCACAAGGGTCGTGAAAACACCTACATGTTTTGGTGGTATGGTACAAAAGTTGTGTTTTTACCTCAAAAAATAGGAGAGGAATCTCAAAGAAAGGGCAGTGGCAATGTTAACACTATTGGACAACTATTCTCAACTATATCCGGTGCTGAATTCCTCGGGGACATTAAAGAATCTGCATCCTTTGTGGCATTAGTTGTCAAAGGTTCTTATACAAAGGAAACATGAACCCCTCCAAAAGTTCAATCATTACTAGAGGGATTCCAAGATTTAGTCCCTATCGATTTACCTAGTGAGCTGCCACCGATGAGGAACATCCAACATCATATTGACCTTACACCCGGTGCTACTCTTCCCAATTCACGACACTATCGTATGATCCTAACTGAACATGAAGAGCTACGATGTCAAGTTAATGACTTGTTAGACACGGGGTTAATTCAAGAAAGTATGAGTCTAGGTGCAGTTCTTGCATAACTTACACCAAAGAAAGATGGAAGTTGGAGAATGTGCGTAGGTACTCACACAATAAACAAGATCACGATCAAGTATCGATTTCCCATACCGCGACTTAGTGACATGCTTGACAGATTAGATAGGGCTAATACATTATTTAAGCTGGACTTACAAAGTGGTTATCATCATATTCGTATTCGGCCTGGGGATGAATTGAAATAGCCTTTAAGACTAAAGATGGGTTATACGAGTGGTTGGTAATGCCTTTTGGACTATCAAATGCACCTAGTACTTTCATGCGCCACATAAACCAAGTTCTTCGTCATTTCATTGGAAAATTTGTGGTGGTCTATTTCGATGACATCCTCATCTATAGTCGCAATGAGGAGGATCACTTGGCTCATCTTAAAGAGGTCTTGGTAGCCTTAAGGGAGAATAAATTGTACATAAACTTAAAGAAGTGAAACTTCATGACTGATTGTCTTTTGTTTCTCGGGTTCCCAGTACGCAAAGATGGAATACAAGTTGATGAAACCAAAGTGAAGGCAATACAAGAGTGGCCAACCTCTCACACTATTCGAGAGGTACAAAGTTTTCATGGTCTATCTTCCCTTTATCGATGTTTCATTAATGGTTTTAGTACAATCATGACACCCATAACTGATTGCTTAAAAAAGACCAATTTCAATGGGGTAAGAGGCAAGAAGATAGCTTTCGTCTGATAAAAGATAAATTATGCTCTTCTCCCGTCTTAGCCCTCCCAAGCTTTGAAAAGATCTTTGAAGTTGAATGTGATGCCTCGGTGCAAGGCATAGGAGCAATTTTATCTCAAGAAGGGAAACCGATTGAGTACTTTAGCGAGAAAGTTAGTGAGGCTCGACAAAAGTGGACTACTTATGAGCTAGAGTTCTATGCGATTATTTGGGCATTGTAACATTGGGAACATTATTTGGTCTAACGTGAGTTCGTATTATACACTGATCATCAAGCGCTGAAATACATAAACTCTCAAAAAACAATCAACAGAATGCATGCTCGTTAGATTACTTTCATGCAAAAGTTCACATTTTCCATCAAGCATAAGTGTGGGCAACTAAACAAAGTAGTAGATGCTTTGAGCCACCGTGCATCTCTATTGGCTACTATTAGCACAAAAGTGGTGGGAATTAATGTTCTTAAAGATACTTATGCCAATGATGAAGACTTTAGTAAGGTTTGGTTTAGTTTCCAAAACAAGGAATTCAATAAAGATTTCTTAATCCAAGAAGGCTACTTGTTTAAAGGCACACAACTTTGTATTTCTCATTCTTCCCTTCGAGAACTTCTTATCAGAGAGTTGCATACCAGGGGTTTAGGAGGACATGTAGGGCGTGACAAGACAATTTGTTTGGTGGAGGAAAGATTCTACTAGACAATACTTAAAAGAGATGTTGGGCGCCTTGTTCAAAGTTGTCTAGTTTGCCAACGAGCCAAGGGATAATCTCAAAATATTAGTCTTTACACATCATTGCCAGCTCCTGAAACTATTTGGCAAGACTTGACTATGGATTTTATCCTCGAATTATCTCGAACTCAAAGAGGTGTAGACTCGGTGATTGTAGTGGTTGATCCTGTAAGGTCCGCAATTATAGGCTAGAATTTTTCGATAAAATTTTTATTCCTTTATTAGAATAGTAAATAGGTTATTAGAGATAATTTAGAACCATAAGAAGTGCAACTTGGGTACTAGTGGCATTATAGTAGATATTAGGAACATCTAAGGGCATTTTGGTCATTTTTCCACCTAAGAGGTGATAGAATACATATAAGGAGCTATAGAAAGATTTGATTATTTTCTTTAATTCCCAAGTTCAAGTGGGTTCAAAGGTTAATTTTAAATTAATTTAGGGAAAGGTCAAAGATGGTCAAAGGACCTAAATGAAAAGAAATGAAAAGTCTTCATCAAAATGTAAATAGAATAAAGTTGGTGGTCATGAAATGGAATTATTAGAAAGTTGAAGGACCATTTAGCAATTATTAGAAAGTCAAAGGACCACTTAGCAATTATTGGAAAGATGAAGGACCATGTTGCAATTACCTAAGAGATGATTAGTATATAAGAGGGAAGGTATCTAGAAATCTCCACATAATTCTCTACCATTCAAGAAAGCCATCTTCTCCCTCTCTTCACCTCTTGGCCGAACACCCCCATGACCACCTAGCTCCATTTTTCTTCACCTACTTCCATCAACTAAGCTCCAAAACCACTTCTCCATCACCTCCATATCCTAGAAATAGCATTCAAGGGAAGAAAACAAGTAGAAACAACAAGAATCAAGGTGAGATCATGAAACCTTAGTTTTCATTTATGAGTGGTTTGAACCTGATCTAGTATGGTAATGGGTTCTTGAGGTTAAGGAGATGGTTTTGATGGTTAGAAAGCCCTTGGTTATGTTCTTAAATTGAAAGTTATGGTATTAGTTAGAAAAGTACCCAAGTTAGCATGAGGTTGTTGTTAGTGTTGTTTATGGTTGAAACTTGTAAAAAGGAATGCTAAACTCTTGTTTTTGTGATTAGTAGAACCAAAAGAGGACCATAAGGAGCAAGACCAAGTGTAGGAGAAGGCTCTCAAATAAGGTTTGTACCCTATGCCCTAAAGGTTTTGTTGTTGGTTTCATGTTTGATATGATTTGCATGCTAAAATGGTTTTTATGGTGATGTATATAATTGTTTGTTGGTTTAAAATTTTTGATCAATATTTTTGGAAGCATGGACATGCTATAAAGTTAGTAGAGACTTATTTGAAGTATTTGACTCTAAGAAATAATAGATTTGTGATGGTTGATGTTTGTTTGAATAAAATGATATGTTTTGAAAACAATTCCAGCCTACTCCAGAAAATACTGAAACTGTCCTTTAATTTGGTTGAATTTTTTTTTAAAAAAAAGTTAGAGATATAATTAGACCAAGACCTACAAGAATGAAATGTTTCTTCATAAGTCTAGTGTAAACGAGTAAAATTTGGTGCTGAGATAATTCCATTTAATACCCTAATTGATGTCAAGAAGGCCATACATGCAGACTGTCCTGAAACAGGGCATGTCTGAAACACGATACAAACGTGAAAAATAGCTAGAGGCCTATTTGGAAAATGTTGTGTGAGTGAAAAATTTTAGTTTACATGTGTATTAGTGGACTGGAAAATTTGAAAGTGAAATAAGTTCATTTGATAAGCCTTTTAATGATAAGAGTCCAATACATACAAACTGTCCCTAACAGGGCAGTTTGGTAACCTAATTTTGTGGCATACCAAAACCTAAGCTAAAAGACTCAAAATGTACTGAAATTTAAACAGTATAAAGTTAAGACCTCAAATAAGATTCACACCAAAAATCATGATAATTGGAATTGATTTGATAAGGTTTTAAGCAAAGTGAAATCAGCCCTGTAACACTGTCCCAGATTCCAGTGAATCTGGAATGGTGAAAATGAGATGATTAAAAATATTTTGCCCTTGAATTATTGACAATTGAAGCCATCATAACATATAAGGATGAGTTACGAAAATGATAGAAGTGGTTTGAAGTTAATTAAATACCTATAGAATAAATTATGCCAAATCGAATTCGAACTACTCAGTTTGTTTGAAAACTGGAATTGTTACCACTAGATAATAAACTTTTATAACAACACTTTTACTTAATGTTTAGCATAGCATACTTGTATAATGTGAGATAATTTATACATAAATGTAAAGATGACATAAATAGAGATCTTGTAAAAGAATATTTGAAAGAAATGTTTAATTTATGGATGATATTGGATGCTTATGCATCCTATTGGAAATAGAAGTAATGTGATTATTAGCATCGAATCGAATGATGATGGTATCGTTAGTACTTAATAAAATAATGATTTAATAGTATAAACATATGAAAGATGAATTGAAGCGATAGCCTTTGTAGAATACTGTTAGAGGATGAAAGGCATGCCTTAGGAACTAGAAGCGCACTTCACCCTGAAAGTTGAATGAAATGAGACGATGATGATGATGATGATGATTCGGCCTTCGGGTCTATCGGCGGCCTTCGGGTCTATTAGCGGCCTTCGGGTCTATCGGCGGCTCTCGGGTCGAAATAGTTCCGTTTCCTCCATAGGTTATTCTAATAGGGCTATCAATAATAAGAAAATGAATAACTAACATAAGTTGTGTTTAAATCTCAAATGATTAAAAGTATAAGGCTAAATGAAATCTTATTGAATAATAGAATATATGGAAATAAATGGATTCCTATATGACTTACTAACCACATGTAAGTTAAACTAACATGAAAATTTACATTATTTGGATTCTTGGAAACTTTAATGAATTTGCCTTTGTAATGATGTTTGGAATCGTTTTATGGATTGATTGATCTTGTGTGTACTTGTTGAATTATTGATTTGTATTGAAAATAAAGGTAAGCATTTGTGTTGCATGCCCCGGGCACGGGGTACAAACCAGGCATTGTTGCCTGACGTTTTATTTTCTATGTTATCTTTTTCCTTTATTTAAAAACAATCCAGGAAAAGCAATCGGGGAAAACATCAAGGACCACTCTATGTATGAAGATATGGTTTCAGGAAAAGACTAGGGCAGGTTACCATGTGAAGCAAATGAAATTGTTAAGAGAAGGAATGATGATAAGTAAAATGCATGGTGTTATGTACAGTTATATGCATAATCTGAATGCGTACTTGTATAATAAAGAGAAGTTTGATGAACTGATGAAGAATTGGCCTACGGGATAAAGTGTAACTTGTTATATGGATACTTGATATGTAAATTAAATACTTGTATTGTAAAAAGAATGTTACTAGTTTGTATATATAATTAATGTTTTGATGTATGATTCGAATAACGGATTATTACTATATGACATTAGTAAATGGATAATTAATTGGTAAATGTAATTTGATGAGGTGACATTGGTCTCTTATCGGGTTAATAATCGAGTAAGGGTCCGATGTCACAGATCCTTTCTCTAAGATGGTTCACTTCATTCCTTGCAAGAAGACTTTAAATGCATCCCATATAGCACACTTATATTTTCGTGAAGTTGTGCGCTTGCATGGAATTCCCAACTTAATCACTTCTGATAGTGATGTCAAGTTCCTTAGCCCTTTTTGGAGGACACTCTTGAAAATTTTTTATACATCTTTGAAGTATAGTAGCACTAGCCACCCCCAAACAGATGGGCAAACTGAAGTAGCCAATTGTTCACTTGGTAATATGATTTGGTCTGTTTGTGGTGACAAGCCAAGCCAATGAGATGTCGTCCTTCTGCAAATAGAGTTTGCTTTCAATAGTATGCCTAATCATTCTACAAAGAAGACACCTTTCGAGATCGTATACACGAGCACTCCAAGGCAAACAGTGGATTGATTCGTCTTCCACTATCAATGATCACCAACTCTAATGCGGAAGAATTGGTTGAACGGATCCACAAGGTTCATCAAGAAGTTAGAGAAAATCTTGAAGAGGCGAATTTGCACTACAAGAAGGTAGCTGATCAACATAGACGTTTCAAGGATTTTGATGTCGGTGATTTAGTGATGGTACACCTCCGAAAGCATCGTTTTCCCGTAGGAACATATCATAAACTTCAACATAAGAAGATCTATCCATTTTGCGTGTTGCAAAAGCTTGGAGACAATGCTTACAAGATTGTTCTTCCTAGCAACATGGCCATATCCAATATCTTTAATGTGGCTGATATCTTCGAATATTTACCGTCGGATGAACTATATGCACGTAAAACTCGAGGACGAGTTTATTTCAAGTGGAAGGGATTGATGAAGGACAGAACCTTCTAGTTTTCTTATTGCTTTATGATTAGTTTCTTATTTATTTCCTAATGGTTTTCCTAATTTGATATTATTCTTTTTCCTAGTGGGTTTGGATATCTAAATTGTTTAGGATTAGGATTAGGATTAGTTTGAGCCTATTTAAAGACTGCTAGTTTCAATTGTTATTCATTCTATTGATCAATACAATTCAGCTTTAATATATTAGTTTATCTTTTCGCCTTAGTTGCGACATTCTTTCGCTTTAGCTGCGAATTATTTCCGCTGTGCTTCATCAAGAACAATGTATACCTATTAAAATAAAGGTGACTTTTTATGGATTTTGTACTAATTTTGTATATTGAAAAAATATTTTATATTTTTATAGTCTTAATTTTTATTTGTATTGTATGCCCAAATGTGAACTTCTACTTTTTAAAAAATTATAATAGATAAAATACTTTGAAAAGGAAAATAAGCAGATTTAGAAAGCATAAAATGATTAAGTTGTAACAATAAAAGACTAATTTTCTATTTTTTACTTTGGTTTTTGAATATAACTAATTATTGTTGAATTTTTTAATCTAATTAATTACCTTTGATAGCTATTATTCATCTGAATTTTAAACATTTGTAATTTTAATATGCTTTATGATTTTTACGAGAGACAATATATTTTTCATCTTCACTGAGAAAATAAATAAATAAAAATAACAAAAAAGATTTGATAAGTCTTCCAAAAAAAATTATAAATAAAAAATGTGGAAAAAGTTTAACTAATTCATTGATTAATTGATATAAATTTTTTACAAATAGTTTTATGCACTTAATTAAATTAAAACTCATCAAAATTCAATAAAGGAATAATTACTAAATCGTGAATAAAATAAGATTTTTTTTTTTTTTTTGAAAAAATCTTAAAATTCTAACCTATTATATCATTTCTTTTATAAATAATATGAGACAAATTAAATAATAATTTAATATTAATAATTATAATAAAAATAAATAAAATATAAATTATATTATATAAAAATTTATAAACACAGGAAACGCATGGGTGAGTCAACTAGTTAGGGGTGAGTCAACTAGTTAGGGGTGAGCAACGGTTCCGAGTGAATCTGAAGTGAATCTGAACACGAACATGTAAATTAGGTGTTCAGTTTTAGGTATTTTTGAACCCTAAATATCCTATGACGAACCGAACCGAACACCTTGAAACATGTTTGGTTTGGTTCGGTTCCGTTCTTAGTTGTTCGAATTTTGTTGACTTTTCTTTGCCTATTTATAAAAATACATATTCATTAAAATATATTCTAATGAAATTGATTCAAATATAAAACAACTATTCCTATTTAAACAGAACAAATCAAAATAAAACTAAATATATAGATTTTTTTTTTGAGTGTTTAAACTTTAAATAGTAGTAAAAAATATAAAATCTTTTTATAATATGTTTAGGTGTTTGGTTCGGCTTTTAGACCTTTAAACCGAACCGAACACCCTATTTTTAGTGTTCGGTTTTATTGAAAATCGAACACTAAGATAAGTATGCTAGCAACCGAACCGGACAGGTTCGGTTCGGATGGGTTCGATTTAGGTATTTGTATGTTTTTTTTCCACCCTGCTACTAGTTATAATAGAAACCAAAATCAAAATAAGCATACCCCTCACAATTTGTAACAAAAATAAATTTCATCTTTACAAATACCACATCACATAAAACTTCAACCATAACAACAATGAGAATATGGGCCGAGCCCACGTTTACATTTAAACTTGAAAACAGAAACAAAAAACCGTAAAAGAAAACACCCTATTTCCTGTGTTTCTGCCGCCACAACTCCTCCACCCATCCGAAATTAATCGGTTCGATTTGGTTCGGTCTAAAACCGAAAAAAATGAAAAAACCGAATTAATCTAGTTTATTTTTTTTTCAGATCATAATCGAACCGAACCGAATCGAAAATCACAAACCGAATTGAATCAAAAATACAATCGGTTTTTTTACCATCAAAATCGAACCGAACCGAATTTAATAAAAAACCGAACTAAACCGAACTTAATAAAAAATCGAACCGAACATGCCGGTTCGGTTCGGTTTAATTCGGTTTCGGTTTTTTGCCCATCCCTAGCTACTAGTTATAATAGAAACCAAAATGAAAATATGCATACCCCTCGCAATTTGTAACAAGAAAAATAAATTTCATCTTTACATATACCACATCACATGAAATTTCAACCACAAGAGCATCTTCAATGTAGCAGATGAATTGTGTTTTTAGATTGCCACGTAAGTGAAAAGGTTAAATTTTACTCTCCAATGTAGTAACTACAATTGGTTACCTACAATATGTGGCAAGAAAAAAAATCCACAATGTGAGGTTGAATATGGAGTTTCAGATATTCTATCTCACAACCAAATCAGCCGAACCAGTTATATTTCCTTATTTATCTCTTTACATATTTTTTTTAATTTATTTTTTAAAAAATAAATAAAACAATCTAGGACAATAGTGGAGATAAATTCTTTTTTTAATATTAAAATTATTTCAAATCATTCACGATTAAAATTTATATTCAATTTTGCCACCAATAATCCATTTTTACATTAGAAATGGTCTAATAATAATGTAATAATGAGAATATGGGCCGAGCCCACGTTTACATTTAAACTTGAAAACAGAAACAAAAAAACCGTAAAAGAAAACACCCTATTTCTTGTGTTTCTGCGGCCACAACTCCTCCACCCAGAAGCGGCGCGCCACCTTCAGCTTCTTCTTCGTCTCTTCAACTTATAAGGGTGGGTTTAGGAGTGTTTTCTTATTTTGAATAGGTTCGCTTGTTTGTTCCAAATGTGATTTTCAAGCTAACTATAAGAACTTTATTTTTATTTATTTTTTATTTTTTCTTTCAGGATTCATGGGGTCATCAAACATTAGAGATGTTTTAACAGCTTTTAGTCCTTCGCTGGACTACTTTGCTATATGTTCTGGTGATGCTCGTATTAAGGTAGCTTTATTTTTATTTGTTTGATGTTCATTGTTCGACTACAGCATTGTGCGGGGTTTGTGTCAATAATGAGTTTTCTGCTGTGTTATTCTTTTTTAGATTTGGGATGTTTTGAAGGGTCAAGTTCAGACTGAGTTTGCTGATATTGTGTCCACTGAGAGTTCAGGTCTTTTTGCTAATAAACCCGAGATAGGGCATCTTGCTGTCGACTACACTTGTATGAAGTGGTGGTCTTTGGAAAAAAAGGTTTGCTTTGTTAATTTATGTGAGAAGTGTAATTGAACAAATGCTTTTGTGTTTTCGGGAGGAATGACTTGTGTTTAGTAACTTCTTGGTGACTACTTTCTGATGATTGCAGAAAAAAAGAAAGCTCGGAAGCTCATTATTGCTGTTAGGTACTGGTAGTGGTGATGTATTAGCTCTTGATGTATCTGTGGGTCAGTTGAAGTGGAGAATAAGTGACTGCCATCCTGGGTGAGTCTCTGGTTTTCATTCTGAAATTCTCTTGCACCACTTGATTGTAGTTGGAATGTTTTTAATCTTATAGTTTAGTACAATCTTGATGCTTTAAGGAAATCCATTTTCAGTTGAGGTAGATTGGTAGATTGGCTGCAGTCAATTGTTATATTATGGAGTAAAATTCGGTTCTCTAATGGAATTGCTACTTGTGGAATGACTCATGACCTAAGAAAACATTATATTTTTGGAATAGACCTATATTTTTAAACTATAGATGATAACTTTTGAACTAGGTAGTATGATTTTCTGTTTCTCTTATGGGATCTTTTTATTGATGTCATCATATAAAGGAATGGGATTGAGTTTTGCTTGATTAACTTAATTCATATTCTCACTTCGTCGCCATCTTTCTCTCGTGTGCAGGGGTGTGAGTGCCGTTTCATTTGCTACGCACGGTTCATCAATTTACAGTGCAGGTGCTGATGGGATGGTCTGTGAAATTGACCCCATGAATGGTAGTATGTTGCGGAAATTCCAGGCTTCAACGAAGGGAATCTCCTGTATGACTATATCTTCAGGTACTTATATTCTTATTTTCTTTGATGTTTCCCAACTGTGTATGTAGCTATTTAAGTTTATAGACAACAGTTAAACAACTTAAGTTTGGCGGAGATGTAAATGTTTAAGTATGTTAAGGTATATTGGTGGTTATATGATATGAGGATATGGGGATGGATTATATACAAAATGAAACCATTTGTAATATGATAGGTATAACAATTAGGAAAAGGTATGTGATGGATGATTGAGGTGGTATGAACATATTTAACGTATCCCTTTGGAGGGCCGATTTGAGTAGATGTAGTCAAACTTGACAAAGTGTAGTTTAAAATATAATTTAATCTAAGCAGAGAGTTCATCATATAACTAACCCTAATTGAATTGGGATCAAAGCGTGTATTTGCTGTCGTGTATAGCTTTCAATATAGTTTTGTTGGATCGATTGCTAAATAATCTACCATAGAAAAACAAAATGATGAAGTTGAATAGGATAGAATTTGATGTTGAATTGATAGAAAGGAAGAAATCTGTTGAATAAATTCTTATAATGAGAAGTCCTAAGTAAAATCTTGCTCCCATCTGTTACTTATATTTGCTTTTATTGACAGTGTAAAATATAATCATGTTCTTATGGTAGATGATCAATGTTTATGCAAAGTGGTTAGAACAAAAGGGATCTTTTATTCTTGATTTCATCTTTTAGAAATCGTTTGAAATTGATTGGAGGAAAGACTTTTCATGTAACAGGTTCATTATGTTATACTGTGGAATTATCTGATTATGTTTTCCCCTAATAATGTGGTATGTATTGGTGCTCATAAATTAGATGGCAAGATGTTAGCAACTGCGGCTGGACAGTTGAAGATTTTTAACTGTTCTGATCACAAGAAAATTAAGAAGTTTTCTGGCCATCCTGTGAGTGCTTTGATTTTCAATTTTGTCCTCTATCTCATTGATCTGTTTTTTCTTTTAATTCTTTGAATTGATGGTTTTGGCTTAACTGATAGTTTTCACTATAATGAACAGGGAGCAGTTCGTTTCATGATGTTTACTGAAGATGGGAAATATGTCCTGTCATCTGCAGTTGGTGAGAGATATATTGCACTTTGGAGAACAGATGGTGACAAAAAGCAGTCAGCTAGCTGTGTTCTTGCGATGGAGCATCCGACTGTTTTTATTGATTGCAGGCATATTCAAAATGGGGAAGTTGATGAAGCTGGTCTATATGTTTTGGCTATATCAGAAACAGGAATTTGTTACTTTTGGTATGGAAAAAATATTGAAGAACTACGCAACACAAAGGCTAGCAAAATTTTGTTATCTTCTGAAGACAATAAATCTAAAATATTTGCTGCAAAACTACTAGGCATAGCCAAACCTACCTCTATGTATGCATTTGTTGTCTCTGGTTTGCTAGTAAAGCCATCATTTCAGAAACTTGAAGTGCAATCTAGGACAGACATAACTTTGAGTAGTTCTCAAGATGGAGTTCTTTTACCAATGAGCCAGTCTCTCATCAAATCTAAGAAGAAGTTACATGGGCAAAGTAGAGGTAAGATCTTAGTGTACTTTTGTTTTGTTTGTTTGTTTTATTTTGCAATTCCTGTTTGTCTTATGGATTATTATGTGATAAAAGATTATGAAATGTCAACCTTTATCATTCAACATAGATTGCCCCGAGTTAAGGAGATCAATCCTGTCTTCAGATCACTTGAAAACTGCAGGTCTTTCGGTTGTTTTGAATATTGATTTAGGCTTATGTTTTGGTAGACAATATGAAAATTGTATCATTTTTGGTGAAGTTGAAGTGATGGTCTTTTTTATTTTATATATATATATATATATATATATATATATATATATACATTTACCAATATCATTGTATTTAGACCTTGATCCACAGTGAACTTGGAAACTCTCACAATGGCTATGCACACTTTAGTAATGCCTATTTAGGCCCCCGATTCCAAATTACCGTGTCCAGTTGTAGTTACTGCGTGGACCCTTAGGACATTTTCTTACTTACATAATATGTTGTTAACTGTATCACATGCTTGCATTTTTTGTGGCTCTGATTGCTTCTTTCCAAATTCGACAGTTATTGCATTAGACCGGGCAAATGCAGAGGATGCTTTGCTTCCTCTTCCAAAGGTTTTAGATGTACGTGAGAAGAATACCAAAGCTGAAGCTATGCTTGTGGACAGAAGAGGTATGTTCGTATATCAGTGTTACAAGTTCTCTTTTTATTATATACAAGGTGTCTTTCATAATAGATGTGTAAAAAGTTCAGCATTACAATTTTAGTGTAAAAGAGATTATTTATTTATTTATTTCATGTTGCTTATAAGTACTGACAAACACAGCAGATTTATTATCTGTCGACCTAGTCTTGTTGGACAAATGTTCATGTCGGCAGTGGACAATTCTTTTATCTCTTACTACTTTCTATTTTATGCAGATGATACAGTTGAAATAGAAGCTGATTCTTCAGTGATTTGCATGGAGGACCAATTGAGGTCACTAGGGATACTTGGTGGGGGAGATGATCCAACGTCCAAGCTAGTGCTTAATTCTACTGAATTTAAAGGTGTTGATATTGATGCTAATTTACCTGAAAAAAAGGTTAGTTTCTGTGCCTAGCGATAGTACTAGTGGTTAGGATGACGTCACTAGATTTATTGGTTTGCTTAACTAGAATTTGGTTTAGGGTGCTGACATTGTTATTTAATCCTGTATATTAAGATTCGAGCTGCAGTTTTGTCTATGGCACCTGGTAGGGCATGTGAATTGCTGGAAGTTCTGGTGAAAATGTGGCAATCAAGGTTTGATTCATAAAAACTTACTTTTAACGAATACTATTGTTATAGAGTTTATATTATGGGGCTTAAAGCTTCATCAGACTTCTGCTATCACTTCTTAATTTAAGACTTCAAAAACTCCAGTTTTAGAGAATCTAATTGCAGTAATTTTTCAAATGATATTAGTTGAATGATGGAATTTTGAACTTTTTTCATGCTCAGCAGGTCACATAGTGGAAAGCATATTCTAACATGGATATATAATTTATTACTGATTCATGGTCAGCATTTCAAGTCTAAGAAATTATCATCTGGAATGCTTAGTCCCTTGTTAAAGGTAATCAGGATAATATATCCTTTATCCCCTGTTTCAATGTAAAATGACGATTAATCTATGACCTACATTTGTTTTCTTTATGCTTTGTTGCTTATATAATAGTGTATTCAGATTTTTTTATTTTGCCCTTCTAACTATGGCCTTATGTGGGGAAGAAAATAATAGAAAATTATTCTTGGATTTTGACTCAGAATCCCATTTTATTATAATTATTATTTTTGTTATTTTTTGGAAAACATTTGATAGTAAGCTTAAACTTGTGTTCTTTTTTCTAGATGACCAAATCCAGAGAGGTGGCTTTTCCACCTTTATTACAGTTGTCTGGACGATTACAACTTATAATGGCTCAGGTTAGTGGCTCAATTATCCCTACTTCAATTTGGTGGTGCTATGAGTTTGTTGACTAATTTGTTACTATTATTCTCCTAACAGATTGATAATGCTGTCCAAGATAATAATACTCCAATTTTATCTTCTGATCATAAAATGGAAGAAGATGAAGAAGATGATGAAGATGTGGAGGAACATCTTTATGGTGAAGTCGATGATGAATCTCAATTAAGTAGTGATGAAGATAGCTAAAACCTGAAAGCATTTTTGCTGAAAGAGGTATTTGCACAATGTAATTTGAAGTTACTTCATTTCATAAGCTTATTATTGTTGTGTTATCTGGTTGGATCGAGATAATGAACTGGCTTACATAGGCGTTGAAGTTAAAGGGATTTCCTGAAGATGAATCAGATGTTTTCATATTGATGTTTAAGGGATGTTCATACGATGTTAGTTGATTAATTTTATCCAGTCTTCAAGTTGCTGAAAGATTAGTTTGACATTGAATTTCTAATGCAAGTATTGGACAGAAAAAGAAACTTTAATGTAGCAAAATTTAATTGGCTAGTATTTGTATGAGATTGTAATTTGTTAGTGTTTTATTTTATGCAATTTGAGCAAATGGCTTATCTTTTCAACTCTTATTTCGGATTAATCAAATTACTCTCTTATGTGATACGTCTCATGTTCAGCTTCTTAGGCTTATAACATGTCTTCTGTGTTGCAGGTTAGAGACATGATAATGTTTGAGGCTGAGATGTTAAATGAAGTAAAGGCTGTCCATCATATTGTGCCTTCTCATTTACTTATCCTTGATGACCTCAAACTATGTGGTCTAGCCAATAGTCTATTTATTTTCAACAATTTTATCTCTTGTCTGCTCTACTGTTATTGTATATTGTTGATTTCATGGGTCATTGCTCATGATGAGAAATTTTGTATCATCCGGTTGGGGCACATCTAGAAGGATAGGTTAAAAGTCTTTTTCCTTTTGGCCCTCACAGTTTTGTCTGCATTTCATTTTGTTTTTATGTATCTATCTTTCCTTTTACTAAGAGCAGCAAAATATGTAACTCAAGAATCATTGCTGTATACCAGTGCAAGTTCTTGTTCGGTTCTTTGTTCTGAACTTCTGGTGCTTCCATTTTATGCTTCCTTGCATACGATAGATTGCAGTTTTTATGGATTTTTTTGGAAAGATTTTTTGAGATAAATATTCATATTGAATTGGGTCATATTTTTGAAACTTTTCAGATGTGATTGGATATGTGAGTCTTTTCACCATTTGATGAAGGAAAACACTTAATTTCAATTATTTCAGGGTTACAGCAAGCTTTTGGTTTGCGATACACTATTTACTTTGTATCAGTAATTATATAGTTGTATCATGTTACCGGATTGTATCTTTCATTAGGATTGGATTTATGCCGTTTGTTCAATTATGTCCACTAAAAGATTTGAATAATAATTATGGCCTATGCTTTGTTTTTAAGGCTTCTGCATCTATTGGTTGTCAGTTGCGAGTTCACTCCCTCTAAAAGAGCAGTGAACATGTTTCCCTAAACCAGAATGCAACTTTAGTACCTCAGAAGATACTTGGTAAGGGTTTATTATACACCTCGTAGCATGTAATTAGCATAGTTATCTGGCTAGGGAGATGATTACATCATCTGTCATGGATAGGCATCTTAGTGATTGAATGTAATTTTAGACTTCTCAGACAAATTTAGGTAAAACAACTTAACTTTAGGGTGAATTTAATTGAATTAGAAGGTTGATTGTAGCATATATATATATATATATATATCTATCGATTATTAATATGTGAAAGCATTTTTCTACACGAAATCACTAGATATCAGGGTTTGCTACAGCCTTTGGAAGAAGTGGAGAGCAGAATAAATTCTTCCAGCTCATACAATCTTAGAATCTCATTCTTTTCATAACCATTTCCACATGCTCATGGGATATGTTACTGCCTCATATGATTCCATCAATTTACAAGTTATTCCTTTTCAGGTTTGCCCCTCTAGACACAAATGAGGTAATTTTGGTTTTTGCACTTACTCCTTCCCATGCTTTTACATTATTCTGCAGGCATTCGGATTTTCATCACTGAACATTGATGTGAAATTCCCATTTCCATAGCTGTTACTGTAGTAAGAAGTATTGCTGTTATGATAGTCTTCATTATAGTGGTCCATTCTACTGTAACTTGTGTATCTTGGTGGTGACCTGACATATTCATATTCGGTGACATAAGGTGACGGATTGTATGTGTTGTAGCTGTGAGTCACATAAACTGGTTGTACTTGGGGTGCTTCATGCCGAATTCTTTGTCCACTAGGATGTCTGTTGTTCCATTCCCTTTGGGGTTGGGCTTGAGGTAATTCATGTTGAATTACTTGCTCATGTAGGTATGTACTATTCTGGTTCTCTGAATACCGTTGCGGTTGTGGTTGGGGTTGGGGTGCTTCCTGGTGTATTACTTGTTCATTTGGGTATCTACTATTCCAGCTCTCTCTGTGGCGTTGTGGTTGGGCCTGAGGTGCTTCATGTTGAATTACTTGCTCACTTGGGGGTCTATTATTCCAATGACCAGGATAACTTTGGGGTTGGACCTTAGGTGCTTCGTGTCTAATTACCTGCTCATTCGGGTGTCCATTGTACCATTTGACAGTATAGCTTTGGGGCTGGACTTGAGGTATTTCATGTCGAATTACCTGCTCACTTGGGTGTCTGTAATTCCAATTTGGAGGATAACTTGGAGGAGGATAGCCATATCTGTAGCCATAGTCAGGTGGGCGGTGGCCATAATCAGGTGGGTGGTGATGTATAACATGAACCTCTCCTACATCTTTTGAACCAGAGGGACCTGCTGCTGCGTGGTGTGCATTAGTGTCAGCAGCAATAGGTGTTGGTTTCACTTCAGGTGGTTGATCCTCTGGTGTTGGTGGTGGCTGAGGATTTTCTGGTGGTACTGGATTTTCAGGTGGTGGTTGGTCATGTGGTGGTTGGTCATTTGGTGGCTCACCCTGTTGGGCTGCTTCATCTTGTTGCTCTTCTGGTGGTGGAGGATTTTCTCCATCAGCAGGGGCTGGTGGTGGTGGTTCATCACCACTGTCTGGTGTAGGCTCTGTTGATTGTTGATCGCTAGGCTCAGGTGGTTCTGTATGTGAACATATAACAGCAATCTTCCTAGTCTTCCTGATTGCTTTAACTATTTTCTCAGGATCAGCCCACCCTACTATTGTCAACTTCTGTTGCGGGAAATCTATATAAAGATCATATATACCTGTAGTAAACGAGGAACGAAATCTAACTCTTAACTTTTAGGAAAGAACTAGCTTCAAACAGAAAGATAAACCTTTTAATCTTCACTAACATGCTTACCATTGATGCCATGCAATGCCTTCTTTATTTTCTGCACACATCCATTGCAGTCCATCCGGACTTTGATTTCTGTGATTCGAGGTCTCTGCATATAGAACAAAAGTACAGAGTTAGAAGAATGACAGATTTTGATAAAATAGTTGTCTGAATAGGCAGGAGATGCTTACCTCTAAATCTGGAGCCATTGAGGCAATTGCAGAGATTAGAGAAAGCCAAAGAGAGATGTTTTGATTTGTGTGGTGATGGAAGAAGCGAGGAAAAAGAGAGTGAGAATGAAGAATCAATTTAGTTGGCATTTATTTGTACAAAGAGAGGAATATTTGAAAGGTAAATGGGTGTGGGACATGCAAAGAATCTCTTCTTTTTTTCTCTGTAGGTCTCACAGAAAGAGAGATGGCATTTTACTGCTGCATCATCTTTTGTGGAGTCATAATCAGGTATTAAAGGGGTGTATCTTTTTATCAATGAAAAGAGTCAATCTTGTGTTTCATAATAGGAATTTCTGGGAATTTGCTTTAAGCTTGAATGGCTATCTCTAACCTTATCTCTGATTGAAAACAAGTTAAAGTGAAAGCATCATTTGCAGAATTTTGATTCTTTACCAATTTGATTTACAGTCACACAAGGGATGTTAATTTTCTATTGAAGCTTTGTTAGAGTTGATGATTACTGCAAGCAAGCAGGTCAAATAGCTTTGTCAAAGGAGCAAGGATATCCACTATTAAGGACTCCTTTTGCTACAAGTAACAATGTGCTAGAAGAATGAATGGTCAAGTAATTCAGAACCCTTCTTTTATGTTAAAGTAAGGTAGGGAGCTTTTAGCAGAAGATTGTTTTCTCATTTGATTTGGGAGGTGCCTATTGTTTAATAAATATATCTGCTTTTGAATGATTGAATTCTGAAATAGAAATGAACCATTTTTGATACACATATTTGCTTTATGTGTAAAGAGCCTCTCAAGAATATTAGCTTTCATTAGGCAAATTTATTAGTTGTTTGATTCCCAGCTGGGTTGTGGAATTCATCTAACTAGTTTTCTGTCTTGCATAGTTTCCACGTATATAAACCTGACGAATAATCTTTATTCGTTTAAATGTTTATCTCTATCATTAACAAACTTTTAGTGGGTAATCTAAAAAGTTAGAAACCTTCTTAATCTTATTTAAAATCACATGTTCATATTACAACTTCCATACAGAATATTTTTCATATACTCAAAACTGGTTTATGAACCACTGGTTAGTCTTTTACAAGATAGATTCCTTCCCAGCCAGTCCTCAATATTTAGGCTCTTATGTTACATAGATAGTGCGAGAGCTCTTTTTCTGTCAAACTACCATGACAAACAGGACCAGTTTTGACAAAGTTTTTGGTCCCAACCTGCCAAATATCTCTCAGGATATACAGAGCTTTTTTAATTCTCACTTGAATATTGAATATTTGTTTGTTCTATGCTGGTGTGAAAATTATGATATTGCATGTACCTATAGAATTATACATATACTTGGTGTATCAGCTTAGACTTTAATTTATACGATACTATTTCATGTATGGTTACCTATAAGCTAATTCTAATCGTAGGCAAGAGGGTGTGCCAAAAGATAAGCTTCCACAACTTCATACATACCAATAGCTCTGTCTTTTCCAAGTTCAATGTCTACTTCACTGATCTCTGTACCTTCTTCTTTTGTTCTGTATTCACTGGAAATCTTACAAACACACCCTCCCTGACCATATCCTTCAAATTTGACTTCATAAGTGATTAATTCAAGCATTTCCATCTCTGCATCTCCTTCTATGAAACTGTATTTGCATATGTACTTTTCCTTGTCTAACAAGTCAGTCCTTTGCTTCATGTATTTCATTGAATTCCCTGCATAAAGATGCCGGACATAAATTATTATGTTATTTAGTAAACTCTAAAGACTCAGATGACCTCAAGAATGGTTACCTTCAGTGAGGTTGACCTGTTTGATGGTGCCAACCTCTCCATCGCCTTCGATTATGTCTATACTACTGATTGTTGAAAACATAAGCTTGGGACAGATGTTGTGGGAATCCAGGATCAAGGCTTTGAACATCCTGGCTGGGGTCACTTGTGTCACAAATGTCTGATTGATCTTTTTAGTGGAAGCCATGTTCAATTGAGTCTTTGGTTTCTATAGAGATGAACTTGTTGAAGGTATGAGATTCAAAGCTTGAAGTTTGTTCTTGTTCATATAGACAAGCTAACTGTCACGTCTTTGGAGTTAAAGATAACTTTCTTGTCAAAAAATTCAACTTTCATGTGTTGAAATATCTATATTATGTAGGACATTGTCAACGCTTGATCGAAGCTTCTTCAGATAAGGTACACGGACTTGTCTTATTTTTGTGTTTCTCTATATAAAAGGATTCACATGTTTGTCAAAACAAACATCAAGTAGCCACAGATCTTTTTATTACTTTCTTGAGACACTTAAATCATCAACATTACATCAATCAACCAACAGAACCTCAAGTAGCTTGAGATTAAACTCCTCACAATGGCAAAACACAAATTGATAATAACAGAAAAAGACAATAGCACGGAAAAACACTTTATTTGAAGCATCTGATGCAGTTTAAGCATATGCATCAGGGTTCTTGAGCAGATATCCCTCAACAACTTTGTACATACCCAAAGCCTTTTCTGCTCCTTGCTTCATCTCTTCATCAGTGATCACTGCGTCTCCCTTCGTGTAGTATGTGCTAGTCATCTTGTTTGTGCTGCCACCATCAGCAGTTGGCTCAAACTTAACATCAACTGTTATCTTTTCCAGTTTATCCAGAAGAGCAACTCCTTCGATCAAGCTGTACTTGTACGAGAAGTTGGCCTCGTCCAGCGCTTCAATTCTGTTCTTGATATAGCCTGCAAATGAGGCAAACACATACATTAGCATAGCAATAAGACTATATTCAGTTGCTTCTTGTGCAAGTTAATTAAACTACCTTCGCTGAAATTGATGGTCCTGATGCTTCCTACTCCATTGCCCTCGGAGGTTTCAATGCTCTTTATAGCTTCAGGAACAAGTTTTGGGACCAGGTTGGGAGCGTCTACGATCAAGGCCTTGAATAGTCTTGCAGGCGCAACAGGGGAAGTCAGTTGATCAGTGAAAGTAAAAGCGCCCATGTTATCTTAAAAGACTTGGTAACAAATACTGAAATAGAGGTAGTGTATATAGTCTTTAAGACGGTGTGGTATGGTGAGCCTTGATGATAGTATTTATAGTGTAGAAGTTGCAGGGTGTTTGTTCTTTTGTCAATCTCAAATATAATTGACACCATTAAATATTCGTATTAACAGGAATGGTGTCTTCTAATCAGCTTGTGATGAAGATTACACTGCAATTAGAATGTCACTTTCAAGATTGACATTTCAAACACTACAAGACAAAAACTAAAGGACATTGACTAGATCAAGCATCTGAAGAATGTAAAGATGCAAATATACATAATGATAAAACTTTGAATTGAATATTTCAGGGTCTCACCCCGGCTACTTTGTTGTCTATGATGTTGTCTTGTTTTGTATTGAATAAGTCTTGGTATTCATTTCTAGAATTAAAGATCCATTATGTCTTGTATTCAGATGCTTCATTTGTTTTCAATCAATGGACATGAAATATGAAGATCAAGCATTTGTTTTCATTTGTTTTCAATCAATAAACACTAAACTTTTATTTCAAAAGCCAAAACTGGCTTATTCAGAAACAATAGGAAAATACATAGAAGTAGTGGTAGTACTAATAATAATGTAGCAGAAGTGTAGCTTCAAAATGAAGTTTAGGCTTCAGGATTTGCCAACAGATAGGCTTCAACAGCCTTAAGAATTGCCAAGGATTTCGCTTTGTCTTCCTTGAGTTGCTCTTCCCCGATTTCGGCTCCAGGTTTCAGATTGTACTTGCTGATGTTGGTGCCCTTGCATCCTCCATCCGGGGTGGCCTCAAATTTGACCTCATATGAAATTGATTCTACCTTGTCCTGCAAGGCATCCCCTCCTATCACTGTATAGGCGTATGTCATTTTCTCTTTGTCCAGAGCATCAACCTTATTCTTCAGGAACTTAAATTCAGTACCTGCATCAGAATTCAGCTCAACTTCATTACTTTCCTTGTAACACAAGTCAACTAAAAAAACAAAATCTGTAACAAGTGGTGTAGAACTAACCTTCAGCAAAGGTCAATTTTTTTATGGTTCCAGGGCCTCCATTGCCTTCAACTATCTCAATACTCTTGAAAGCTTGAGGCAAAATTTTGGGCAGGAGGTTGTCCGAATCCAGGACCAATGCCTTGAACAACTTTCCGGCAGCAACAGGACTAGTGAACTCTTCAGTGAAAGTTAAACCACCACCCATTTCTCAGATCGGACAACGAATTGAATATAATAAATAACAGATATTGATTGATTGTTTTTGATTTGTGTTACAAGTGATAATCCAAAGGTGGTATTTATAGATTCCTTTTTGAAGTTAATTATGGTTCCAGCTAGTAATGTTATGTTATGGTAGCTACCACCTCCATTTTAGGTGACATTAATTATCCGAAACTCTTCATTGCATGGCCTGAATTTTTATGTGAAGAGAAGAGATGAGCAAAACAAAAAACTACTAACCACTTGGTGTGGAAATGAAGTTGTCTGTCTGTCTATTAAATGAATCATCTACTTAAGTTGACCAATCAAGGAATATTTTTGTTCTGTTTACATCTTCTTTTGGTTCTGGTGCTGTGTTCACTAAATGGCCGAAATTATCAGCTCTCTCATGTACGTATACTGTTTGTCTGAGTCGAATTTCGGATCTGTTAATTTTGTTATACTTTTATACTGTGTTAGGAGACAAACAAAAATGTAGATGGTGGTGGGTCATGCATTATTATTAAAAAAACTGCAGCCGGCCATTGATTTTTTTAAGTTTTTCTATGTACATACTTTTTATCTTTTCATCCATTTTTCAAGAAATATTCTGAAAAAAAAAATATTTTAGGGGCATCGAATTTTTATTTTTTATTTTAATTCAAACTCAGAAAATAGTCATATTTTATCTTATCCCAATTTTTTT
Source organism: Cardiospermum halicacabum (assembly GCA_031304145.1). Taxonomy (NCBI): domain Eukaryota; kingdom Viridiplantae; phylum Streptophyta; class Magnoliopsida; order Sapindales; family Sapindaceae; genus Cardiospermum; species Cardiospermum halicacabum. The sequence continues at coordinate 14,633,495 of JARJHC010000107.1, read as the reverse complement.
TATTTATAAATATCCTAAGTTCAATCAATTTCATTTCACATTTAAGATTCAACTTTTGAAAATGTCTCACACTAAATATTGCATGGAATTCAAAGATAATTGATTGCTTTTGTCATGCAATTGAATTTAAAATTTCGAATTCCAGGTACTATGGTCATTGCTTGACTTGGGGAATAGTCTTGTTGACAAATATTTGTTAATGGAGTGTTTTAAATAAAACTTTATAGATGAAATCGATGCAATTTCATCGTATTTGGGTGAGATATATTTTCTTCGTTTCTAAATACTACAGTATTATTATATAGTATTTACAACATTATGACATCTGGGTGAATTATATATTTTCTCTGTTTTTATATACTATTGTATTATTACGTAGTAGTTGCAACATTTTATGTGGGCATGGTGCCCAATGCTTAATTTTAACCGCAAATATATTTAGCAATACATAACTAAAAATTATATAAATTTAATATTTGAAAAATGGATACCAAGACAAATGAAACTCTCCACTTGGCTATATTTTTCCTCGTACATAAGGAATAACACATGAAACAAAATTCATTAATGTATAGTATACTATTCAAATATTCCAAGTAAATTGCAATGGAGGGAGTATATGATTAGGTACACAAGATAAGGATTAGCCAAAAGGTGTGCTGGTAGAATGGAAGTTGTTACAAGGTGTCTTGAATCTTAACAAATTTTAAGTCACTTGATTCATTAGGATTTTTTTTTAAAATTATATAAAATAATACGAATAAAGTTTAAAATTTCAAAATTAATCCAAAAAAGTTTCATTTATATTTTTGATGCAGTCAAATTTTGAAATAGTCCTTTATACCTGTGAAAGACCCCATTCACACTTGTGATGAACTATTTTTGAAAAATTAAAGTTTGAAAAGTTATTTTTGTGAAATTTTTAAAATTGGACTATATAGTGTAAATAAAAGTTATAAAATGACAAAAATGAAATTCTCCCTTTTCTTATTATTATTTTTAAAGAATTTTTATTATTGTTTTGGATCTATTTATTATTATTAATTTTTCTAATTTGAAAGGATTTGTTTTTACTAATTATTATTGTTTTTCTTATTGGAAATAAATTATTAGGAAAGTAGGAATTGATATCACTATAAATAGAGGTGTCTCATTGTGAGTCTGGGAACACATTTGTAAATTAGGGTTTTAGTTTGGGTGCTTTGGATTGTGAGATTTGAGCTTAGCCGTTTGATGACTACTTTGTGTGATATCTTATGATCTTTTTTATGATTATAGTGGATTGTTATTGTCTTCCTTCATAGAGTAGGCATATAGCTGAACCACATTAAATATCTCGTGTCTCTTTCTATTTTCCATTAATTTGTTGTTCTGTTTCTACTTTAGTTGGTGCTATTCAGTCTCTTTTATTCCTAACAATTTTCTTAATGGTATTTTCATCCATCTCTTGATCATCTTTGACATAGATATAAGTGACAACTTTAATCACACATCCTTCTATAGAAAGACCTTGGAGAAGATGTACACTTTTTAACTAATTGGGGCATTAGTTATGTGGCAAGGTTGTTTAGATCGACTGCCAAGGCCAGAGCAACATGACTTACTTTTAAAATAACTCACCAGATAAAAGGTCTTTTAAAATTTGTAAAGATAAAGCTTAGAATATTTTATTAAATCTCCTTGACCTTTTATACAAGCAAATACATAACAATAAAACCACAAAAATAGAACAAAATTTGCATAATTCCTTTAATAAAACACTACTCTTATACATCCTAAAATCAAGACGACATAAATCACGACTACTAAATACTAGGACAAATGAAATTAAATAAACTTATTAATAAACTTCAACATACCCCAAACTCATATTTGGTAACATTTAGTTTATATATTTTCCAACAAGTAGACCCCGGGCAACTTTCTGAGTTTGAATAATGATTTTATCTTAAGGGTTGTAGTAATCTGGTCTTCACTTCTGCAATAGATTAAATCAATTGTTCAATTGTTACTAAGATCTCTTAAGAAATAAAACTTCACATCAATGTTCTTGCTTCTTCCATGTAACATTGGGTTCTTAGGAAGCTTGATTGTTGATTCATTATAAAAAAAAAATTAAAATTAAAATTAAAAAAATAAAAAATTATTATAGTTACGAATTCAACTTCTATACTCAATAGAGTGACAATTGGTTGCTTCTGAGATGACTAGGAAATAATATTTGTTTCAAACATAAAAGCATAGCCTGAAGTGCTTCTTCTGTCATATTGATCTCCTACATAATCACTATCAGTAAAGCCTAAAAAATTCACTTAGCCATCCTTATTGTAAAATAGCCCAAATTTTTTGGTTCCTTACTAGTAACGAAGGATTCTTTTAGCAGCTGACAAATGCATTTCTGTAGGATTCTTCATATATCTACTAATCAAACTTAAGAATACATAATGTCAGGCCTAGTTACAACTAAATACATCAAGCTGCATACAACTTTTTTGTAAAGTGTGTTATTTAATATTTTCCTTTCCTAATCTTTGTGCAGCTTCAAACCACACTCAAGTACAGTACTTACAGGATTACAATCCTGCATTTGGAATTTCTCCAAATTTTCTCTAGCATTTTTTTTTTTTTTGGAAAATAATATCCCATCACCAGTTTGCACAACTTTTATGCCAATAAAATAATGCATCAAACCAAGATCAGTCATTTCGAACCCATCCATCATGGATTTTTTGAATTCTTCAAACATGATATCACAATTTCTAATAAAAATAAGGTCATCTACATACAAGCAAACAATGAATATTTTGCATCATCTCCCATTTTAACAAAAAGCGTGTGTTCATAAGGTCATTTTGAAAACTAACTTTGATAAAATAAGTCTCAAAGCGACTATACTAAGCTCGAGGGTCTTGTTTAAGTCTATATAGAGATTTTTTCAATCTGTAAACTTTATGCCCATTTTCTATCTTGACATAACCATAGGGTTGTTAAAAAAAATACTCGTTCCTTCAAATATCTAAGTAGGAATGTCGATTTAACATCTAGTCGGAAAATAGACCATAATTTTGGTGTTGCCAATGCAACAACTAACCTAATTGTGTGATGTCTCGCAACAGGAGAAAATACTTTTGTATAATTAATCTAATATTGTTGCTTGTATCCCTTCACCACCAAATGCACATTGTACTTGTCAACCTTACCATCTTCTTTTAACTTTATTTTGAAAACTCATTTCACATCAATGCTAGTTTTTCCCTTTGGAAGATCACACAGATCCCAAGTATCATTTCTTTCAATTGCATCAATTTCAACATCCATCAATTTTTGCCATTGTTTGTCTTTGATAGCATTTTAAAAAGTTATGGGATCACAATATGAAAAAAGAGCAAAGTGAGTAATTCGGCAATTCTAGTTACCTCGTAATCTTCATCTAGGCAGGCCTTTTTCCTAGACAACGATGGGGGCTGAGTTGCTGTATCATTTTCTTCTTCACTTAGTACGACAGCTCTAAGTGATGTTTCAATAGCTCTTTCCGAACTCTCAGGCATATAAAGTGTTGGACCATTCTCTTGATCACTATCCCTGTCACAAAGAAACTGGGTAGGCCGCTGCCTATTCTAATCCCATGTACTTCCTTTATAAAAAATAACATCCTTACTAGTCAAAATCATCTTAGTTAGTGGATTGAATAATTTATAAGCTTTGGATGATTCACTTTCACCCGAAAAGATACATTTTTCAGCCTTATCATCAAGTTTCTTTCTTTTAACTCTAGAATACGAGCATATGCCATACATCTAAATATCCTGAAGTGATCTACATCTGATTTTCTGTCACTCTAAGCCTCCCCTGGTCTCATATTTTGAATAGAAAAAGTTATTTGAATAGAAAATGTTGGGTTTATATCACGACTGCTAAAGACTAAGACAAATAGAAATCAAATAACTTATTAATAAACTTTAACACTCACAAACTCCGAATTAAGTCTTAGCACCCATTTTAAGGAAAGTGAGAATAATTGTAGTATAACTTATTCTGGTTCGGTGAAGATAGTTCAGAGACCACTAAGCTATATATACGCATAGAGTTCAACATTTGTTTTTTCTAAGTAATTTAGATGGTGAATTTTTATTTTGAGGCCAATTATAATTAAATCACATTAGGTTTGGGAATTCAATGGTTGCATCTCAGTTTTGATCTTTACTACATAAGCGCGATGAGTATTACAAACATAACACAACAATGTCGCGTTTGGATGCCACTTTATTTTTTTTAACAAAAACTATATTTAATTTTTTTTTTCTTTTATATTGATTCTTTTTAATCAAATAATAAATTTCAATCATGTTAATTCTAATAAAAATAAATTTATTTACAAATAGTACTATAATCATATTAAAAACTAAAATAAAAATTTATTTACTCATTTTTTAAATAAAATTAACTTAATTAAAATTAATATTTAATTGAATAAATTTATTTTTTATTAAAATTAACATAATTGAAATATATTATTTAATTAAAAAGACTAAATTTGACTAAAAAGAATAAGTGTAAAAAATAAAAATAATTTAAATATAATTTTTATAAAAATTAATTAATTAATTAAAGTGGTAGCCAAATATGACCTTACTACACTCAGGGCCGTCTCAAAGGATTTTGGGCAGGTATTACGAATTGGGTAAAAAAAAAAAAAGTGTTCCACATTAGTTATTGAATGAAAATAAATTAATGAAAAATCACAAATTTATGAAGTGTAATTTAAAAAAGAAAAAGAAATTCCATACCTGGAGAAGGTTCTTAATGACAATTTAATTAATAGTGAGAGTTGATAGTCTGATTTATAGCGAGATTCAAAAAAATAATAGACGAAGAAGAAAAGGTAATGTAGTAGTTGTTTTCGTTTATTTATTTCATGAATATTTATCTTATTATTATTATTATTTAAATTAGAATTTTGGACCCTCTTCCTGCTCTATTGTGTTGTTTGCTCTTTGGAACTACCAGACCTCACTACACTGACAACTACATTATATATTTTTGTAAAATTCACTATACTTATACTTGTATATTTAAAAAAAAAAAAACAAATTAAATTAAATCACTTAATTCCAAAATTTCATGTAATTTATACTTAATAGTGGGCTTCTGCTCATTCAACCTTTCATAACAAATTTCATCAGCAAATGTGTATAAAATTTATCGTACCATTCGATTTCTAAAATATTCGTAGAACGAATAAATTTAGTTAACACCGATGTAGCTAAATTAATGAATAATCCATAAATAATTTTTTAAATTATCATAATTTTATTTTAATTCTTAGACAATTTTTAAATTAAAAATAAACCATATTTCTCTTTTTCTGATTATTTAATAAAATATTTTAAAGTTGTCAGACTCAATTTAAATAAATGAATAGAGGGAGACTATTGACTAAAATAAAGATAAGAAAATACATGATAGCATGCATTGATTGACCGGCATCTCCATTTTCTGAAATGTGAAATGTATAACATAAGATCGCTGATGATGGATGCTCACCAACAACAAAAACAAAGTATTAGAATTAGTAGTCATAACTAAACTAATCTTTGTCTTTCACTTCACTTCTACTATTTCTATAGAGCCTTGAATTATAAAACACTCTTAAATTGCCCTAATCCAAATGTATAGAATTGGTATGGGCCTAACTGTCAATAGATCAGCCCAATTCTTCCTTCCTCCAAAGCTATCCCAACCCAACTTCAATTTTCAAATATTTCTTATAAACTCACAAGGGTTATTTTAATTTTTATTTAAAAAAAAAAAAACACGCTTTTTCAAACGTTTTATTTTGAGTTACTGAATTTAGAAAAATTTGTAAAACCACTACAAAATCAAAATAATTGATGATTTTGCTAGTGGATGTGTGGATTTGAATTAAAATTTTATTTAATAATTTTAAATATTTATTTTAAATTATTAAAACATGGTAATATTCCAAATCTATCCATCCAAACCCTAAAATCACTCGTAAAAAAAAAAAAAAAAAAAAAAAAAAAAAAATCACTAGTTGTTTTGATTTTGGATAGTATTGCAAAACTTATCAAAATCGGGTAATAAAATAAAACGTTTGAAGAAAAGAGGGTTTTTAAAATCACCCCTACAAAAATAATTTTAAAAAAAAATGATTATACCGAAAAATAAACTCACAGTGATAATTTGAGATGGATTATATTTCAACACATCATTACTTCAACATTATGAAATAACTTATTTAAATTTTACATTAATTGTGATGGATTTCAGTCCAATTTCCTGCTCATATAGATCATTTATTATTATTATTATTATTATTATTATTATTATAAAATTTCAAAATTTTTTAATTTATATAACTAAGAAATATTTATTTTATCTTGAAAAGTTAAAATAAAATAAATATCATTAAGAAACCAAGTTCATTTTATTTAAGTATATAACAATTTAAAATAATAACTTTTTAAAATAAAATTAAATCAAGCATATTATTTAATAAAAATTTACAATAAAATTTTTGAAAAGTATTAAAAGATTATATATATATATATATATATATATAACCTCTCATGTAAACTAGAATTATTTTAGAAACTAGCGTAGTTACCTGCACGATCCGCGAGATTAAATATGTTATTATATTAATCATATCATATTACTGCATGAATAAAATTCTTAACATGTTGACAATGAAGGAAGATATTATATTAAGAACTTTTTTTTCTTAATGTATTCGCACAAATAACTTAAAAATTAAGTTTATGAAGAGATTTGGGTTTGTTAGTTAGTATATAAAAATATGAAAATTTAACTTTTATTTACATTTAATTTGTTCGAGAAATGTAAATCAGTTTAGTGAAATAATTAATGTTATCATGAAGGTTTAATCTTATTTAGTTAGAAGTTAAATGTTATTAGTTTGGATACATTATTTAACGATTTTATATATAGCACAAATGGATGGATACATTTTTTTTTTTTTAATTCTAATCAAGAATGCGTACTTTGTTTTAATTAAAGATATTATTTATAAACTTTATTATTCATTTAATTAGCAATAGAATGTAAGTTAAAAATATATGAAAATATCTATTTAATTTTTTATTTAAATTCAATAAACTTTTTAATTTAAATGATTTTAGTAAATAATTAATTATACTATACAATCTTAATTTTATTTAATACATATAGAAAGAGGAAAATTAAATTTTTATTACACTTTATTAAATTTGAAAAAATGCAAATGTTGCACCCAATGCCTTAACTCTATTTAGTACACACTCCAATGCACCTGAAAGCATCTTAAACCTCATATAAAGCATTGTAATTTAATCTAAATCGACATAAAGTGGCATATTTGTAAAGGAAAATATCATACTTGAAAAATATAAATGTATCAAAAAATTTTAATGCATGTTGTATTAAAAATTAATTAATATTATATAATTAAAAAAATTATTAATAATTTTATCTTTCATAATTCAATTAATTAATTATTAATCGAGGTAACCTTGAGTATATGAAAAGATAAATTAAAATATATATTTAAATTTATTAAATTTAAAAAATCTGAATTGTTTAAGTGAAATAGTTAATGTTATTACAGAGTCTTAATTTAATTAAGGAGAGAAATTAAATATTCATAAGGACATTATCCTAATGGTTTAAAAGAATTGACAAATAATAAACATTATAGGTAATATAAATCAATTAAGATCCTAATAAAATAAAATTTAGAATTTAGAAAACATGAAAATATGCAAATGGATTTATGATAATCATTAATTTAACATAGAATTTTAATTTGATTTATATGTAATAAAATATTATTATTTTAAAATGTATCATCGTATATATATCCAATGATTTTAATTTAATACACTCAAAAGTATTTTGAACCTAGTGTAATTTAATTAGACCTGGTTTATTTGTGAACATGACTATCATTACTAAATAAGTTGGAATTAAAATCAATTTTAATTTTGTAAAAAATTTTAAATGACGATGTAAGAAAAATTATGAAACAAACAAAGAACTATTAAAAGTTAGTATGATAATTAGTTTTTTTTTAACAACTAAATTATTATCAATAAATTAAGGGATAATGTAATTTTCGGTACCTAAAGTTGTGCAAAATTTTCACTTAGGTACTCCAACTTTTCGAGGTTTCATATAGGTACTTCAACTTGCAAATTATAAGTCATTTAGATCCTCGGAATGACGTGGCGCTAAAAAATTGGAGTACCTATATAAAACCTCACAAAGATGGAGTACCTATATAATAATATAATTTGCAAATTGGAGTACCTATATGAAACATCGTAAAGTTGGAGTACCTATATATAAATCTAATTTGCAAGTTGGAGTACCTATATGAAACCTCGAAAAGTTGGAGTACCTAAGTGAAAATTTTACACAACTTTAGGTACCCAAGGTTATATTATCCCATAAATTAAACCATCAAACTACAAATTAGTTTTCGTTGATAATAGTTTGGTGTTAGTTTGAATTTATTTTTTGTTATAAAATAAATTGTAAAGTATATAACTAAGAAATATAGATTTGCTTAATTGAATAATTTTATTAATATATTTAAAATTCGGGTTATTATTTACATTGAATATAGGGAATAGTATGGAATTTTGAGCAAAATTTTCAGACGGTATAATTGTAGTGAGAAAATAACCTACGACCTTTAAGGGTCAAAGATAAAGTTGTAGCAACCCAAAAAGATTTCAGAGTTCCACAAGCAAAATGGGCCAGAGCCCAAGACCAAGTCAATTCGGCCGAAAACATCTTCGGCCATAACTATTTTGTCCGAAATAGACCCACCAGGACTAGGCCCAATAGGCCTTTGGCTGAAGCAGGCTCAAAAGGCCCGACTACCATCTTCGGCTGAAGAGGACCAATGCCCCTTCGGCCGAAGCAGACTCACCAAACCTGCGGTCGAACACACCCAAGTAACCACTGCGGCCGAAGAACCTGATACAGACCCGGATAGCACCAACAAGCCCAAATCCGAAAAGGAAACAAAGTCTAAGAAGGAAACCAAGTCCAGAGAGGAAACCCAGTCCAAGAAGGGAACCAAGCCCTAGGAGGAGACCAAGCCCAAAAAGGAAACCAAATTCAAGGAGAATAAGGAGTCCCAATCCAAATAGAAATAAGACACAAATACCTTCTATAAATAAGGGGTAGGGAAGATTGTAAAAGGATCCGATTTTTATTCATTAGAGCGAAACTCTGTGAGATTATCTCTGTAAGCTTTTCAGCTATTTTCTCAAGCAATTTTAGCCTGATATTTGGCTGAAGCAATCTTAACCTGATATTTGGCTGTGGTTTATTTGGCACCACAGTTTGCCGCCCACCGTGGGGCTCGAACCCACGACCACAAGGTTAAGAGCCTTGATAGTTTTTAATATGCTTAGAAACGAGGAGCTTGTTTCGTCCTGTTTACGTTATTATTGTATATAAATTCTTCAATACGTGAAAGAGGGCGACGAACAAATTAGGACTTCTGCTGATGGCGATGCTTAGGGCTTAAAGCATTTTGTGGTGTCCTTGTTATAAATATTAAACACAACATTCGAACCCCACCAATGGAGAAAAAGATATTGATCTTTGCCTTCTGCGTAGCCGCAATCATCGTGGCAGCAGCTACCTCTGTCGACTCCAACGGCTTTGATTTATCAGCTTCGTAAGCTTGACATCTCACCAAACCCTTCCTTGGTTTTAACGGCTCGAAGGAACTAACTGCCGATGAGACATGAAGCGGTGTGGGGACTGTTAATGTCGAATTGGTTTGGATTCTTGAAGACAGACACACCGTTTGCAAAACAAACCTTCTCCAAAAACCCGGATCCGACCTGGTGAAAGCAATAGAAGGAACAGTCGACATAGACGCTTTCACTAAGTCATATATCATGTTGACAATAACCCATATGAGTTCTCAACGAGAATCAAATTGGGTACTCTTTAAATCTCAGACAGATAGAAGCGAGATTGATGTTTGTAGTGTTGTGGTTTGTCTATCCAAGTTGAAGACCGCACGAATCTATTACATGGAAGTAATATGATCTTGGAAGAAACACCAGGAATATGTTCACTGAGCAATAGTGATTTGCAAGATGGACATAAATGGAATGATGAGAAGGGAATATGTAATCCTTTGGTAGAAGGAGTTGTGGAGATCGGGGAAGAGAATATGTCTTCTTTAGCTGCCACCAAGAAACATGGAACTTACGTAGTCAATTGCTCATAGATTGCTCACAGAGATCTGGTATTCCCTCAGAGAAACAGAGCTTCGACGAAAAATATATTCGGGTTCTATATCTCCGAGTTTTTTGAACGACAAGCCAAAAATAATGACAGCATAACCGATCTATCGCCTATAAACTGTATCTACCCATTAATATCAGCCAAGGCAGCTTCCGACTAGGTTCACACCTTGTCCTGACGACACCAAAGATAAATAAAAAATAAAAAATAAAAAAATCAAATGAAACATCAGTCTCGATTCATATCAGTTGCTGGACGGAAATCAGTTGTATAACACAAAGCTGCTTCATCTTGCATTGGAAACCTTCCAAGAGTCACCGTCTATGAGCAAATGGAAGATCAATAGGTTTAGTGATGTTATTTCTTATAAGTCTGTGCTATGACATGGTCTATAGAAACGGAGATAATGATCTATTCAAACAACAGTATTAATAGTGGACTCAACAAGTGGCCAGTTTTAGTTCTATGGTATATCCTCTCAGTCACATTAGACCTGGTTAATGTTTTTTCATACCTTTTAACCCATTTGGTGTCCATCAGGCTATCTGGTTTATGCCGGAAGCCACCATTGTTGAGTTTATTGTGTTTACATTCATGATGGTTCTGCTTCGTTCAAGTCTTCAGGTGTGAAAGCAGACAAAGCAGTGAGTTTGAGAGTCTATTTCCTCAAAAAGGTGAATGTGCTTCATCGTTGCTCGAAGAATAGGTTCAAAAATAAGAGACTGGAGTAAATACTATCACCTCCTATATCGGTCCTTACCTGATAAAGAACTTCATCAACTTCTTGTCGGAAAAGAAAGTCTCAAGTTACAACTATGGATTAGTTTTAGCAGCAATCTTTCTCTTGTCAAAGACACTGGGTCCCTTACTCAACAACAACAGTAATTAAAAGAAATCTCTGTCAATAAAGTCTTCTGTGGTCCTAATAGCTCTTAATAAATATAAATGTTGAGAGGATAAGAGACTTCTTCTTGGACACTCATGCTACAACATTGGTCGGGGTGTACAGTACACCATTAGCATAAACACAAAAGAAGTTCCATTCCAAGATCATGCAGGCATCAGAATCAAGAATCAAGGCCACTTCAGAGATTTTAAAGAACATGAGAGTTTTGAAATTGCTTTCTCAGGAGACCATGTCCATAAAGAAGCTTTTCCAACTTAGAGAAACCAAGAGTTACTCGTACATAAACATTAGTTACCTCCTGAATACTTCAAGAACCAATCTACAACTTGCCAGATCTCATCTGAATGGTATCTCAAACCCAAGCCTCAGAAGATCGTATCCAGGAACTCATAAAAAGAAAAGATCAACAGCACTCTACATCTAATAGCTCCACAACTCTGTATCTGATGTTGCGATTGATATCAAAGAAGAAGGCACTGTATCTAATCTCGAAGTTGGGTTAGTTAGAAGCCGTAGAATTAAATGTTACTGCTATGGGCTCAAAGCTGCCGCACTTGGTTGCTATGAGAAGAGTTGTCTCAGGAGTCTTCATGTTCCTTGTGCTAAGCTAACTTTGCAATATCGTCGGGATACTATCTCTCTCAAATCTAGGGTCCTGCAATCTCTGTAATCTGCCTAATGAAACTCCCAAACCTCAATCACAAGAGAGAAATGAGCAAAAATATCTGTATCACAGACATCTTCGGTTGATTACTTTGATACAATAAACATCCTTTATTTTTAAAAGGATGAGAGAAAAGATGAAGTAATGCTCTCTAAGAGCGCAGGCCTGTAGAATTTATTGATTTTCCTCCAAGGCCACGATAAAGGAATATCTCGCATCAGCCTGGCGCTTGGAGTCTTGCAATACTGGCTAAACTAGTGGAACGACCATTGTGGAGCACTTTTCAATTATTGTGTGCCAGTAGTGCGGAATGTTATCATTTATGATAACATAACAGAGTGTTCCTAACCCTGGAGAAAGGGACAACTTTCGTCTGGCGGTGATCAACATCTTTCCATTTCACTTGTTCAGCATGGTCTCTGCTCTGCCCAGGTACGCTTTCACGCTCTCTTCTTCTTAATTTTATCACTACATCTTGTTTTCAATTCTGAACATGGACTTGAGTGTCAATTTATAATAATTTGAGAAGTTATTGATTTGAGAAAAAAAATGGTATGTCTGTGGCTAACAGAGTAATCACCTGGTGATCATACTTTTGCAACTTCAACTTAATCTCCAGCATTCATAATTTTTCTGGAAATGTTCTAAAACCATACTTCGTTGTCTGCTCTTGTTTCTTTCCATGTGTTTTTGCTCCTGACTATGCTTGCTTTATTACAACTATAAGTCAATTTATCGGTAGCATGATGGAGGCCTTTAAATTGTGCAACTTCATACCATTATATAGACCTGTGATTTGTGCACTCAACTGACACAGGGATCAGAAATCATAAATAGATTCATTTGAAAACGGTTTTCTATAAATACATATCTGTGGATGAACAATCTCTTTGACTTTTGGCTATAATTTCAGTTAACTATAAGAATCATATTCAACGTGATTAAGATCAGATATATAGATCTCAATGTCATTCCTAGTGTTGAGGTTGGATTTATCATGTTTCATTTATCACATGCTACCTCTTATCCTTTTTGTTGAATATCTATGGGTGTATACGACTTTCCTCCTCTTTTAGACATCTACTTTCAGGACCATCAAGAGCACGAACAAAAAAAAACTGCCAAAGGGTAACCCGAAAAAATTGCCAAAGGGCAAGCCTCTGGTAAATCCAGAAGGTCTCGGGCAAAGACATATTGCCAAAGGGCAACCGAAAAAATTGCTAAAGGGCAAGCCTCTGGTAAATCCAGAAGGTCTTGGGCGAAGACATATATCCAAAGGGCAACCCGAAAAATTTGCCAAAGGGCAAGCCTCTGGTAAATTCGGAAGGTCTCGGGCGAAGACATATTGTCAAAGGGCAACCCGAAAAATTTGCCAAAGAGCAAGTCTCTGGTAAGTCCGGAAGGTCTCGGGCGAAGACATATTGCCAAAGGGCAACCCGAAAAAATTGCCAAAGGGCAAGCCTCTGATAAATCCGGAAGGTCTCAGGCGAAGACATATTGCCAAAGGGCAACCTGAAAAAATTGCCAAAGGGCAAGCCTCTGGTAAATCCGGAAGGTCTCGGGCGGAGACATATTGCCAAAGGGCAACCCGAAAAATTTGCCAAAGGGCAAGCCTCTAGTAAATCCAGAAGGTCTCGGGCGAAAATATATTGCCAAAGGGCAACCCAAAAAATTTGCCAAAGGGCAAACCTCTGGTAAATCATGAAGGTCTCGGGCGAAGACATATTGCCAAAGGGTAACCCAAAAAATTGCCAAAGGGCAAGCCTCTGGTAAATCCGGAAGGTCTCGGGCGAAGACATATTGCCAAAGGGCAAGCCTCTGGTAAATCCAGAAGGTCTCGGGCGAAAACATATTGCCAAAGGGCAACCCGAAAAAATTGCCAAAGGGCAAGCCTCTGGTAAATCCAGAAGGTCTCGGGCGAAGACATATTGCCAAAGGGCAACCCAAAAAATTGCCAAAGGGCAAGTCTCTGGTAAATCCAGAAGGTTTCGGGCAAAGAAGAATTGTCAAAGGGCAACCAACAAAATTGCCAAAGGGCAATCCAAAAATTGCTAAAGGGCGAATCTCTGATGAATTCAGTAGAGTGCTGACAAAAGACGAAAAAAAACGCGATCAAAACCCTGGGAGATGCGGGCGAGAGAATTTTCAAAGTATAGCAGGCGAAACCTGCCAAGACGTACTTCGGCCGAAGCAGTCAGAAAACCCAATGGGGCCACGCTCGGTCGAAGCAAACACAAAAAACCCTAAAAAATCAATCTAGAACCAACAGAACTCCCCAAGACAATGGGGGATTGAACCGGTCCAAAGCCAAAAGCACAAGAAAGGATCTCCTCGGCCAAAGACAGCAACTGAGGGATTGATCCCCAAACCTGTGTAGTGACAACAATAGATGAAGACAAGGTAAAATACCAAAATCAAAACACTACCTGAAACGGGTCCAAAGGAGTTAACCGTAGGCTCGTCCTAAATATCGGTCGAAATCACAAAGGTAAAATACAACTGAATTGCAAAGAGCAGGTATCACGATATACTTTCGACCAAAAATATCTCAGTCGAAATCACTTATGCAAATACATGAAACCACGAAGGAAAAATGCAACTGGGGATTGGCCGAACTCTCAGCCGTAATCCTAAAAGCCAATGACATTGATCCCGAACCTTCGATCGAATCTCCCACTAACTTGCATTGCCACACTCGAAAAATCAAGTAGTGGCAATGGGAGATTACTGTAGTGGGAAAATAACCTACGACCTTTAAGGGTCAAAGATAAAGTTGTAGCAACCCAAAAAGATTTCAGAGTTCCACAAGCAAAATGGGCCAGAGCCCAATACCAAGTCAATTCGGCCAAAAACACCTTCGACCATAACTATTTCGTCCGAAATAGACCCACCAGGACTAGGCCCAATAGGCCTTCGGCTGAAGCAGGCTCAAAAGGCCCGACTACCATCTTCGGCTGAAGAGGACCAATGCCCTTTCGGCCGAAGCGGACTCACCAAACCTGCGGTCGAACACACCCAAGTAACCACTGCGGCCGAAGAACCTGATACAGACCCGGATAGCACCAACAAGCCCAAATCCGAAAAGGAAACCAAGTCTAAGAAGGAAACCAAGTCCAGAGAGGAAACCCAGTCCAAGTAGGGAACCAAGCCCTAGGAGGAGACCAAGCCCAAAAAGGAAACCAAATTCAAGGAGAATAAGGAGTCCCAATCCAAATAGAAATAAGACCCAAATACCTTCTAAAAATAGGGGGTAGGGATGATTGTAAAAGGATCCGATTTTTATTCATTAGAGCGAATCTATGTGAGATTATCTCTGTAAGCTTTTCCGCTATTTTCTCAAGTAATCTTAGCCTGATATTTGGTTGTGCTTTATTTGGCACCACAATAATTTTAATATTTAACAATAATTAATAAATTAAATAATATATATATATATATAATATTTTGTAAATAAAAATAATTATAAAAAAAATTATACATCAATCAAGTTAAACTTCTTCATAATATCAAATTTCCATCACTAATTTAAATCACGATTACCTATTTCTTACAATAAATTTGTTGGGATCTCCATCTTTAGTTTTTTTTTATTGTTGATATAGCATCCTCACAATACCATAATACAATAAACAGAATAATAATAATAATAATAATAATAATAATAATAATAATAATAATAATAATAATAATAATAATAATAATAATAATAATAATAATAATAATAATAATAATAATAATAATAATAATAATAATAATAATAATAATAATAATCGTAAGCATCAATCAATATCAAAAATTAAATAGTAGGATTCACTAAAAAACAAATTATACAACTAAAAAAAACTATACATGAATGTTGTCAAGGCATTACAGCCGATATTACGTGATTTACAAACATATTATGTTATCAGGTTCTCTTCGGCATGTAAAATATCCAACAAAAATATGTTACATTAAAAAAAAACCTAAAATGTTAAATAAAATCATTTGTTAAATCTAAAATCAAATATTGAATTCACAATTTGAATTTCTTATCAATATTAAATAATAATATAACAGGATTCAATAAACAAATAATAAAAAAAAATAACAAACATGATAATATAAAGAAAAAATATACACTAATGTCATTGTTAAATTCACTATATTCCAAATTTGGTACATAGAGTTTCATTCTAGTCTCGATAGTCGATGCACCACTATGTTACTGTACCAGAAATATCATCTCATGATTGCGAACATATCATGCTAACACGTTTCTTGGAAACCTAAAAAATCCCAAAAAAATGTTATTATAAAAAACAAATCCAGATGATAAATTTAGTAAATCTAAAACTTAATATTTTGACTTTGCAATTGGAATTTCTTATTACTTTAGAGGTGGAGTATGATGTCACACGATTAACTCCACGGTTACTATAGTGACGCACCCGTCCATGTCCGGTTTCGTGAATACCACTATGAAAATTGGAATTGAAAATATGATAGAGTTAAAAATCAAGATGAATAAACATGTATTTAATTGGTTAAACCAATATGAAAAAATATATATTTATATCAAAATAATGGAGAATGTTGAGAAGCTGATGAAATTTAATTGGCAACTACATTATAAAGTGAGAAGAGATAACATCTATATATATTATAAAGGAGAAACCTTGACCGCTGACGTGGCGCGCTTACATATTAGTATTGGGTTGAAAAACCACTGAAATGGATGCTTTTGAGTTTGGATGCTATTTTGGAAATATAAAGGTTACATGTGACATTACATTTATTCCAATTCCCACTACTACATGTATTTATTTACTTTTAAGATATATTAACATGCTATGCATTAAATTATATGTATCAATGTACAAAAATTAAGACTTTTAGTTTTTTAAAATCTCTCATACGTTACCAATAATTCATTACTATAAAAAGTTACTTTTCAAGGTATTCTGTTCATTTCATAGTCTTCTTTCTGGATTCGTTTTTGAATTTCTTTGTCTTTTTCGATTCCTCCCATGAATCGAGGTACATGTTTCCTCTCAATCATTTCCTTATTTTACTATTTTATTTATCGTACTCTTTTTTTATATAATTTTTTCTTCTGATATGCACAGATTTATTTATCTTTAAACTTTAAAAGTTAATACTTTCAAATATTTCTCTTCTGCATTTCCAACATTCAAACAGTAAGATTTGAATTTCAATATATTTTATTGTGTTATTTTATGTTTTGTGATATTTCTCTTCTTTTTTTTTTTTTTTAAAATTAAATATTTGTGTGAAATCCAGAACCATAATCTGTTTGATACTATTCTTTTTTAACACTCCAAATATAAAAATGGTAAGAGTTATTTTCTAAAGAAATTACTATTTATTTATTTATATTTATTTCCTACAAAAATTACTATTTATTTGGTTTTAATTTATAACAATTTTTTTCTCTTTTTTATCAGGTCACATTTGTTTCACTTCCAGGACGATGAGGATGAGGATGAGAAGATGGATAATGAAGACTAAGAATTAATTAGGCCAACAATTAAAGATTTTTTAAATGATTTCATTTTATATTGAAAGTTATTGGAATTTGTTGTTTCCATTATTATTTTATAATAAAATTACTTTATTTATTTTTTATTAGTCAATGAAAATAAAAATAAAACAAATTTGTAATAATGTATTTAGAAAACAATAATTTTATAATAATTTGAATCTAAATTATAATTTAATATCTAATTATGTATCTATTTTTCTTTCACACACAAGTCTTTCTAAGGGTAATTTTTGTGTAGTAATATTTATTTCCAGAATTAGAAAATCTTTAATTAAATTTAATTTATTGATTCGGTAAATCAATGCTCAAAATTATATTTGATTGGTTCAAATTTTTTTAAAAAATATCCATATTAAACTAGATTTATTTAGTTTTACTTCTATTATATATATATATATATATATTGGAAATTTATAAATTAATATTGACAGCTAACTCAACCGCTAATTTTATAAAATTTGATTTTTTTTTATTTATTATAACTTCCAAATCAACATATGATAAGGTACACATTTATATTGAATAAATGATAATCAAGTCAACATTTAATTATAATTTTTCTTTTATTTGACATCATTTTAAATTCAACTTACTTAAGAAATTTATAACTGGCAACACTGGCAAACAATAATATTTTTGAAATATTTTATAGTAATGCTCAATATTCCCAAAAATATTTACCTATTGACATTAAAAAATAATACTTATAAATTATAAAAGTTTTAAATTGAATATTGGTTGGAATCATTTACATATTTTAATTTATAGTTAATAGTGATTTTTCATTTTACATGTATATATGGAAACCTACAAAATTATTAAAATTTTATATTTTTTTAATTGTATTTACAATTTAATTAATCTTCACGATCATAATTATAAATATTGAATTTATTACTATATAATAATAACAATAATAAAATAAGAAATACTACTAATAATAATAATACTCCTAATTAAATACATAATATAATAAGATTTAATAGATAGATAAGAGAATGTGAAACACTAGCTTTAATTTATTTATAGTAAATGATAATAAATAAAAATTTAAAAAGTAATAAAAAGTTAAAAAAATTGAAAATATTTTAATTAATGTTCTAATTAATTGATATTAAAAGGATTAATTAACTTGATTGTGTATTTAATTAGTTTGAATAAATAAAATTGATTATAAATTAAATAATATTATTAAATGTGTAATGAAAATGTCAAATTAATTGATTATAACATCTCTAAAACTTTTGAATAATATTGTGATTTGAATAATAAATTATATATAATTTATCTATATATATATATATATATATATATAGTTATATATATATATATATATATATATATAGATAACAGCAGAAAAGTCTCAAGACAACTCTTAATCAGACAACAAATTTGTATTAATAAGACAACAGTGGTCTTTATTAAATAGAATTGTCTTTTAATAAATTTATGTTTATAATTTATTTATAAGTATAATCTAAAGAAAATTATGTAATTATATAATTTTTAAAAAATAATAATAATATTACCAACCTAATCAACAACAACTCTATCATTAATATAAAATTAAAAAATTAATTAATCTATACAATATATTTATATTAAAAATAATTTAATATTATCATATTTATCTCTAATTAAACTCACCCACTAAAAATTTTATAATAAATATAAAATAAATAAATTCAATCTCAGGACAACTCTTAATCAGATAACAAATTTGTATTAATCAGACAACAATGATCTTTATTAAATAGAATTGTCTTTTAATAAATTTATGTTTATAATTTATTTATAAGTATAATCTAAAGATAATTATGTAATTATATAATTTTAAAAAAAATAATAATAATATTACCAACCTAATCAACAACAACTCTATCATAAATATAAAATTAAAAAATTAATTAATCTATATAATATATTTATATTAAAAATAATTTAATATTATCATATTTATCTCTAATTAAACTCATCCACAAACAATTTTATAATAAATATAAAATAAATAAATTCAAATGAAAAAGATAAAAGATAAATAATAAAATATTTTATATTTAAATGTGATAGAATTGAATTCTATATCAAACTTCACATCCCTAAATATAATCATTACGTATATTCATGATTTTAATATGTCACTAAATAATATTATATATTTATCACTAATTAATAAGGGATACAATTCTAAATTCACCCAACAACAATTTTATTATAAATATAAAATAAATAAATTCAAGAAAAAGATAAAGATAAATGGTAAAAAAAAATTATATTCAAATGTGATAGAATTTGATTCTATATCAAATTTCACATCTCTATATATAATCATTACGTATATTCATCCATTTTAGTATGTCAGATAAGTATCATTCGAGCGTGTTTTATTTGCTAGAGGTATAAGTATTTCCTATTAGACTATATTTCCTAATGGATTATTTCCGTGTATTTCATTTTTTTTCATATGTGTATTATTTCCGTGTATTTCATTTTTTTCATATGTGTATTTAATTAAAAGTCTCAAATATTTATTAAAAAATTTTGGTGATTGATTGTTGATTTTTGTTTTTTTATATATATACCGGATGTGTTACAACACCCTTCTCCGAGCGTGAATTTGATTTTTGAATTATTAGATGTTGGGATAACGGAATTGTGGTTTGGTTTCTTAAAGACCTCGCCTTTGAATCAAATGCGGAAGGATGTTTGATATTTTATTTATTTATTATTATTATTATTTAAAATTTTAGTCTTAACTCTCTTTGCATCTTATATTTTGAACCTGCAGAGTTTGGGACGGGATCGTGGTTGATTGAAAACATCAGAGAAGTTGAAGGCGTAATTTTGACTTATGTTTTGGCTGCTGTGGTGTTTAATCACTTGCGGATTTGGTTGGCGAGGATGAAGGTGTTAGGGTTGAGAATTTAAAATGTTGGTATTTTTCTAGGAGACGAGTTTGTCCAGCTTTGATATGGCTTGAGCTAAAAATTTAATGTATATAATTTATATTAATTTTTATTTTTATTTTAATATAATGTATCTTTTATATATTTTTTCATGTATTCGTTGTATTTGTATTATTATAATTATTTAATGTAATAATATTTTTATTTTTTTAAAAAAATTCTTATATTGTTATTACTATATAAAATTAAATATAATTCAATAATAATTGATGAAGATATTTTATTTTTATAATTTTAATATAAAATAAAATAATTATAATATTATTCATTAACGTGAAGAATAATAAATACTATACTTTGATTTCCAATTATATCCTTAATATGTATTTTTTTATTTAAAAATATATAATAAAAAATATTTAGTTTAAATATATTAATTTAAAAGTTACTATTTTATTTAGAAAATTGAATAGTTTTTTCCTAATTATTTGTGCAATCTTCCTTTTCTTTCAATTCAATTATTAACTCTTGGGTTTATGTATAAATTAAACTCATATATAATATATTGAATTACTAATTATATATTTCATTATTAATATAAAAAAGATGGAGGCAGTAGAATTTATGTATAAATCGAATTATGACACCCATACAATTAAAATATTAATTAATTAAGAAAAAAGATGGAGATAGTAGAATTTATGTATAAATTGAATTATGACACCGATAAATTAAAAATATTAATTAATTAACAGTAAGGGTAAATATAAATTGAAATAGAACATTCTTAAATTAAAATATTAATTAATTAAGACTAATGATCCATATAAATTGAAACAAGATATTAAAATATTAATTAATTAAAATAAGAATAAATATAAATTGAATTAAAATATTTATAAATTAAAATATTAGTTAATTAAAAATAAGAATAAAATTTAAAAATTATACCGTATTAACGGAATCTATATGAATTTACCAATTTGATTTAAAATTAAAATTGAATTGATTTAAAAAATAATTTTACTTAAAAGGATATATATATATATATATATATATATATATATATCATATTCACAATAGTTTAACTTTTAACTTATTAGAAAGTTGATATTGTAATTTTAAGATTTTTTGGAAAAAAATATTATTGTAATAATAAATTTATTTTTATTTTTATAAAATTTATGTGATAATATCATATAAAAGTAATTTAATAATAATTTTAAGAATGTAAAAAAAAATTCATTTTTAATATTCAAATATCAATTTTAAATTGTTTTTTTTTTCGCAACTACCAAGATAAGGATGACATTTTATTTTTACTTTTTAAAAATTAATTTGTATATTTAAAATATATAATTAAATTAAGAAGATGAAAATTAATTTATTTTAAATTTTTATAAATAAAAATTAATTATTTAAAAAAGATTTTGTCATTTTATTTTTATTTATTTATTTAAAAAAAATAAATTCCACTTGAATTGAATTTTACCTTTTTTTAATTTTTTACTTTTTACTATTTTATAAGATTATATTCTTTTTAATTAAAAATATTTATTATATTTTAATATTTATTTATTAAATTTATGGTGCGCACGGGTATTACCTAGTTAAAATTATAATAGTTGTGTACCTTATATGTATGACTCATCCAACTATAACCAGTAGATTAGTTGATCAAATCAGAAAATTATAACATATATTTGAAATTTGAAATTACATGGTAAAAATATTGATAAGTTCTAATATAAAATGATAAATTTAAATTATAATTAACATGTTGAAAACAAGTATAGTTTACATAATAGTATATATTAATTACTTAATCTCATTACATTCTCATTTTCTTTTTAGTTTTTATTTTTTGTTTATTCAATTATCCACTTAGGTGGTTTAGAGTTCAAAATAGAGAAATAGCAAGATTTTTCGGGTTTTCTTAACTATATTACTAAAAAATATAGATGTAATTATTATAGTTCAAAACTTAATTACTTTATTTTTAATAAAATAAATTAAAAACACCATAAATATTATAAACCATATTAATCAATTTTAAAAAAAATTTATAATATACACACAAGTTTGTTTTTCCATCTTATATTTATTTATTTATACATAATTAAAAAAAAATATAGGGTAACAAATACTCAAAATAATTTTTTTTCATAATTAAAATAAAAGGAAAAATATATCACTGGAAGGAAAAATTATTTTATCCAACAAAATTTAATACTTAATATTTTTTAAAACATATAATTGTTGTCTAAAATAGAGTAACGAATTATGATCTGTCATTGAAATCAATTTGATGAGGGGTCCAATTTCTACAGTTTTCATTTTGATGATATTTTTAAAATTTATTTTAGAGAAAAGTTGGCACTTAATATTAAATTTCACTTAATTAAAATGGTGTCCAATCACCTCGAATTTCTCTCTCTATGTATCTATGGTATTGAACTAAAAATTAAAATCAAATCAAATACTTCATCTTAAGCATGAGTAGTTATTTAATATGAAATTATATATTGTATTTTATCACGTTATACATAAAACTTGAGGTAAATCTCTATTTTAATATATAAAAATATTTAAAATAAAAATTTATTTTTTTTTCAGAAAAACAAACAAACACCGCGCAAAGCGCGGGCTATCACCTAGTTAATTTAAAAGGAAAAAGAAGATATAACGTTAACGGAGAAGAAATGATGAAAACGAATTGACTTCCAAATTTATGGAGAAGGAGAGAGGAGATGGCATAATTAATGGGAATAAAAATAATAAAATGCCATATGTAGCATTTTTATTTGTAAAATGCAAACGGAATAAAAAATATATAGGTTTAGCTATTTTTCAACCTAGCAGTAATTCTGGACGTGTTATATCACCTTCGTAGACCTACCACAGAGTTTTATATATATATATATAATATAATATAATATAATATAATATAATATAATATAATATAATATAATATAATATAATATAATATAATGAAATAAATCACTTGCAAAAATATATACTTATATATACATGTTATTCATAACATAACATGTTAAATGCATTTAATGTATGATATATGAAAATGTTAATATTAAATATATTTAAATGTCTTGATATGAAAAGATGATTGACATATAATAAAGATTTCATTTATTTTTAAAAGTATCTTTTAACATGTTTTAATATGTCAATTATAAAAAGAAAAAGATATCAAAATATTTATTTGGCATATTTTTTAATTCAAAAACAATTGTAATAATATTATTCGCAAAATATTTTCAAATTTCAAAACTTACTATTTTTGTTGCTTTTCCACTGAAAGCTCAAATCTCAATCCTCCACATCATCAGCTTGGTGGGCCCGAGAGTTGCTGGTTTATATATATATATATATATATATATATATATTCTCACACGCTACACATCTATTTGTTTTCCTCCCCTAAAACTGTGAATTAAAATCCATCAACAATTGAGATTCAACCATAGATAAACAAAAATCTCAAGAAATCCAAAATTAATCCATCAAAGTCAAACAAAAACATACTTTATAGATGGAAAAATCAATCAAACGGTATCAATTTCTCACCAATTAATTAAAAAGTTAAACGAAAAAGAAATTAAGAGACAAATACTCACATAAATCTTTGCGTATACCTATCGATCCTATCTAGCAACAAAATTTTTGGGTAATACTTCCAAGCTTAGGGGCTTATAAGTCTACTTTATCTTCAGCAGGCTAGACAACTTAGTAGTTCCAAAGCGCGTAGGTCAGATCTGGATCTCATTTCTACCGTTACGGGCCTTCGATCAATGATATCATAATAGGTATTGAAATCTTTGTGAATAGAGATATCAATAATGATCCAGGAAAGGTCGTCCACGAAACCTCTATATTCGATTGGTAATCACTGATCTTCTTATTTTTTCAATCTTTGCAATTTTAGTATAGTAATGGTTTTTCTAAATAAGAAGTCAGGCAATGAAAACAAAAAGATTGAAGAAGAAATATAAAAGAATAGAGAACTTATGGAATATGAAAGGAGCAGTCTCAAGGTAAATAATAAGAATAGGAGAGAATAAATGATAATAACCTATATTTATTAGGTGGAATGATAGTGATGTGTATTTATTAGGTGACAATTTAGCGTTACGTGTGACACATTATAATTAGGCAACAATAGTCATGTATTTGCCACGTGTTGAGATTTCAAAGCATGTAAACTTTGTTATTTTGCTATATATATATATATATATTGATATTTTAAAATATTTATTTAGTGAATTTGATATAAATTGAAATTGAAATTCTAGTTAAAATTTTATTTTCTTTTATCCATCCACTAAAACCCTTAACAATTTCGTGGCGAAATATATCCATATGTTCAAATTTATAAGTCAAATGGTGGCTTTTTGACCCTTATAACCCGCAAATTTAATTAATTATTAATCTGCTCTTTCAGTCAAATTAATTTTCGATATGCTCCGGACAATCGTTTTCCTGAACTGGTTTGGGTGAGGTGAGACGATGGTTTTGTAGTGAAACGGAATGCGATGTTCAGCCTTAGTTGCAGGAAAACGAGGTTGTTCGTTTCATGGAAAATAGTGGGGTACATTTTGCTGCAATAATGCTGAGTCAACATGCAATCAAACTTATGACAGACTTATTATCAGCTTACTGAATTGTTTGATCGTATAAGGGTAGATGTCAATTTATTTGCAGATTCTTTTGGTCTCAACATATAATTAAGGTAATGACAGACAACCAAAAGCTTGCAAGAAATATCTGTATCAATCTGTCATCTCGAAGGACACAATCACAATTGTCCAATACCTACTAGCTTCCTCTGGCGGGGTCAAAAATATTTTACCGTCAACCTTCGTAACAAGATATGTTTTTGTGGAATGTTTCAAATCCAATTATATCTATGTGAACAAGGTTATGCGACAATCGCTTCGCAAAACTTAGATTAGGGTGGATATGTTGCAGATGTGTACATAATTGAAATTTTAAAAAGTTCATATGCAATGGACTTTGGTCATATTAGGAACAAAGACAGTTGGTGTAACATTCGGCCCCCGCCCCCGAAAGAACATGAGGCGTGGTGGCTGGGCGCCACGTCATTACTTGACTGGTCTTAAGGCGACCACTAGCCTCACAGACCACCATTACGCTTTCCAGCATGCTTTATCCTCACTCACATCCTTTTGAAGAAAACTTCCCGAAAGGTCACCCATCCCAAGATTGATCCAAGCCAAGCACGTTTAACTTTAGAGTTCTCAAGTTCTGAACTCCTGAAAAATAATGTGCACATTGGTGATATGGGTAGCAATTCAATTCATTTTAACCGTATCTCAATATGGGTGTTACAGTTGGTCAGTCTATTATGGATCAAACTTAATCTCTAATCCAGCGACAAAAAGGACAGAAAAAGGTCGCCCTAAAACATTAAGGACCCGAACTGAAATGGATATACAAGAGCATTCTCAAACTAAAAGGTGTGGTTTATGTCGACAAAAGAACATTTTCGCAATATATGTCCAAATAAGGAACGCTATCTGAAGAAATAAGTTAGACCTAGTTAGTTTATTCCTTATGTTTATTTTTGTTTTTTTTTTTAAATTTTTTTATTCTACTTCTACCCATCTAATGTTCACTATAATTTTATAAGAGTAATGCTACACAACCTACTCTTATTGCCTACTTATAAATGTCAATTCATGATTAGATAACAAATAAATAAAAAGAAATACATAAATCATCCAATCATGAGGCGCCACGCATGAGTAGGCAATTAGAGTGGCTTTAAGAGTAGACTATTACTCACTTTATAATTGTTTTTATGTATTATTTTATTATACTCATTTTACTACTCATTTATAATATTGCAATCCTAAGTCATTCAACAAAAATCTAATTTCAGCATTCATTTGACATAATAAAGAAACACATAAAAGAAAACAACATACCAAACTATATTATTCCAGTCTTATAGTTCCCTTACAGCAAATTTCCAAATCAAATCCATTACTAACTAAAAAATAAATTCATGGATACTATACAATACAAAATCAATTATCAAAAAACGTGTAGAAAAAAATTATAATAAAAAAATAAAACTGGAGGCATAGTTTGCTGCGAACGCAACAAACGACCCTAAATAGCAAAACAGCCTGCTAAGTTTTATGGTAGATTAACCCATTGAGTTATATCCTAAATAGCAAAATGGCATGGTAGATTTTATAGTTAACTAGCTCAACCTAAAACGCAATGAAACGCACCCCACAATTTCGGCAAAAATATTTGATTTGTTTGCTGCAAAATATTTTTTCCATTTCGCTGCCATAAAACATCATCTCACATCATCCAAATCAACCCAATTGAAACGGCTATGCTTGTTTTGCAAAATGAAATATATTAGAAATCAATCGAGACGTTAAAATTTATTAATAATTAATTAATTTTACTGGATCATATGGCTAAAAACCTTCAAATTGTCATATCTAATATTTTATCACTATATTTATTGATAATTAATTTGGAACATTATTATTATTATTATATTATTTATAAAAGGGATGTAAAGAGAATAAGCTTTTCCCGCCTATTTTTTTTATATAATAACATAATAATAATTAAAAATTAATAAATGATTATATTAATTAATATTAAATTCTCTGTCCACTGTTAATTAACACATACATGTATCTAGAGAGTGATAAAAATTTCCATTCATCGAACTGGATTGAACATATTGGTCCACGGTCCAAATGGTTCTAATTCGGTTCAAAAAGGTGAGATTGACCATGTTAAACAGTTCGGTTCGATTCCATATCTCCACGGACTTAATCGGACCAGTTAATAATTTAAATATAAATATATTTATTAAATAAATATATAATATAGGTAAACATAATAAATAAAAATACAAATTAAATATATAAAATAAAAATAATTACCTGTCCTTATTTTCCTTATTTTATAATTATGCTAGTAAAAGTTTTAATATTTAAATAATTTAATTTTATTTGTATTAAATATAATTTATATTTTTTTTATATATTTTTATATGAAAAATTCATTAAAGTAAGTCCGTACCAAATTGGACCGGACCAAATTGGACATGAATCAATTGGAATCTGACCAAATTAGCCAATTGAGACGGAACTAATCGACCAATCCTATATCAATCTGATCCGATTTAATGTTTTAAAACTGATTATATGAATTAATTGGGTTCGGTTCGGATTCGGATTCGACCAAACGCAATTAAATTTTATCATATGGTCCGCGTAAGATTTAAAGTTACCACACCAAAACAATGTAATGGGTTTAAACTTTTTATTATTAAAGTAAATATCGCCAAATTGACATGAAGGATAATGTAAAATCAGAGAGGAAACCCAAATCCGAATCGGAAAGAAGAACTATCTAGGTAGGAGTGTACAGATGTTACATAGAAAACCAAACACGACTCTCCTGGAAAAATAAGGTATTACATTTACAGACAGACACATCTACGTCTTTTAACTCTATATATAAAAACTAAACTAAACTTTCGAGACTTTTCTAGTATCTCTTCAATCGAATTTACTTCACCCAACATAAGGAGATCATCCATATCAAAACCAAATAAAAATCTCAGCTTTTCTCTCTTTCACTCCCTCGTCTCTCCGCATAAATAAAAAAAACATAATCTTTTTTTATTTAATTTGAGACGCACAAAAAAATCTAAAACCCTAGATCTTTATCTCTTCTGCAATCAAATTCTTCAAAATTCTCTCTTCCATTCCCAACCCTATCGATCTTAAAAATCTTCTTTGGAGTGATAATGCAGGGGTCCAGACCGACCCGTAATCGTGGCTTGGACCGGTTCTACAATCCGCCTCACGTGCGGAAGCAGCGTCAGGAAGAGGAGCAGAGGCAACGGGTGGTGGAGCAGCAGAAGAAAACGGAACTCGATGTCTGTGAATCCATGTTGTTGTTATCTTCATCCACTGACTCCTCGAATTTGGATCGCTTTGTGGAGCATACGACGCCCGTGGTGCACGTTCAGTATTTACCAAAGGTGAGTTATTTGGATATTGGATTTGATTACTTACTCGGATTTTGGAGGTTTGTTTGTTTGTTGCTTTAATTTTGGGATTTCGCTTTTCAGTGTAAAGTTTAAAACTTTGATTTTATTGAATGTAATGTGGTCCTGTGAATGGAAAATTGATTTGGTGTTTTGAATCGGCAATTGATGGTGGTGATATGTGCTTGGTGTGTTGACTTTTGATCGGTTTCCATAATGTTAAGGTTTTGGGAACTTACATAAACGTGGTTTTTACGCTTTTATGTGGATTGAGTGAAGTGATAAATTTGCCGTTGGCAGAGGATAGTTAGAGAAAGGGAACAAGAAAGGAGAATTTGGAGACTGTGTAGAGGAGAAGGTGGGCTGTTTTTTTGTTGGAATTTGTGGTATGAGAAAGGAAAGTAAATGTGAAGACGTGATTTTATTGTATGTTGAGAAGAATAAGAAGAATTTAGTTGGTTATGGAACAACATAGAGATGTTTTCCAGCGTTGTTGTGTCATGAACACAGATGGAGGTGCTACTGCATTGTGAATGGGAACACAGATGTTAAGTTGGGATGAATGAGATGAGCTAGTTTATGTCTGTGGCTTTGCTGGTTATTTTATTGTTTTTTCTTAAATTTGTGTTTCAATATTGTGAATGATTTCTTATTGGGCAATAGATTTATTTTCGTGTAGCTGTTTTCTTATGTTTGTGATTGGGTGGCTTCTGTTTGTCTCAGACAAGTAACAAGAAATGGAGAAGCCATGATGTGGAACATGATCCATACTTTGTTCTTGGTGATCTATGGGAATCATTTAAGGAATGGAGTGCATATGGAGCAGGGGTTCCACTTTTGTTAGATGGAAATGAGTCTGTACAACAGTATTATGTTCCATATTTGTCTGCCATTCAGCTTTATGTAGACCCATCAAGACCCTCCTCAAGGCTAAGGTGAGTCATCATCTGGATCTCTTAGTTTTCATGTCACCATTTACTAACTTTTAGATTACAAATGATTTTACTTTGTTTCGCTTTTGATGCATTTCAGAAAAATGTTAGGCTTATTGAACCCTGTATTATTAGTGTTGGTTCTAGAACAATTACACATTGTATACCAATTGTGATATTTTAGTGCTATTTATAGTGACTATACCGCATTTGGCTATCCCTTGTGTTTCTCAGATGGGTTCCACCATTTTTTTTGGTTTCACTTCTAGGAATTGTAGCTTCCTGATGCACAAATGTGTCACTGGAGAGTTATAAAAATACTATGCTTGCTATTATTTGGTGCTTGAAATTGCTGTGAGGAGCAATTACGGGAATGCAGCCTTTGTTTATTGTGTGAGATGTAATTTATTTGTGTTACATCTTTCAGCAGGAGGCCTGGTGAAGAGAGTGATGCTGAATCTTCTAGGGAGACGAGTAGTGATGGCAGCAGTGACCAAGGGGTAGATAGGCGAAATAATACTTTCATCCAGAAGAATTGGAACCAGCAAACCTTGGCAGGAGTCAATCAGAGCTTCAGTAGGCTTTCATTGAGAAACAAACCTGTAATGGGTTCATCAAGTGATGAGAGTGAGATCTGCGACCCACCTGGCCATCTTATATTTGAGTACTTGGAGCATGATGCTCCTTTTAGTCGTGAACCTTTAGCGGATAAGGTAAGTCTCCCACTTTTCAATAGACTAACATATGGAGTTCTTTATCGTTATGCTTCATCATGATACAATCTAAATCTCATACTTGCAGATTTCAATTCTTGCATCTCGATTTCCAGAACTCAAGACATACAGGAGCTGTG
Organism: Cardiospermum halicacabum; assembly: GCA_031304145.1. Lineage (NCBI taxonomy): Eukaryota > Viridiplantae > Streptophyta > Magnoliopsida > Sapindales > Sapindaceae > Cardiospermum > Cardiospermum halicacabum. Next base: position 14,603,318 of record JARJHC010000107.1, on the reverse strand, counting down.
ATCTACTACCCTCAAGTTGGATGTCAGTTGCATGGTATTATTCTTGTCTTAATTGGTAGTGGCATTTCTTTTTTGTCTTTTTTAAAACATTTAATCTGACACTATCATTGTTGATGTAGGTATCCCATATATAGAATACCTATGGGCCCAACTTTGCGAAACCTGGATGCCTGCTTTCTGACTTTTCATTCTCTATCACCATTCTCTCAAAGTAAGTAATTCTGTTTAGTCAGTAGAATTCTTCGTGAATGGTTGGTATATTAGCCAAACTGTATCTACCTTTCTTGAAAGAGTAATAATGATGTTCTAATTCTGTTTGGGACAGGTGCTGCTGGTTCTGATGGACTGCCTAGCTATGCTTTCAGGGAGCATCACAATGCTGAGATATTGGACAAGATGTCATTGTCTACTTTTGGGCTTGCTTATTATAAGTTCAAATTATCATTTTGGAATAAAGATGGAGATCATGAATGTCCGAAAGCCAATTCTCTGCTACGGGCTGCTGACAACTGGCTTAGGCGTTTACATGTTAACCATCCTGACTACCGGTTCTTTTCATCTCATGGTTCTTATGCAAGGTAAACAGAGTTCTCTTTTTGTTAACTCAGGGATGTTACTGGTGCCCCCAAATGCGCAAGAACAAGCACATGCTATCTGCTGCTTTCATTGGTATTTATATTTTGTGGAAGCATCTTCATTGCTGATTTTCTATCACAATTTGCTGCTTTACTGTTAAAAACTGCGTAAACTGGTCTTACTTTTGGCGATTTTGAAGTGCCAGATGAAGGGGATGGTCTGGTTTTTTTTGTGAGGACTATTTGCAATTGATGCCATGAGCAGAGCTATAGATAATTATCTGTAGATAATTATCTATGCTAAAGTTTATAGCTTGCTTGTCATGGAAATATCAATTATAGCAAAGTTGCTATAACCTTCAAATAAGGTTGTCAGATGATGATGAAAGATTAATGTATATAGTTAGTATGTGTAGCATATTAACTACTCAGTTGTACCAACTCTCAACAATCTGATATTTATCGAGTATTTTAGACTATAATTTCATTTGTGGTTCTTAATCTTTCTATGAGATATTGCTCATCTTCAAATTTATGGTGTTTGCCTAGTTGATTAGTTACCATGTGAAAATCGTATTTTGAGTTCACCTAAGATTGCCTGCTATATAATAAGCCTAAATCTTAAAATCTCTCGGTGATTGCACCATAGAAAACAAATTAAGACCTACATTAAGTATGTATATCTTCCCATATACTTTCCATTGACATATTCATACCATGTCCGTCCCAAAGGGCTCGAAGAAGCACGCATGAGATTAAAGAAAATATTTGCATCTTTAAATTTATGCACATAGCTCTAATAATTTTTTTATTTTTTTTTTCATATATTATATTTAAAAGTAATAAGCCAAATTACAGCCATGAAGGACCTAACTATTACATTTTATGACAAATTTCCAGATGATTCCCTCTCCCTCATTTTATGCTTCAGACTCCTGGTCCTAAATATTACAATAGTTATAGTACTGATCCATAACATATATAGCCGAGAAAAGTTACTTATAAATAATCCTCCGGAATGGTTGACAGCAACAGTCCTTGGACAAATTCACTCTTGCGAGCATTCTCCTCTTGATCCTTATGGGATAGCTGAGACTTGTGTGTGTTTCTGTAGACCATACACATGAATGTTAGAAGAATTATAAAAGATTCAGTTGATGCCAGGAAATCAATTTTGAATCAAGCCCTGTGTACATTTCTAAGAGGTTACAGCGAGGCAACTCAAATTTGATTGTGGAAGCACAAGTTACATCTTAATAGTTCCAAGTTAGATATACCATAAGAGCTTACAAATAAATGGATGTCATCCAACCATGAAATTCCATAGGAAAAGCCATCCACTTGGTTAAACAATTAGTACATGCTAACTAGACATATTCATCATCCATCCATATCATCCTTTTTGGAAAGAATACAAGAAAATCCATGCCCTAACACACTTTTAATTGTTCTTAGATAACAACACTTTACAAAATGACGAAAATATTGATGGCAAACATACATACCTTTCACGCAAATTCTCATTAGAGCTTTCCCTTACTGAGGTTGACTCAAACAACTGTGATTGAGCACTAACGGGTTCATCGACTTTTGGAGAATTAAATATAAATGATGACAGCAATGGATCAGGTTCTGTAGTATTGGAGGAAGAAACAAGGTATGAAGAACCCCCAAGAAGCGACTGCAGACTACCATCTCGCAATTCTTTTCTCAACATGGAAAATGTTGAATTAGATCCAACCTTGCGCAATCTTCTTCTACGCTGCACGTATATGACAGTTAAGGAAGTTTGATGCTCTCCATCATGGATATGCAAGTATGATGGAACCAGATAAGCAGAAGAATGAGTGCTTCAACTAGATATAAAGAACATCAACTTACAAGATTTTGAAACCAAAACATGCAAACTCAACATGCTCTCAAGAAAGAGAAACTTACTAGGAGGTTAAAGAATATTTTAATTAGAAGATAAAGTCATCAAAGTAATACTATAAGATAATCAATTTGATGAGAGACAAAGTGATTGGTGCAGAAAAGTTAGAATCGAAGACGTGAACATCCACCCCATTCAGAGAAGTAATACATTCTCTAGGTTTTGGGAGATATAGTAGGAGGTATTTACAATAACTCCCAAACTTATTAATTGTACTATTTCACTAAATGGACCAATACTTTGTTGGTTGGAATCCCCATATGTGATCCAGATAAGTAGGAGTCAAAAGTAAGGTGCATTGACATGCGGCATACAGACAAAGCAAAAACTTCAGTAGAAATGTTCTACAGTAAGGGCAGATGATACTGGTGATGTATCAAGTATCAAACTGTCAGTTCAGTAAGCAATTTCTTGTTACCTACTTTGAGGGAGCAAAATGGAGTAGTTTATGCATGTTAACAGTGGCACAGCCAGAATCCACGGCAAGTGGGTTCATCCTAAAAATAACATGGTGTCACTATATTTCAAGTTTTACTAAAAGTTTCTGTTAGTAATAAATTTATTTTTTGTCTCCTATGTAGCTCCACCACTGCATGTTAAAGCAACACTTGGTTAACAGGATTCCTGGATAAAGAGCTCCACATGCATGCACTCACAGCACAATACCAAGAAAGAAGCTTTTAAGTTCCAAAGAAACCACTTCCTAGATTAAGGAGGAGAACATTACAACATAACTTCATAATCAACTAACCACTCCCTATACGAAAGAACATGAAACAAGAATCACAAGTATAAAGAAAAGTAAGTCAGCCAACAACTGCAAAAGGATATTTTAATGAAGTTCCCATGTTGCATTGTAATATGGCTAACAAGATCCATTCCAACCCTCTTGGCACAAATTGGGCACATCTGCACAAAAAACCAAAGTAACAAAAAGATCAACAAATGCATCATACAACATGCACCCACAAATCCAATCCACTGCAACCACCCAAAAAAAAAAAAATAATAAAATAAAATAAAAATACAATCACTTGGATTCCTTATCCCTAGAATATTTTCCTACTAGATTGCTCTTAAACAGTCAAAGAAGTGTCAATCACAAAAACAACTAAAAACACTATCTACTATAGTGAAGTGAGTAACTGACTGATCAAACAAGAATCCCATACTCTAAAATAAACTAAAAGAACAAAATGAAAAAGATACCCCGTTTTTGGCTTCAATAGGATGATCCTCATCGATGTGGCAACAGAGCCCCACAATGTCGAAATCTTCAGCGCAAAAAGGGCAGAGAAATAAAGCTCCCGAGTCATCGTCTCCGTTCTCCATCTCCTCATACCCTCCACCAAGATACAGATCTGCAAAAAAAAGCACAAAACCCAATCAGAAATGATATATAAAAACAATTAAAGTTAGTAACTTTGATGAGAAACAAACAAAAATGATACCAGATCGGGATAATAGTCGGCGAGAAGCAGCAGCAGAAAGACGAGTGTTCCATGAATTTTCCATTGACGACGATGAAGATGAGAAATTCGGGGGTTAAAAGGGAGCGAAATTGGGGTTTTGTGGTGGAGGTGTTGGTGGGGGAAATCGTAAATAAATAAAAACTTGGGAGTGAAAATATAGAAGATAAAACGGGATTTGACGGAGACAGAGAGAGAACGGGACGGGGAAATCAGGGAGGGCAGAGCTGATAGACTCTACACCGGTGTTCCGGTCTAGAAGGGCTTTATAGGATGAAGGAATTTTCCTTTCTTTGATTTTGTAGAGATGTCCCGCAACTTGTTTAATTTCATTTTTGTTGCCTCTGCCTACTACTAGTACTACTGCTATTGTGTCAATGTCACTTCCTCCATTTCATTTCATTGAGTCGAACCCGACACTTGATGCACGTGTGTGTTAGTGTCAGCGTTGAAAAGTATAACTATGCAACTGTTACTTGTACCTTAGAGGAGGGGAAACCAGTTTTCTGGTTAAGAAAAAAATTTAGTTCGGTTAACTGGAAAATATTTTTATTTTCTGGTTAAGAAAAAAATTTAGTTCGGTTAACTGGAAAATATTTTTATTTTCGCTTAATTCGGATCGGCTTGATTAACTGAAACATATAGTTCAGTTCTCAATTTTGGTATTTGAAATTTTCCCATTAATCGGAAACTGAATTTTAAACTCAAAATTATAGTTTTAAGGAATTTATCTTAAATTTTATGAAAAAAATTAATTAGTTTTAAAAAATTAGTATATATTGTTAATATATTTGGTTTTCCGTAATTTATTGAAAATTTTCGTATTTTATCTTGAAATTTATTTAAAAATTTTAATTATTTTGAAAAAATATAACTTTTCGATTAATTATTCGGTTTTCGGTTAATAATTCGGTTAACCACAAATTTTTTTTTTTTAAATTTTTCAGTTAACCATTTTAATTTCAGTTCGGTATCTTGTTATCAAAATTTGAAGTTCGGTTCACCATTCGGTTTCAGTTAACCGAATTCTCAACCCTATCTAAGAGTAGACTAGGTTGGCTTTGCTATGCTGCCTAAACGGGTACAAGTGACGATGGTGGATTTAGCCGTGTCAAATTTTGGTTCGTGACTCCGGCCATCATCTAATTACTGTGAGCATGGCGTAAAAATTCGGGAACTATCTGTAATCGTGTCACAATCATCAATTTGATGATTATATAAATACAAGTTCTTTTGCGGTTATAGGCGAACAGCCAGACTTGACCCTCTTACAGTACTAAGCGAATGAGGTGACCATGGATAAGGAAATTCATTAATTAAATGAGTAATACATTAAAAATTTATATATAAATAAATATATATATATATATATGTATATATACAATTTATATATATATATATAAATAAAAAGTAGAATGTGTAAATTTAATTACTTTGAGAATTCGACACGTGTCATACACATGTCACTAATTGTCCAATTACAATATGCCACGTGTCTTGAAAGATGTATTAATTTACATATTAGAATATATGAAAAGATGTTTTTTCTAATAAATAAAATTTATTTCTTGGGGCACTTTTTATCTTCCTTTGAAATATGGTAAATACACTTTAAAACACTAAAAATTAAATAGATTCTTTTCATATAACCCGGCATTAAAATACATTAAATAATAAGTGATCAATTATATAATTAATGATTTTATCTATTTGTCTTTTTGTTTCTGTCTTCTCAACTATATAAAGCAATTTCATACCATCTATATGTTCAATTTCGTTTCTAGAATTTTGATATGTTCCGGAAATCAAAGAGGTGATCTCTCTTATCTCTTTCATATATTTTCTTTACTATTATATATGAATATATATTTATTTTATATGTTGGTATTATCTATGAGTTTCAGAATCTCTTTTTTAGTTGAAAGGTAATCAATCATCCCATCTTCCTTTAATTTAATATACTGTTTATTTATTTATTTATTTATTTATTTTTTCAGATTTCTCTAATATATTCATAGAGCAAAAAACTCATCTTATAAATATCATATTTTTACTTTTTATTTTGTCAGGTTTTACGTCTTTCTAAAATCAAGGTGATATATATTATTTATTATTGATGAATTTTTTTTCTTACTTTAATTGTTATATGATGCTTCTATCTTTTTTTCTCCATATTAACTTTATTTATTTACGTCATTTTATTTTATTATAACTATAAAAATCATATATTGTTTTTCTTCAATTTTTTTAACATTCAAAAGCTTATCTAAAATTAAAAGTTATATATATATATATATATATTCTCCCATTTTACTCTTATATTTGTTTTAAATTTATTTATGATTTTTTTATTTGATAACGATATATTTATTTCTTCTAATTGTTATTATATATATATATTTTAAATGGTAAGTTTATTTTTATGTCAAAATAAATATTTAACTTTTTCTCTTACATTTTATATTATTATTTATTATATTTTTAAATTTATTTTATTTATACTATAAAAATTATATTTTCAAATACTTTTACGTCGTAGATGTTTACTTTCAATATTGTAAAACCTCACTACTAAAAAAATAAAAATAAATATTTTTAGTTATTAATATTATTTTTATATTAGTAGATGATAATTGTTTGAGTACAACGATATGTTGATTGTACGGGTGGGATGAGATGAAAATATATTATTAACAATGAATTAAGAAATAAAATTATGTTATTACTTTATTTTATACATATATAAATTGATTATAATTATATAGTATCAAATTATGTTTTTTTTTTCCTTTTTCCTTTTTTTCATATATGTCTCGTCTCTCTTATATATTATTTTTTAAAATAATATAATTATTGATGAGAATAATGACAATTAGCTATATAAATGGTAAATAAAGATATTTTAATTATAAGTTAAACGTAAATATTTTCATACTTAATGATGACATAGTACTAATAATAATAATTAGAAAAGTTTATTACATGTTGGGAATAGTATTACTTCCCGTTGTTTTTTAGTGTTTTATATATATATATATATATATATATGTTTAGTATATGTAATTTAGATATTTGTACCTAATTTTTTTTACTTATATCTCAACACTACTTGAAATATCATATTTTTAAAATGTCAAATTTGACCACTAGATAAATAACCTCAAAAGTTTATTTTATTTTTTTTTTTTGGAAAAATTTTACCTTTATACCAAAATCATTTCATTTATCTTTTTCACTTTAAATTTTATTTTATTTATAATGAATTTTATGCATTTTAAATTATATTTATAATTTTAATGGATAAAATTTATTTAAATTTGAAATTATTTATATATATATATATATACTTATTATCAAATTAAAAAATAATATTATAAAAATTAAAGGTTATTTAGAGATGCATTAATTGTTTAAAAAGTGGTAGTCTAAAGGCATATTTACTCACATTTTAAATTTTCAATGAACAATAAATGTATTTACCTAATACTCCTTTTAAAAACACTAAAAGTAACATGTCCTCATATATTTTAAATTACATTTATCATTTTAATAGATAAAAATTTATTTAAAAATCAAATATTTTTAAAAAATAAATAAAAAAATACATTTATTATCAAATTAAAAAATAAGAGGTTAAAAATGAGTATTTTTTATTTTAGAAAAATGATAATATGCATGAATTGTTCTTCTTTTTCTTTTAATAAAGTAACAAGTATTCATTGATAATTGAAAATTTGATATTTTATAAATAAAAAATTCATTTCAAATGTATTTAGTAATTAAATTTTGACCCACTTTTTAAAATTCAAATAACAATTAATACATGTTATATATATATCAAATTAAGATATTAAAAAATAATATATACAATTTTTTTTTTTATTAAAGTGAGAGATAATAACAAATTAATATATTAGACTAATTTTATTTAATTGCATAAAAGTAATAAAATGGTAAATATAATATTTAGTAATAGATTTATGATGTGTAAAAAGTAAAACACAAATCCATGACATAATTTAAATGAAAAAAAAAATTATTTTAAATTTACAAATAAGATCTAAATATATAGTAAATAAATAAATAAAGCAAGTGGCTGGTTAGTCTTTAAACATAATAAATATTATAAAAAGTATTAATTATACATCTAATTATAAATATGTTCTTACTTTGGAACTTACTGAGGAAATCATATTAATACTAGAAAAATATCAAATTTGTCATTCTAAAATCAACTTAAAATCATGATATTTAAGTATTTAAATGATAAGAATAGAGAAGCAGTTAAATAATATCTATTTTTTTCATATAAAAACATAATAATTATATAATGCAAATATTGTTTAAGAATGTAATTCAATAGTAAAAAACAATTATCGAATAATTTCTTTTTCCTATTTTTATCTCAATTTTTTAAAAATGATTTCACTCTTTAAAATTGTATTTTACCGTTCATTATTCAATGATAATAATAAAATTAAAATGATTATTATTAATTCTATTAAATTCATGTAATAACAAAATTAATATTTTATTTATATAATAAATTATATTACATTTATTTCATTATAAAGCTTACTAAAATAAATATCTCACAAAGTATTAATAAAATATATATATAAAATTATTGTATTTATATTTGCATGAAATAATACATTTTTTTCCACAAATGTAATACATAAACTTATATTTGTTCAGTATCTTCTTACATTTTTAATTAGTAGTTTGTATTTTCACAAATAAATAAATTAAATAAATTGGACTTTACCAAGTTAAAAAACTAATAATTAAAATTAAACACAACCAATTATATTTAATATCTATATCTCCTTTATCATATATATATATATATATATCTTATTTTAAATTATATTATTAAATTTATTTTCATGATTTTGAAATTTCAAATAAAATATATAAGGAAAAATGATAAAATATGAGCTTTCAAACTTTAACTTTAAGTAAATAAACCATCCAAATTTTATTTAAGTTTATAATTTTTTGAAAGTTTTAAACTTAAAAAATGAACCAAATTGACGAATATACCTTAAAAACGCGTTCCACGACATCACCAGCCTGTGAAGCACGTCTATAAAGGCCCGTTGGTCAATTTGGTTTATTTTTTAAGTTTCAAACTTTCAAAAGTTTAAAAAATTTAAAATAAAGTTTGTATGGTCTATTAACTTAATTTAAAGTATGAAATGACTAAAAATAAAATCAACCCCAAAATATAAATAATATATTAACCAGTTATTAAATATCAAAAGAATTTTTTCTTAAAAATGTTCTTTTTAAATAGTTGTAATGATTTCTTAATAATATAAATAAATAAAATTAATAGAAAAAAATAAAGTAATTAATATATTCAAATAAATTTTTAAAAAGAAATAATCCATAAAAAATTGAATCAACAGATTGTAAATTATTTTAAAAAAATTATTTGAAAAATAAAAACAAATTAAAAATAATCAACATATAAATATAGCATTTGTTATAAATATAATATATTATTATTAACACTATTAATAATATAATTAAAAATACATATATCTCGCGCAAAGCGCGAGTATTTTTACTAGTCTTTGTATGGTTTGTTATAACGTGTCAAAATTTTCATTTGAAATTTTCGAAAACGTGGCAAAAGGTATAATTGTAAAGAATTTGTTATGAGTTATTGCAGCATAGCAAAAAAAAGAGTATAAAAAATGGATAATTTAAAAAAAATCCATAAATATTTGTCGAATTAAAAAAAAATCACGTCAATATTATTATTATTATTATTTTTACTAATTTTCCACTTTACCGTTATAAATAGTTACTTGTACGGTATATGTTCGTTAGTTATATGAATGGCACTCAAATATACCGGACAGTTAGATCTTTTCACAGTGTATATTTTTTTAATTAAAAACTTAAAAATTTTAAATTAAATGAACTTAGGAAATCATGTCACATCTTCACTAAATTGCTTTGCTACAAATTCAGCGACATTAACTCCCCCATGCCCATAAAACACACCTTAAAACGCCAAAATAACACAAATCAACTTATCAACAACGTCCAAAAATATACTAAATTTCAATATTATTTCTAAATTCCTAGTCAATTTAACAATCAATAGTTTGCAAATTTATCAATGAATCTAACAAATTCCCCATTAATTGAACAATTAAAATTTGTAAATTGATAATTAACAAAATTGAAATTTACCTAATTCCATTCACCATTAAAATCAACAACAGAGAACCGATTCTTCATACCTTCTCGTATACCTTTCTTATAATAAAGAGAATAAACCCCATCTCTATCTTCTTCAATCTCATATTTCAAACCATCCCTCGGATCATCGCAATTCCAACAAAACTAGTCAAACCCTCAATCGGAATAACCAATTTTGCCGATATATTCCTCCTCAACAGAGTCTAGTTCAAAACCCACCCCGATGTAAACCTAGAACTGAAACACCAATTGACGGCTTCTGTAGACGAATTCGAAATGGAGAAGACGGAAACTTGAGATGGATGAACGAGTTATTAAGAAGAGAGACAAGGATGGAGAAAACATCGATTCGCTCACAGTCGCTAAGTCTGAAGTCGACCTCAGCTCCTTCTCAAGACACTTCATTACCACATGAACTCAGGTCTGTGTTCGACAGGTCTCTCATCAACGATCCTGCTGACACCATGTGTTTTGGTTTTACAAACACACTAGGGATTGACGTGGCTACATTTCCACCTTTGTAACACCTAAACCCTCACCCCAACAGCGGAGTGTAGAGTGCGGACGCCACATCAGATGGAGCACAGGAATGTATAGCAAGAGACAAATAACAGAGTTGCAAAAATAAAACCAAATTTTGAACTATCATACCTTGATATCAAAGCAAATACGCAGCGTAACATCGTTTCAAACTAAAATCAAATGAAATCAAACCCCAACCTCAAAACATAAAACACAATCAAGTTTTACAACTAAAATGGAAAGAAAGTTCGGTACATAAAACTCTAGTACATGATGATCAAGTTGCCAGTATAGATGCGTATGTGTAGATGCATGTGTTCCTTGCTATATCGCTCGACTGTCTGAACTCAGCATTTTCCGTCCTGATCAGAAAAATAAGAATATACGAAAAATAAGAATATACAAAATTAAAAATTAAAAACAACAGGGTCAAACTATCAATGTCTGGATAGTAAACCAATACCAACAAACACAAGTAGATGCATCTTAATTAAGAGATTAAATTAGCATACAAAAATGCAATTACATGATACAATTTCCTTGAAACGGAAGCAAATAAAGGTAGCCTACCAATAAACAACCCAAAAAAGGATCTGACCCATACAAAACCATTTATTAATAATATTAACAGTATCTGCAAAGGTCTAGAACCCTAAAAGACTCCAGAGTATAAAAAGGGCATAACTTCCACAATTTTCGTCCGACTAAGACATACCATACCATTCTAGAAAGAAAATTAGGAGTCGAACAATTTTGAGATGTGCAACTAAAGACACAAGGTAGAGTTGCAAATTTTGGGGGTCAAATTCCTACATTTAAGGGGTCAAATCAGTTGTTTACTATTTTTACTAGTTTAGTATGGTTTCCTACTGCTGTCTAAACTTCTAAACATGTAATTATACATTCCCAGACCTGGTACCATGTTCCTACAACCCTACCACACACCAAGGAATTAAGCGAAGACCTATAACCTCCAAAAAGCCCAATAGCATACTCAAATAAGGCATAACCAATGCAGACACAATCCACCTGAAACTTAATCAACAAGCAACCCAACATTTGACCAGCAAGCAACCCAACACCTGACCATCAAGTAACCTAAAACCTGACTAGTAAGGAAACAAAAACCTGAACAACAAGCAAACTAAAACCTGAACAGCAACCAACGTCCCCAACAATAAGCAACAAGAATTTACAAAATCAGCAGCATTATCAATATTTATAGAAATAATAGTGGTTCGTAATATCATAGTTTATTGAATACATAACATATTTCAGCGTCTATCCATAGTCTAATAACAAATTCAAGAAATAGAAACAGGTACAGGATGTTGAGTAAAGCACCAGAATAGATTGTAGACTACAAATAGTTCGATGTAGTCACATCTAGATAGGGTAATGCCCGAATAACAAATTATAAGCAATTAAAGCCAGTATGTTTATCACGTACTGAAGTATACTTCTATCACTACAACATGCCGATCTTATCGCTATTAACACTATAGGATAGGCCTTTTATTCACAACATTACGGTCCATAATTAATCATCTAGAATGAAATGTTAATTCAATTTTCCATATTACAACAACAGAGTGACCATAATAATCTAACAAAACAATTATAATAATCAAACAGGGTAAACATGTATCAATAATATAATAGAACCAAATAAACATCCAAATTACAATAGGACAGTTCAATATCCAGAATACAAACTACTTCACAGCTATGTCAAATTCCATTTTAGTTCTTTTTAGTTCCAGTTTGATGCAATAAACAGAATCATACAGAAATAAATAAGTTGTGAGGGCTTAAGCATTCACTAAATCCCCCTGCGAAGCTCACTCTGGTTGGAAATCACTAGTGTCGATACTGTCTAACAAACGAACAACTAACCGACGTATAAATCAATTATAGCAATTCCAAAATGTCAATAGCAGACTCAAAAGTTAGGGTTTGGATCATGAACTATTAGAGACATTAGAAGAGCATAATAAGACTCAAAAATTGAACCTCAAATCACTACTATAATATTTTTTTTTCCTTTTAAAACCCTTATTTCATTCAGAAAAGAGATCTATGAAACATACCTTGAAAACAAAGTAGAATAGACATGATAATAAGTTCAACAGATTCAGGACAGAATACTTACAAAAATTCACTCAAAATTGACTTGATTTCTTAGACGACATTAATAGGTGTGTGACTCGTGTTTTAGGTTTATGTTTCTGTAAAGTTGAGAGAATACGATGAAATTTGATGTTTTCTATTCTGATCGTACAGAAAGGGTTTTGACTCTTAATACAAGGTAAAATTATAAATAAACCCACCAGTAACCTAGTTATATAAAAGTATCCCCCATGGAAAAATAATTATATAGACTTTGAAAATTTCTTTAAAAAAAAAAAACAATCCCAAGCGCAAATGACATAGAAAAGTGTAATTTACTTTATTGAATGTTAAAGCTACTTAGAGAAGTAATTCAATCTTCCAAGAGAATGTTATTGGTATTAGGGATCTGATGAAAGACTCGAAAGATGAGTTCTCTATTTTATGCTTTTGCTAACTTACACCAAAGAAAAATATGAGTTGCTCAATCATACACATAATGGTATGTTTACATATATCATAAAAAGTGCAAGTTTATTCATTTAATTTTCCTTAGTACCCACACATTATTGTAGAATCATGTAATCTCGAGCCAACTATCTTAATGTTACTGGACTATAAACAAAAAGATGAATATTTCTCATAACTGTTTAAGACTTACACAAGAATCTAAACCTCTAACAAACTCTATCTAATAAACTATAATAACTTTTATTTTCATCATCTTTATTATATAAGTGATTTTATAAATACCGTCTTTTTCAAATTCACCTTATCTAATATGTGTCAATATTCTCAAACCATTCCCAAGTCTTATCCGAAACAACTTGTCTCGCTAATTGCACTAACATTTCCAAACATATGCCTATAGAAGGTATTCTAACATTCAAAATATCCCCAAGATACAAAAAAAATTTCATATCTATTATTAATTTTCCATGTCATTAATGACTTGTTAATAACCCTAAGACTTATCTTGAATTGTGAAACATAAAAAATTGGATGAATATTTGCTACTTATGAAAATTGCAACTTATACACCATTGTAGCCACCTTATGAATCTCCTTAAATAGACTAATGAAATATAGAGCCAAATTTTCATTAACTCTTGAAGCTAATGAATTTTGTCTACAATGAGCCAATTTTAGAAAAAAAAAGTAATCACCTACATAGAACTTCATGTCATGTCTATGGAGATCAACCCGCTGTTTCATTTCTTATTGAAATACTCACAAATGTTCATGTAACTTAGTTATTCATTCATCTCTATCAGCCAATAGCTTATCCACCGAATCAACCACTTATTATCGAGCGCCATTCTTATTAAAGTCGGTGGTTCACATCAATATACCACTCAAAAAAGGGAGGTTTGCAAGAATGGGTGGTATGAAGTATTGTAAATAATACTCATCCCAATATAAACATGGAGTCCACTTCTTAAGCTTATCCTACACCATACACTTGAGTAAACCTCGATTATATCTATTAACCACTTTAGATTGCAATAAGTTTTTTTCGGCCTAATTCCTTATAACTTAAATACTTTAGTCTTAAATCAAAGAAGGAAAACTTCATCCCTATTTAAGACTACAGATGTAGGCACACCATGTGAATGAACTATTTCTCTCATAAATAACCTTACTACTATTAAGTAGTTTGTACAATCATGATTTACCTTATGTATGATAACTGTATAATTATCTAATAGGGTTGTTGTATCTAATTCTCTATATGCAATCTCTCTATTTAAGGATATCTAATACATCAATACAATACAATTGAAAATCCTAAAACATTCATCACTTTATTTCATGGTATCAGAGCCGTAAAAACTATGATTTTTATTGATTCTTTTTCTTCCCTCCATGATTGTATGTTTATTGATTATTGTTTGTTGCCATGATGGTTTGAATTACATGTCTACAGAATACTCTTGTTTGATTACATATGTTTGTGGATGTCTACATCATGCTCTTGATTACATGAGTTTGCGATGATTGTTGATGTAATAGCTATTGATTGAAACTATAACAAGCTATTGGTATTTGGTGGTTATGGACATTATTGATGTTAGTAAAATTGGTAACACATGTAAACTTGGCTAATTGGTGACAACAAATAGTAATAATCCATTTTACATAAAATTGGAACCTATATTTGAGTTCAATTGGTAGAATGGAAATGGATGTGAATTGTGTGACTAATGGTTTAAAAATGTCCTTAAATCAAGCATTTATATAGTTGAATATAGAGGTATGCATTATGGAAGTTTAAAAGTATACTTTGCCACTTGATGAATATGTGGTTTTTGCTAATTCGACCATATGAACTTGTTTTGTCCAAAGACCGAAGCTTCGACTCCCATAGTATGCAATAACATAAAAAAGATTGGTTTAAGGATTCCATAGTGAACATGATCTCAAAAAGATCATGTCTGGTGCCTACATAGGAATTTCGGCTCAAAACCCATATATTCAACCTTATATAAAGGATTTAGTATATGGATCCCCGTTTTCACTATTAGTGTTAGAATTTTGGGGCATAAGTGAATTAAATAAATGTGTCGTTATTTGATGAAAAATAAATTGAGTTACAATATGTTGGTAAATGATTTTGTATGGCTGTGGTTATTGGATTATAAACACATATTTAATTTGGACTAAGAGTTACATGGTAATTTGGAAATGGATATTTAATGTGAGTGTATAAATAACTTGAATTCATGTGAAAATTGTTGGGATGTTGTGTTTGTTAGAGTAAAAATGAACTCAGATCGAATAGCGAATCTAGTAGTGATTCAAATATTTTGAATGATTTTTGGATTAATACAGGCGAAGGAAATGATATGATATACATACATGCATGCGATTTGAGGTTGTGTATAAATGGAGTATGGATTAAGTTGTGTTTTTGAAAATTAGTCTTTACAATGAATTTTGCGAGCAGCGTGCAATGGTGATCATGTAATGAAGGATTAGCGAGGTGTTGCGTCTAGAATGAACTTTGCAAGTAGCGCACGAGCGGCGAGCGAGTGGCAGTTAAGTAGTGAATGACTAGTGAGTGACTAACGAGTGGTGAAGTCACATTTTGTTGTTGGGGTTCTAGAGTGAAACTAGAGAATGACCTGTGACTAGTGTCTGAATCGCGTATGAGTCGCATTTTCTATAAGCATTATGTTTTGAACCTCGCAAATGGAGGATGAGTCACGATTCAAAATGCATTGTTGTGAGTCGTCTGTGATTCACGAGTGGATCGTGAGTCGCGAGATTTCGCGCAAGTCACGTGGGGAGTCGAGTCACATGAAAAATAACTATCACCTATTGAAATTTTTGTTAAAATTTTCACAGTTTATTATTTTTAATTACCATAATTATATTTGAATGATAATTTTGCCTCGAATCACCATTATGGACATTTTTGAATTTTCATTTTGAATTATGGATATGTGAGACCGTTACTTGTCAAGTAATCTAATTAATGGTTTAATTTTTCTAAAATGGAATTAAATGGTTAATAAATTATAACCAATAGACACAATTAAATATCCTAAGCATCGAAACATGATTGTGTTGCTATATGTCTTTTGTTTATTGGACGAATTTTTTTTTAAGGGAATATTAGCTATATTCCATTAGAGATGCCATGTTTTTGTGCTTGCGTGACACAGTAAGTACAATTGCATACTTGTGTGGTTTTGTTAGGGCATCAAAGAGCAAACTAGGCATTCAATAGCATAACCCCATAGCTGAACCCTTCTTCATTGTCATTTTCTTTTTTCTTCTTTTTCCTCTATAAGGAATATTTGTTCAAGTGATCGATCAGACTATACATGATTAGGTGTGGATCCCGTGGAGCATACCATTCATAAAGTATTGATGTTTCTTAATATTTTGTGAATTAATTTTGTATTTGACTTTATTAAATTTTGTCAACTCTTTACTAAATTTTTTCTATGTAAGGAGTTAAGCTCCAAACTTAATACATTGTATTTATGATTGAGTTTGAGTTGTAATGAAATGGTTTGTAAATCATATTTAAACTTGATTTCAATTATTAAGTGAATTACTTTGAATTATTTTTATGATATGAATTTATAATTTTGGATCAATAGTGTAAATAGGCTAATACGCATAAGGTGGGTACATGAGTATCTATCAATCAATGTTTCACCTCGAGCTCAGCACTCCGGATCACTAGAGTAGCGGTTCGATGCTGCATTGCCTATTCCCATCTTACGTTATTCTTATCCGTATGTTAAATTCTTTAATCAAGAACCAAAATATTCGAGTCCTCATGTCATTGGTTATCTATGTTATTCGTGTCTTCGCCTTTACAAAAAGAATAAAATTGACTTAAAATCTGAATTGTGTAATTTTTTAGGATATTCTCTAAGTCAGTGCCTATTTGTTTTTAAATTCCAAAGCTAATTGTGTGTACATTTCTCATCATGTTTCATTTAATGATTTTGACTTTCCTAGTAAGTGTCTACCTTCTAATTTTTCTCCTACTCCATACACTTGGTATGACTATGATAGTGGTGATAACAATCCTTCATCTGGTATTGTTCCATTTTTCTCTTCTACTTCATGTTCTTCTCCTCTTTAATTGAGTCTTCTGGGCTGGACCCGCAACTTGTTCCAACAAAATCGGGTCTTCTTCTTCTACTTCAGCCTTCTCAGTTCCATCTTTATTTGTCTCTACTCTAACTTTAAAAATGCCTGAGTGGCATGCCACTTCTTCAGAATTTAATGTTTTAATTAATAATGGCACATGGATTTTAGTCCCTCCTAATTGTACTCATAATTTGATAGGAAATAAGTGAGTTTTTTATGCTAATAAATGGTTCCATTGTAAAATATAAAGCTTGTTTAGTTGCCAAAGGTTTCAATTAATGACCTAGGTTTGATTATAAAGATACATTTACCGTTGTATTGAAACCGACAACAATTCGTATCATTGTTACAATTTTTGCTTCCAACAGATAGGATGCATGTCAATTAGATGTTAATAATGCTTTCCTTTATGTTCCTCTACATAAAGAGGTATTTATGAAACAACCAAATAGGTTTGTTGATTTTAGAAAACTAGATTATGTTTGTAAAATTGTTAAGACTCTCTACGGTATTCGTCAATAGGGGAGGGAATAGGTCAGGCGACCTTTTAGGGCCTGTAGCCTGGCCTGTATATGACCTAGTCTAGCCTAGCCTATTTAATAAATAGGTTAGATTCAAGATTTTTCAAAAGTCTATTTAATTAAATAGGTCAGGCTCAAGCTATGGTAAAAGCCTTTGAAACATAATAGGCTGTCTAATATATAATTTATATGATTTTCATTTATTAGATCTATTGACAAGTTTGTTTATAAATTTAAAGCTTAAAATTTTGTTTATAAATATAAAGCCCAATATCTTATTTATAAATATAAATAGGTGTTAATAGGTTTTTAAATAGGCTTTCAGGCCTAACAGACTTTTAAAAAGGTCAGGTCATGCCAATAATACAAGCCTGTGATAGGCTTGTAGGCCAGACTCAGACCGGAATATTAGAATACAGGTCGGACCTGTTTAACCAAAAGTTTAGCCTGGCCTGACCTATTCCCACCCCTATTCGTCAGGCTTTAAGGGCTTGATATTATGCTTTGCAAGATTGTGTCGTACAGTTCGGTCTTGCTCAACCCAACTGTGATAATTCCTTGTTTCATTTTTAAAAAGATAATGTAGTTTGCTTTCTTTTTAATGTATGCTGATGATTTTCCCTTAAAGTCATTTGTGCAATCTTTTATTTATGAGCTTAGAAGTCCAAATCTCTTAATCTATCTTTTGGTATATATATATATATATATCAAAGGACTAAAAATATTTAAAGTATATACTAAATAATTAAATAAATAAATAGAGAAACAAAAATCAGCATCTTAATATTTTTGAATTGATCAAAATAAAGTAAGCTCGAACCTTCTTACTTTTATTAAAAATAAACATACTATATTAATCCATTTTTATTATACGTTGTATGTGTATGAGATTGCTTGCGATACCTGTGGTGCCAAATAAACCACAGCCAAATATCAAGCTAAGATTGCTTGAGAAAATAGCTAAAAGCTTACAAAGATAATCTCACATAGTTTTTCTCTAATGAATAAAAAAAAACCGATCCTTTACAATTGTCTCTACCCCTATTTATAGGGGTGATCAGTCTCTTTTCTAGAAGGATTGAGACTTTTCTTTCCCTTAGGACTTGGTCTCCTTTTTCAATGAGGTTGGTCTTCCTTTATCAATCGGGCTTTGGAAGTCCTTGACCTAATGAGATGAGTCTTCCTTTTCCTATTGGGCTTTAGGAATTCTTGATCTAGTGAGAAGAGTCTTCCTTTTCCTATTGGGCTTCAGGAACCCTTATTTGGTTAGACAATCATTCGGTGGGCTGGTGCGCGTTAGTTTGGACTCTGCTGGGCTCGGCCGAGTTGAACTTGGCCATGTCGGTCGAGCCAGACTGGTGCATTTCTTGGGCCTTTGGCCCTCATTTTCGGCCGAGGGTAGCTCTTCTGTCTTCGGCCGAGCTTGGTTTTGGACTTCGGTTCCCTTTGCTTGCTCCGACCTTCGACTATGATGCCCTATGGTTATTTTCCACCACAATACCAGCTATGTTGCACGACACTTCTGGAGATGTGGGTATGTCATGTCAGACACATTTAAACACTTTAATTGTTCGACACTTGCCCGACACCGTGTCCATTAATTAAATAATAAATTATAAAAAA
The DNA here is from genome assembly GCA_031304145.1 of Cardiospermum halicacabum. Taxonomy (NCBI): domain Eukaryota; kingdom Viridiplantae; phylum Streptophyta; class Magnoliopsida; order Sapindales; family Sapindaceae; genus Cardiospermum; species Cardiospermum halicacabum. The sequence goes on along the minus strand of JARJHC010000107.1, from coordinate 14,583,733 downwards.
ATATTTGGACACACGTGTTTGACACGCAACTTCATACGTGTCTTGCTTATATTCGACACTTTTAACTATTACTAATAAATTATTTTATATTTTTCTCTAAAAATTTTTTTTTTTGTAACTTGTCAATTTATTTGTTCAAAATGTTCAAAATCAAATTAAAACTCTAATAATTCCATATTCTTAATATTGAATGATTCAATATTATTACGAATTTATTCTCTCCATTATATACTTTAAGGTAATATATATATATTATATAGCCAATTATTTTCCCGTGTATAAATATATTTTTTTATTTTTTAATATAAAAATATTATTATATATTATTTTAATATTATTTTAGTAGTCATATTGAAACCGTATCGTATTCAGTTTTTTTTTGAAAAAATTGTGTCGGGTATCTGTGTCCTTGGAGAAATTATGCCTGGGAACAGGTTCTCTACATCATCTGCCCATTTGGAGAACTTGCCCAATTGTTGTGAGAACGTGGCACAACGTCACGTCAGCAAGAGTAAGAAATTCCCAATTTTGAACGTAATTTACCAGTCTTGGATTTTAACATTTGTGAGTTTTTCGAAGATCTCAAGTCGGATTAATCTCTTTTTTCTGAATCTTTCTTCCCATCTACGTTATCCTATGACCAGATGTAGCACCCGCGATGGTCCTGACCGCTCCGACTATGAGGATTTGCGTCGGTGTTCCCTAAATTCTCCATTCGCGATCTCTCTCTCTCTCCTCTATCACGTTTTCCTCCTCAAAGCTCTCTCTATCCCACGTCTTTATTGTAGTCCTCATCTCCAACCAAAACTCTTCATTTCATTTTGTTGGTCGGCATTAGTTGTTATATCTCTCATCTCCCTCGCAATCGTAGTCTTCGATTCTAATGAAATTAGAAGCTTCTTTAATTTCTAATCATTTTTACTTGATGTTGTTTTGTTGAATGGAATAGTATTGAAGGTTAATGATAGCTTTTCTTATATGAGTTTTTCTATTGGAATTCTCTTACTCTTTTTGTGTTTAACACTCATTTGATTATCTTTTGTCTATAATGATAGTATGTGATTGTTAGTCAACAGTATAAGTGAAAAGAGAAACAAATGGTATTTTTTTCATGGTTCAATGATGTATACTTGATATATATCAGGACCCATAATCACTGAATCCTCTATAACAGCCTCATCTTCGATTCAAAAAAATATTCAAAGTGAAAACCAGGTGCCGGATGATGCAAATAATGCAAGACGAGACATACATAGGATGGTGTTTACTCATATTAGAATGAAGTCATCTCTAATTGCACTATTTGATATAATTGCATCACTAACAAGACTTGAAGGCAAACAATGAGGCATGGTATATACTGGGAAGTCTTTGTTTTAGAAGATGCAATTGAAACCATCAAGTTTTTGTTATTCCATTTTTATGAGAACTGTAAGAATTGAATTAATTGCACTTGACTGACTTATATCAAGATTAAGTTTTTTACTTGATGTTGTTTTCTTGAATGGAATAGAATTGAATGTGGAGGTAGTGGTGAAACATTGGATTCAATAGATTAGTGATTATGTAAGTTATGGTTGTGATAATTTTTCTGTGGAGTTTAACCTTCTTCAATTTTTAGTATTTTTGGAAATGATGGAGTGTGTATAAGTCATTGAAAATCTATGTTTTTGTCTATATATTTTGTTAATAAACTTCAATTAGTTAATTGGGTATTTATATCTCTATCATATCCTCGTAGCGCAATGGAGAACATATCAAGTTTGAGAACTAAAAGATTAATCACTCGCTATTACATAGAAAGGAGATTTTTATTTTTTGTTTGTTATTAAAACCTTATATGCAATACCTGATATTGTTTTATATATTTCCTCCACTTTGTTTTTAAATACTACACTTTCCATAATAGCAATTATTTATTAACTCCTGTACATTCCTTTTTTGGCAAAAAGTATAAATAAAATTAGGTATTTACCCTTCATTTTTTACAAAAATTAATTACCTCAATCAAACATAATTTACCAAATACATTTAAGACTTACCTAATTTACCAAACATATTTAAAACTTACCTACTAAGTAAATATACAATCTACCAAATTACCCATCTTATACAACCTCTCTCATTCACACGATTCCTTAGTAACCAATCTCACAAAATTCCTCTCTCGTTCTCATGAACCCTAAGTTGCTTCTCTAACCTTCATCTTCACATTAATCTGATCTCTGTCAAAGTTGCTAGAAATGATGGGCAGCAAAAGGAGAAAAGGTCTATTTGAGAAGCACACTTAATGTTGGTACTGTACATCGATTGAATGGGAACTCATGGAATCAGAAAAATGACAGATACAACAATGACAGGAAGAGCAACATTATCATGACCAAAAACAGCAGCTTCATCATGACTAACAACAACACATTCATTATTTTTCAACCTGATTCTGATGAGCAACCTCAAGATGATTTTGTGGTCAATTTGATTTTGTAGTCACTTAGTTCCAAGCTGGTTTACTGTAGAAAGCTGACAGGTTGTTGAAGACTCTATGGAAAACTCTGTGGAATCTGATGAGATAGAGCAAGACTCTGATGAACCTGCTGATATGTAGATTGTGCAAGATTCTGAGATCCCTAATTACACCAATAATTCAATTTTATTATTTGTTATTACTTGCTTAATACATCGTTACTCGAACTCCACTACTTCATTCTCATATAATTCTTAATATAGAATACAAGCCTTGGTTCCATAATCCCAAGTCACATCAGAATTCAGCATACCCAAAAGAGAAAAGGAACTAATCTTTTTACATCTGTGAAAAGAATTATTGATTATGGTTTTGGTATTTGATGTATTTTGCAATTATACTTGTCAGTGATTTTACTCATTTTGTAATATAGTTATTTTATTGGTCTAAGATGTGTTTGCTAGTAACTATGTGATTAAACACTTAGGGCTCACATGGATCATCGTATAGGATAAACACATAATAGTATAAGGAAAATGATTAGGATAACAATTTTGTATAAGAATTAAGTATCTATAAATTGTATTTGGCTGGTTATCGTATAAGTAATATGATAGGATAACAAAGTACTAAACCTATATTTGGTAAACCTCGATAAGTAATAGGATAATAGGATGGATTACCAAAATACCCAAAAACTTGACAAGTAATAAAACAATTATTTATGGATTAACAATAAATAAATAAAATATAATAAAAATATATTAATATATTTTTTAATAAAAATAAGTATTAGGAATAATTCTAAACAATTATGAGGGTTTTAGAAATTTCTCAAAAATCCACATAACTTTTTTTCCCAATTTGCCACTTTCCTGTTAATGAATGTCCAATTTACTATTATTTACTATTTTGACTTTTTTCTACAAATTTTGGAAGGGTAAATTGGTCATTCCAGTTTGTAATTAATTAGAAAATAAATTAAAAGTAGAAATTTAAAATAATATTAAAAACTCTAAAAGGGTAATTTGGTCATTTTAATTTTCAATAAAAATTCTGAAATCCTCCCGGATTTTTTTTGGGATTATTCTAAATTTTTATGTAAATTTTTATTTTTATTTTTATTTTTTAATTTTTTATTTTTCTAATTTTATCTAAGGATAATTTAGTAATAACATGATGAACATCTAATACGAAAAGTACGTGATAAAGTTATCGGAGCATTTATCAATGATAAAGTTATCCTATATTTATCGTATAAAATTATATTCCTCCTATCCTAAACATCAACCAAATGCTTGATAAACATATAAATCGTATTAAGTTATCCTATCCTATTTTTTATCTTGTAAACCATGTGAGCCCTTATGTAATTAAGGCCTAGTTTGTTTGGTGGGATTGGATTGAATAACTTGATGGGATGTGATTGGATAATATTTGATAGGATATAAATGGGATAAAATTTCAAGTGAACCTATGCTTGGTCACTCATAGGATAGGATTAAATATTATGTATTAAAATAATATATCAAACCATTTTAGTGGATTTTTCATTCATTTTTTTGAAATCCCAATTAAATTAATGTATATTTGGATACATTGTGATTTTGTATTTGAGAAAAATATGAAAGAATGATGATTTGAAATTCAAACAGAGGTGGTTAAATTAAACCCATGAAATGAAGAGGTTAATTTTATCATATTGTGATGGGATAAAAAACTTAAGTCGGATAATTTTATCCAATCTCTATATGCAGGAAACATGAGAGTAGGTTAAAAATTTGTCCAAACCTAGTCCAAACCTACCAAACAAACTAGGCCTAAGTCATTCAATACTTATGTCATTAGGTAAATCTTGTTTGATGATGCTTTTAGTTAATTTTAATGAACAAACTCATATGTATTCATTTTTAAGCTAGCTTTTGTTTTTATTTTTAGGAATGTGTACTGCAATGATTGTTTGGTTTGTTAGTTAGTTGTTGTCGTTGTTTTAGATTTAAAGCAAATACTGTGGCAAAGAATATGTAAGGCAATTAATTTTACTTACAAAATGTTACTTACAAAAAGTGCATAATTGTTTTATTCAGCATATTACTACATTAGCTTAGTTTATCGGTTCATACCCAAGGACTTCATCTGGTAATAAAACTTTTTGCCTAACATGTATGGTGCCTTAATTTAGAAGCTGCACAACTTCATTAAGGAGACTTTCTTCCACCTCCACTTGATAGGGCAGTTCACCTATTCTTTCTAAATTAGCCTTTCCTTTATGTAGGTTTTTATATTCATTTCCTCTTTTGACTTTCAAAATCTCTATCATAAAATACTGAAGTTGCAACCAATTGTAGTGAACTTTCTTTACATCATACTCATCATTATAAGCATCTTTCACTGACACGACTAACTCTTTTATGTCCTTTGAGAATTTTATTCTTAAATTGATTGGAATACTCAATGGCATACAATGAAAAAACCTCAAGTCCAACACATTTAACATAGGGCTTTGAGCTGGTTGACATATCAAATTTATACTAAACCCATATGAATTGATTGCTTCAATGAACTCACTATCACTTGGACTTATATGTGATCTTACATTATATTGTTGGATCCATATACATTTATTATCCCTTGTATGCCATTTCTTCTTAATTGCTGGAATGATTAATATGATGAATGTTTCTCTAATTATAGTCCTTGTAACAGACTGTATTGCCTTTAATTTCATTGTCCCTTTTTCTCTGTTGCTAGGGATTCTTTTTGTAATATGTTCCTCTATGAATGGCCAAATCCCAATTTTGTCATAAAAAATATAGTTTCCTTTATCATCAAACTGAGGCCTTGCAGTAACTGCTATAAATATGACTTTTGGGATGGAATTTTTACTTTGTGTATTTCTTAATGGTTCATGTTCATTAATTAAAAGTTAGTACCTCTGTGACGTTGCGCATCGGTCCACCTCCGATTCGGCGATAAGCCTTCTCGGTGGTCGACCTCGACGGACATCCAAAAAGAACCCAACACAACTAATGGTAAAATTCGAATGTCGAAAAGATAGCAATTGAAACTCATAAATACCATGCTATTAAATAAAATTGTGTATAATATTGGTCATGCCCATAGCAAAAACTAAAAGTCACTTGAAAAATTTTTAATAACTGCTATTAAACTTATATACATAACCAAGCATGGTTATAAAATTAGCAAGTCACTAAGATGCCAAAAATACATTCATCGCTACTATAAAGTTCCTATATACATATGACTAGGATGAATGTGGATGCACTTCATGAGAGACTTTCCGAGCTCAACAAAAATCATTTGCTCGACTACCTGTACCAATATTCAGAGTAAAGAAAAGAAAACAAGAAAAAAAAAACAACGGGTAAGCTATAAAGAAAAGTTGGTCAACCTTGTCCCAAAACAAACACACACAAAAATGCCCTAGCATAATAACATAAGCACTAGGATGAGCAAGCAAATAATCAAAAATAAAAGCACAACAAGTAAACTTGCTTCCCAAGCAAGCATCACCACACAACACAAGTAAAAGATATAATGCACAAAAATGTCTACTTAATCAATTTCCTATTAGAACTCGGTGTTGTTAACTATAATCTAGCTGATAAATATTATAGACAATAGTGACTAACAAACCAAAGTTACTTGCGCCGTAGGTAACCGAAAATCAGAAATTCTGTAATTCGGATCAATACATACTTGTGCTTGCAAAAAGGCTATGAAAGGCAAAATAGGGGCAAAAATGTCCTAATGAATAATTATAATTCCAATGAATCAACTCATTGATAATTAATTATCATAAATTTCTAACTTATTATTATTTTAACACTTTAATAACAAGCGACCAAAATAACAAGTTAGCGACCAAAAATAACAACTTCGCAACCAAAATGACAACTTCACGACCAAAGTGACAACTTTGCGACCAAAATGACAAATGCAAAACCTGCCAAGTCTCGAAGGCTAGAACTGGGCACCAACGACAGTGTGTCGACAGCTCTTCGCTGCTGCCGAACTATGCTACTTGCTCAACTTTTCACACACACAATACCTACTCAAAACTTCACAATAAAATCCACACAAAAACTTACCCATTTTTTTTCAATCTTGTTTAAGTTAGAGTCACATATTACCTCACCTCCTTGCCTATTAGTTTCGTTTTATTTCACCCATTTATATACAACACTAGTTATAGGTAAAAGAATCTAAATATACATACCCACCAATTTCTCATTGACCACTACACCTACTAAATTAGTAAAAGTCTTACAATCATTCCTTACTAAACACTATACTACAATATAAAACCAAATATTATACAAACTTGCAACTAAGTCGCGAATTGCGATGACACATCCCAACTCAATTCAAGCCATCACAAGTACAAGAAAACCTTCAATATTCTTATCAATACCAAAAGCAGTACAAACATAACAACATCACCAGCACATTTTTGCACGTTATTTCTTCCAACCTCCATTGTCGGCCGTAACTACCTCAATCAATTATCCATGGCATAATTTGCCCATCAATCAATAATAAACCAATCATTTGGCAACCTTTTTATTTTAAGTAATCACTAGCCCCATTAGCCTAATAAAAATGGTGAAACAGGAACACTACAGATCGAAGTCCCACTATCGGATTTAAATCCGCACTTCCATTCTATGAATGGCATTATAGACCGAAGTCTCACTATTAAGCCGAAGCCCCACAATTAGACCGAAGTCTACACTATTGAGCCGAAGCCCCACAATTAGACCGAAGTCTACACTATTGGCATATTCTTTCCACCAATTCACCGCTATGGTGTTGAAGTACTTCCGAACCCTAAGGCGCCTGTTCATCACCGCTATCTATAAACTAAATGGGCTATTGATGTAGTTTTTTTCTCTTTCAATTAATCAAAGACCATCCTAACAAAGTTACCATTGAGCCACACAAACTATTAAACACCACAACAAGCAGCAATTATATTTTTATTACTCAACAACTATATCTCTATTTCTTAAGCCAAACAAAAATACAAATCCTCCTAATGCAACAATTCATCGCACAATAAAACAAACATAATGTGAGGGGAAAAAACCCGGTTTACCAACCTTGATCAGTAGGTTCAAAATTCCACAAAAGAGCCTCCTCCTTCCTAACTTTTTTCCGCTTCTTGGTGGTCACCTGAGACCCCAAAATGGAACAAAATCTCAACTACTATCAAACTAACCAAAGCTTTAAAAGCAAAAATTTACTATGGAATAATGATAGAAATATTCTTAATGATATAAATCAATGAAGAAAGGTTTTATCCATTTAAAATCGTCTTAACTTTAAAACCATGAAATCTCTCAAAAACCAGAAAATATTATAAATCAAATATTAACTTCAAAACTTCACAAATGAGAGATAGCATGTTTAGAGAATTCGGGGAAAAACCTCTATTCCAGCAAGGAATCCTAATTTTTCACTCTACCCACAACTAACAGAACCTATACCACGGTTTAATACATCATAATGGATTTTCAATTTTTCTTACATTCACAAACCCCAAATTGACACACTCACAGCTTCCCCATTGACAATTAATCAAAATTGATCTCCTAAAATCACAATTCAACAAAAGGTTCACACTCAATTCTATCAAGTGGATACCTTAATTAACAAAACTAAGAATTGTGCTTACCTGTGGGCTATAAGAGAGGAAGTGAAGCAAAACCCGAACCCTAACCTCCTCTTATGCTTATCACCCAAAGTTACTCTACTCTCAAACTTGCTCTCACCTCTTTTTTTCTCAATCGATTTTTTATGTGGGGTGTGTTTTAGGGTTAGCTTCAATTTTGTGCATGTGCGTGTTTCACAAAGGGGAAAATAGTATAGGTTGAGTTGGAAGAGTGTAATGGGTTGGGCTCTAACATTCTAAAGGGCTGGACTATTTATTTTCTATCATAATCTCTACACATCCATTTACTTCAAAATAGTTTTAAGAAGATAATAAACCAATTATATAAATGATATAAATAAAGTCAAATAAAAATGATTTATCAAAATAACCACAAAATTTTTTTGCTCTATTGAAATCATGTGTACTTATTTATATATATATTTATAACAAGGAAAATAAAAGAAATATAACTAAATAATAAAAATGAGATTTTATAAAAACAATTCAATTTTATTTTTATCCTAGACTCATAGAAACCCTTAAGTATTTTAAATTAAAATTTAGGCCCCTTTAATGAACGTTACAACCTCTGCATCAATTTTGTTAGCCAAAACCAGAATCTATATGTACTAAGTTAGTTAGCAATTGAAATCTTGGTACCTCATTCATAATTCTTGGAATGGATTATGTTCTCTTGGTTTTATGCATTGTTGTGATAGATGGCTTAATGTTCTTTGTATGAGATCTGATTATGCCTTTTTTTCAACATTCTAATTACAAAACCTTGACTCACTTGTAATAAAGTAGCAAATGCTCTTATAGTTATTTATGTTCTTGAGGAATGGACTTTATGCATTCTTCATCATACACTTTCTCTTTTTTACCAGCCCTTCTAGGTTTATTACTCTTCACATTTATCACATCCACAATCAATAATTGCCATTTAATTAGTTTGTTCCAAAAGATACTTATTGTTGTTCTGTGTTTACTACACTCTGCAGCTACATACTTATGCTACCCAAGGCAGTTCAAAGTGCTCATTAACCATGTTTAACAATCTCTGAGCTGCTGTTTTCCTTGTGTCGATGCACATTTTTTACATCTAGGTCTGCTGCTGCTTAACAATTCAGCCTCTAGTAAGTCTAAGTGGATATTTTCATTTTCTTTAATTTCAGTACTAGATTAAATGAAATCATTGAAGACATCATCATTAATTTCAACTTCATCATCAGATGATTAGTAATGTATGTCATTATCTTTGGATTCTAATACATCATCAAGTTCCATTTACAGGAGTTCATCCACTTCAATGTGATAATCATCATCACAATGAAAGCACTGAAAATTAATCTCATTATATTTTTTTGACATTCCAACCAAAAACGAGATAACAAAAGAAAAAGAAGGTGTAGACAATGACCAGCTGTAGTGTGTGTACAAGTTTGTAGACTTAAAGTTTGATATGCTACTTTCTCACTTAAGTCTATGTGATAGACACAAAAGATAAAAGACAGAAGATAGTTTCATTTTATGAATTTAGTTTGTCCTTTTCAATCTGTTATGTACAAGGCCTCTATTAAACCTTTTAACTTATATAGGCAATTGGTAGCCAAAAAAAAATGTTGCTGAAAATTTTTGTTTTTACTAGCTTTTACCTTCTTGAATTTGTACCCTGCCTTTTTTTTTTAAAACTTGTACATTACCTATTAAATTTTTGAATTTTTTTTTTAAATATACATGAATGGGCTTTTTTACTAATTAAACCTGATTAGTAAGGGCAAATAAAAAAAATCGTGCATTCTGCTATAGTGTATGTAGAAAATAAAAATGAGCAGAGGAAATAGTATACAATATTTCAATAATTAGCCTCATAAAACATACATATCAAATATTCCAAACCACAAAAACCTCGATTGAATCTAAATTCGAATGACAACACATTTTCATATAAAAAATAGGGTTAATCCCAAAAAACCACCACAATTTTACTGAATTCTCCAAAAAACCACGTTAGTTTGAGTTTTCTCCATTTTACCACTTTTCTTCAAAAATAGATGAACAATAACCCACATCAATTAACATAAAAAGTGGTAAAATTAAGAAAATTCAAACTAGTGTGATTTTTTGGATAATTTAACAAACTTGCGGTGGTTTTTTTGGGATTAACCCTATATAGCATGTGAGGACGAGGCAAATAATTCTTCATCTCTCGTCCAGATTGTAACTTGATCCCTAATAAAATTAAAATAGCACATTTAAATTTTAATGCAATTGTAAAAGTTCAAAGAAAACACAAATGATATACTTACTTTATTTCAGTGTGGTATTGGTTCCATGCCTTGCAACATAGATATATACAATATGTTGTTCATAGTCCAATTAGCTTCATATGCCTTTCATAAGTGTTAAGAATTTTTTTTTTTGAGTCTTAAGGTAAGTAAAATTAATTTTGTACTAAACATTACAAGCATTTATAATACCTAAGGTTGCATAAGCATGTTCAAAGCCGTTTGAGTTGGCATGTGAAATTGATTCATCGATGTAGCCATCTAAGTTGGCACTTGGCCAAATTGGTTATATAAAATATTGAGATGATGTTCTTCACATGTAATGCTAGTATGAAGTTGTGAAAATTCACCCACTTTTTCTCTTCTAATACTCCCCATTTAAGTACGAAAGAAATAAAAAGAGTAAAACACAAATATAAAAAAATCATTTTATTTAGAATTAATGCATAAACGCATGTACCTAGTTTTTTTTTAATCCGTTACTTGATTTTGTCTTCCTCTTTTCAAAATGGCCTTTAAACCTACCATCTGAAACTCTTTTCATCTTACACGCTTATGATCTAAAATAAGATCAATCTTACAAGCTTCATCATTTACCGCCTCATTGTCTAACCTTGAACAACCTTCATCTAATGATATCTTTACCAACTCAATGTTATCTTTTCGATCTAACTCTTCGAGTGTACTTCGACATAGCTATCTAGTACTTTCATTTTAGACTTCTTATTAGAATATCATAAGGAAGTCTCACCAAATTATTGCGAAACACTATTTTGATATCACCAAGACTCGTGTGATCTACTATTCCACAAGTTGAATTATCCTTTTTTTCACTTTTTTAGTCCATGTAAAATATAATTCTCATGTATCCGCGTCATATTCTTCAGAAAAAGAAGTTTCAATGCATGTGAGCAGAATAATCCTATTGACTTAAACTTCCTGCAACTGTATCTTATTTCTCCACTCGAATGTGAGAAACACAAAATCTGTGACCTTTAATTCTCACTATGCCCATTCACTTCAAAACAATACAATCCATCATCATAGAAAATTTCCTCCCACAATGTTGCAATCCCTTAAGCAATTCATTTTGAAATAATTTTAAAATTACCGCCATATAAACACTAGCTACATGGTTCAAAAGCAAATAGTCTTTTAACACAAGGAGGAAAACCCCATTTATCTAAATAATCAAGACTCTTCTCCTCTCTACGCCAGCTTGCCACCAACTTCTCAAAACCTAAGACAAACTATGTAAGAGAAGTTGTTTTGCTTGAAATGCCCTTCAATACATTATTTATATTTTCACTACATTGCTACGATTTATTATCACCTAAAAACTAAGGTTTAAATTGTCGGTTTCGGTTTCGGTCTCGATATCGGGTAGTCCATTTTCAGAAAATATCGGGATATTATCGATTTCGGTTAGATATTTTGTACGGAAGGTAAAAAAATAAAATTATATTTTTCAATATTAAAATCTTAATTTTACTTTAAATTTAGAAAAATTTACAAATAGATATTGTTTGTATTATTTTTTATGATAATAGTACAAATATATATATATATATGTGTGAAAGTTATAAATTATAAAATAAATATTAAGAAGATTAGAAATCAATATGTTTAAACTCAGCATATAAATTAATTGCATTCTTAATTTCATAAAATTACATATTAATACCAAAATGAATTTCTTGGTTCTTCAAATGAATTACTATTCTGACTCTCACAATAACTGTAACACCCGAACCCCCGTCCCGACGGAAAGGGGAACGCGGAGATCGGATGTCACATGCGGAAGACAGAAACATAACACGCAAATAACTGATAAATAGATAAATACAAATCATATTCAAATCTGAAAGACAGTTCTTAGAAATCCAAATTAAAATAGTTCGAAAATAAATCCAAATCCAAATTGTAGTTGAACTACTAGTTCCAAATGTAAGACAATTACATAAAAATATCTCAAGTGCAATTAATCTGAAAACAATTCCAAAACATGTGCAGCGGGTTCAAAATTCAGAATTAAATCCAGCAAAGTAAATTGATATGAAATCCAAATCCGAAGAGGATGCCATGTGAATGCTCGATGCTAGTGATATCTTGCTATCCCACCTGACTGTATGAACTCAGCAATTCCATTCCCAAAAAGGGTTCAAAACATACAAAACAAAAATAGAAACAACGAAGGGTCAGACTATCGATGTCTGGTTAGTAAGCCAATGCCCAACAAACACATACAGATGCGTCTTATTAAACAGAATAGTATGTCATCCACAAATGCAAGTTAGTTAACAACCAAAAGGGTACAAACATAAGCAAACAAGTTGATTAACAAATCAAGTTATCCCAAAATTTAATCCCCTTTAAGTGATCTAGGATAAATGATTACAGATTATTGCAATTACCGACAGAAAAAGGCTTTACAGTTATCAAATTATTTTCAGAAGGAAGACCGTAACCGAATAGTAGTTCGGTAAGAAGTCCGGTAGGTTATACGGTCAGAGAGCATACTAGACTTACCGAATTATAATTCGGTAGACATTCCGGTAAGCTATACGGTCAGAGAGAAATTATACGAACCCAAGGAAAGTTTAAGTGACAGTTCGGTACCTATCCCGGTATGAAGCTCGGTCAGAGAGTTTCAATTCTCTCAGACATGCCGAATTGTAATTCGGTACCTAACTCGGTGAAGAGTTCGGTCAGAGAGGTTGAACAGTCTTCGGAAGTTCATACCGAACTACAGTTCGGTAACTTATTCGGTAAGTAATTCGTCCAGAGAGTGAATCTAATGATCTCCAGGCTGACCAAATTATATTTCGGTAACCAGCTCGGTAAGGAGTTCGTCCAGACCATCCTACGTCCAGTTTTCCAGTTTTAAGTGACAATCCGGTAACTAATCCGGTAAGCAGTCCGGTTACGGACCCTGGGCACTTTTTAAGCCTATTTCAAGTTATGTCGTTCGCTAAATCAAAATCTAGCTATCCAATTGGGTCTAATCCTAGCACTAACAGCCAGTTATGAGTCATATTATACACTACCCAATGTTAGAACCCAAAAGAAAACAACTACCAGCAGCCATAATCAAACCAAAACATAACCAACACATAACCAGAAGTAGCAACATATCATTATCGCAGAATTTCAGATTACCCAAATTGTTTAGGTGTTTAACTTACCAGGCCTGTCCTTAGTCTAATAACAAAATCGGGAACAAAACAGACAGATAGGGTTAAACCCTCAGAGATGGATCAAAGATCCCAGAGATGATGCCGTCGCATCCAAAAAGTGGTTGGCAATCAAGGCCATATACGCTTTCGCGCATCGATGTATACATCTAATTTTCCCTAACAGCATGCTGGTCTTATCGTATTAACCTTAGGACAGGACTTTAGCAGATTACAAAATTCAGATTTCAAATAGCAGACAGATAACAAACGAATATGGACATAAACTCATATGTCCGAACATGATCAAATAATAGGGCAGCAATATTCCCAAGCAAATTATATCAAATGCAGCAGATTAAGTATTTAATCATAGATTTCAACTTATTTTAGTTTAACCAATTTGCAAACAAATAAACAAACATAATCAAACAAAAGTGAGGGCGTAAACATGACTACTAACCTTATTCGCTAATCCAAAATATCACCGAAATTACTCCGGTTGACGATCCCCAACTGGGTCTACACGAAACCAAGAGTAACTCATAAATTCCCAATTCGCAAAAGTTAGGGTTTATGTCCAAGAACAATTCAAATCAATTAAAACCCAATTAAGACCTAATTTACGAAATCAACATCAAGGGTTTCAAAACCCAACCCATGAAGATTTTAAATCCCAAACCGATTTTTGAAATCAAACTTAAAATCAACAAATCCTAATATGAACAAAATCCCTAAATCAATTAATGTGATTTAAAACAAAAGAGTTGCAGCAATCATTACCTGTATGAAGAAATTGAGGTCAAAACAAAATCCAAGCGAAAACCACATAAGAAGTTTAGAAATATGTGATGGGTGTGTGTTCTTGATTTGAGAGAAAAGAAGAATACGTAAAAGTGAGTCTTTCTAGGTTTTGTAAATAATGAATCAAAAAGCTATTCTATTCAATATATATATGGGTGGCAATTATCGCCATAAACCCACATGTTTTCACTTTAATTAAAAATAACCGCATTTATAAAATAATTACAAAATCATCTCCACTATCCAATTGTTTTCAAAACCAACCCAAAAGTCAACTGAGTCAAATAATTTGGTCAAACCGGAAATGTCAACATTTTTTCAAAAATACCAATTTTACCCTTAAAATGAAAAAAAAATAAAAATTAAGAAAAATTTCAAAATTACGTAGACGAATAGCCCCAGATTACGGACGTGACAGCTCTACCCTACTTAAGAAATTTCGTCTCCGAAATTACCTGAACTAAATAGATACGGGTACTGATGTCGCATAGTCTCTTCTGGTTGCCACGACGCTTCTTCAACCGCGTGGTTACGCCAGAGGACCTTGACTAGGGGTACAGTCTTGTTCCTCAAAACTTTCACTTCCCTAGCCAGAATCTGAACCGGTTCTTCCTCATAACTCAAATCCGGTCAAATCTCAATAGTCTCACGTGTAAGGACATGAGAAGGATCAGAACGATACCTTCTTAACATCGATACATGAAAGACATTATGGATCTTTTCCAACTCAGATGGCAAAGCAAGTCAATAAGCAACTGGACCAATCCTTT